>CATIWC010001744.1:0-405666 GCA_948472305.1 Vicia faba
AGAGAGAGAGAGAGAGAGAGAGAGAGAGAGAGAGAGAGAGAGAGAGAGAGAGATATTTAACTCTTTTGAACTCCTTTTTTTTTGTCATCTATAAAATTAATCGGATTTCATGTGTCAAGTTTGTGTCCATAATTATTATTATTATTTTTTTATTATAATGTTGAATACGTGGTTACTATTATCTTATTCGTGGTTACTATTATCTTATTGTTTGCCCAGATTTTTTGGTTTATTACAAAACTTGCAATTTCAACAATCAGTTATTTCAATTTCAAAAGATGACAAAATTTAGAATACTATTATTATTGTTATTTGTTTTCTTTTGGATTTTGCAAGCAGGAGAAAATATAAGAAAGACAAGAGGCAGAATCCGGAGTTCACATCGGAATCGCTCGTCCACCACGCCTCTGATGCACAGCTCCACCCACTCTAAAACCGCAATGCATACGTAACTGCGTTTATATATTATTTTGATATATAATTACTATGTCTTCAAAAATATATTCAAATTAGTTTGTCTAAAATATATAAAATCACAAATTTAAGATTAATTATGAAGTTACCTTATATTACTCACACATTAATTAGGACGACATCCCTTAGTTATTTAGTTTTATTTATTTATTTTATATTTTTCTAATTAACTTTTTTTAGTTTTAAATAATAAATTCAAACATTTTTCAAATAAAATCAATTCAAGTATTCTATAAATAACAAGATGTCAATCTTCGAGTAATTAAATTGGTTGACACATCGTCTATCGGTCTATTATTCAAAATCAAACAATTAAAATCTATGCAATTCACCATCCGCGAGCGACACGTGGCCAATATCTGACCACGTGGTGAGGAGACTATATCAGACTCCCCCGCTCTATGTCTTAATATAGCTAACCAACAATAAACCTTTTTTTCCACTAACATAACAAAAACTACAAAGTATTTTTGAAAATGGATTAAAGGAGAATTACTTTCAAATTAACTGTGAACTACGTCTATGATCACCTACTTTTCCAACCAAGACAAGGTTCAAGGATAATGTGAAATCAATTATGCGCAATCTTATAAAAAACACCAACCACACCGCGAACTACGAAATGAGACTCTGATTCCTCCTAAGAGGATACCTAGGCATGCGATCAAAAATTGTGGCGAGTCCCACTAATTAAAAAACAAACCCTTTTTCCCCTTATCTAAAATTCAAACCCTTATCCCATATTAATAATAAAAACCTTATTTCGTAAACATTGCGCTTCTGAACCCAGTATCCTTGCAAACAAGGTAGATAAGGGGTGCCTAACACCTTCCCCTCGTCTAGAACCGAGTCCAAATCTAGAATCTCTGGACTTTAGGGTTATTCCTTTGTATTCCCTTTAATTAGGATAAAAATTAAGGGTGGCGACTCTAATTTAAAAACCAGTTGCAACAGTTTCTAAAGATGAACTATTTATCATGTATTATGCCTCCCAAGGTAGGCCAGTGAATCTTGTTACCTTTATGATTGCCAACCTTGACAGGATTGCTCGAGAGACCCATGGCACAATTTCTATAGGAGGACATGTCACTATGATTGTTGATGCCATTGGCTTGAGTACCAGTTTAACCCTATTCATGATTTTGGAGGTATGTGACCCATGCACCTAAGATTTTTCTTTAATCGTGGCATCATTGCTAATTTAAGTCCAGTTGAATTTGAGTTCATGATTGATAGCGAAGTGGTCCTGAACATTACATTGCCGAACCATTAGAAAACAAATGTTCATGACCAGGATAATTGGTTTTATGTCCTAGAGGATCAAAGAGAATCACATACTCCACCTGATAATACTCAGCCTTATATAATCCTAGAGACTGACCTCCATGATATTTCTCATGTCCCTGGAGCTGATCATTTCAATCCTTCAATTGATTTTTCCGCTGCTATCCATGCCCTTCAGTCTGAAGTTGAGTATCTTAGAGGAGAGGCCACCTTTCTGCGAGTGGATTTCCTCGGCTTCATGGACATTGTTACTGATCAGTTTGATACCTTATTTCAGCATGTTTACTCATTAGGGCGTCATGATGGCTAGATGTTGGGTGTATCAATGTTTCTACTTTTAGTTTGTTTGTTTCTTGTATTTCCTTTCATGTATTTTTCCATTTTCGTTGCTTTTTCCTCTGTATTTATTGTTCTTTCATTCAAGCAAAAACAATGTTATATTTCAGTATTAATTAGTGCATTTCCCTTTGGTTATTAAATGCTTGCATTTTTGTTTTTATTTTCTTTACTAGTAATGTTTTTCATATTTACTATACATAATATATACTTAAAATACTTTGTTATAGCTTTAGACCACCATTGGCCCTCTTTTCTGCATTAAAAAAAAATGAAATTTTCGCTTTTTTACTGATATGGTGTTTGCCATTATGCTAATGGCGTTCGGCATCCCTTCAAAATTTCAAATCTAAACATTTTAAACATATGGCATTCTCTATGTGCTTAATGGCGTTTTCCATGATAGGAAAACAGGCAGTCACGCCTGTTGGATTTCCCTTCTGCACGTTTTTCAAAAGGGTTATCTTTTCAAACCCCATAACCACCTCGCTTAATTCCTATTAACTCACATTAACTACCCATTAACCACCAACTATTACACTTCCCTGCCATTTCACTATAAATCACCACACATTTCCCTCTCTTTCCCTCCATTACCATCTATTTCCTCTCCAAAAACCTAATACCCAAAAATCTTCCATAATCTCTCTTTCCAATCCGATTATAACATGCCTCCCAGAGTTGCAAGAGAAATCAACTACATGGGTATCACCTTTGTCGAAGGTATTAACGGTGAAAATCAAAGAGCTATTATCACAAAGTTTACAAGCGGACGTTCTTAGCAACGAGGTATCGCGACAATGATGCTCTTCGTGCATTAGGATTATTTGGCAGTGTCCATTGGATGTTCAATAACTTAGGTATGTCCTAATTGTGTTCCTTGACTAGTCCCACTTACATTAAGCTCACATATGAGTTTCTTAGTTCTTTTCGATATACCACTTATATCACTAGAGCTCGTACTGTAGGAACTATCAATTTTAGAATTTTTAGCCGAGATTTCACTTATAGCCCTGATCAAATGGTCAACATTCTTCAATTCCCTCATGGAGACGGATTCACCTGTGAATCCCCTCTAGATAATGATTGGGAATCTGATGCCTTTGGCTTTTGGCAACAAATCACTGGTAAAACTGCCACTTCTTGGGAAGGCCTTAAAGCCACCGCTATCCAGATTCCATCCATTAGGTGCTTACACTGCATTCTTGCCAGCACCATTTTCGGTCGGGAAAATACCGGTAATGTGAGCTCTAAGGATCTATTCTGTCTATTGTGCCTTGTGTGAGGGCAAAGGTGAAAGAACTGAGTTTTAATGCTTGTCAAAAACCTATCTCTGCAAATATGTCATGCTTCAAATAGGTGCAAGTGAGAAACATCAAAAACAAGCATTTTTCTCAAAACAGACTGCATGAGCCGGCTCATGGAATCTTAGGTCGGCTCATGAGAAAAAGATTTTGGCTTGGCAACGTCTGGGAAGGCGCACGCCTTCTCTATGCGTCGACGCATAGTTTTGGAAAAACATGAGTCGGGTGCATTAGGTAATGAGTCGGCGCATGACTGAAGGAATTTCAACCTCTCTCGCTAGGGAAGGCGCACGCCTTCTGTACACCCTGCATGAGCCGACGTATCACTAAATTGTCTCATTTTTTTCTGCTATGTTGTTACATCATGGGAATCACTTATATATATTGTTTGGCCTCTATTTTCTAAAAATAAGAAGAAAAAGTGAAAGATAGACACAAGAGCTCTCTTCATCTTCAACCTCTCATCAACCATCAACAACTACACACGATCATTTTTGTTGATCAACTTTTTGAGATTGTGTTGATAACATCTGAATTGAAAGTGAAATTTCAGATTTGGATAGAGATCTTTGTGGGTTTTTTCATGAATAAAACCATTGGGTTTTATCCTCCAAAATTGGGTTTTTTATCACAAGTCTTTGCTTCATTGAATTCATCCAAGCTAAGGGATTGGAAGACCGTGGGGTGTTCAATCGGGTAGCGGTAACCAGAGGATTGTGAAGAAGGATTTGGGGCCAATTTCTAGGGTTCAAAATCATTCAAGGTAGAAGGAGATTTTGTTCAAGATTTGACATACTTGATTCATCTAGAATCAAGGGAAGAGGATTGCAACATATAAGATTCATCAAGTGACTTTGAATTGTGGTGATTGTATCTTCTCTTACAAGCTTTGCAAAATTAATTTCATAATCCTAATTCTAGATTCTAGAATTAGGGGCAAAGTAGCCCACGCGAGGCAGACAATGTGAACTGCCTTAACAAATACTGTGTCCATTTTAGTTTTCTGCATTTTATTTCTATTTGCTTGAATTTTTGAGTTATCAATTTTTCTCATTCATACAAAATAATTGTAGTGACAAACTAAAATTTATAACTCATATAGCATTCATTTTAATCGCTATAATCACTATAATTTGAGTATAACCAAACCTTGTGTAGTACATACAACAAGTGTTTAGTGAATTTACAACTCACAAATTTGCTTAATCTTCTCCGCAACTAATTGGTAATAACTTTCACCTTGTTAAACTTGCTAAAGTGATTCATCATATTCAATTTTAGTTGTGATTCTATTCTCAAATCATTTTCATCAAATTGGTTCGCATATCCGATCTTTCCAATACGTAAAATTTAGACGATCAGATTCAGGGCTGTCGCTCTCTAATAAAAACAATTTTACAAAAGCGAATTTTTTATAAAGGGATCTATTCAATCCCCCTTCTAGATCCGTCACATCGTCTAACAAGTGGTATCAGAGCGCCGGTTTGTCCAGTACTTCACATACAACTTCTAGAAGTGGATTGTAATCTAAAAGGGGCGTACACTAGAGCACCCATTTTCATAGGTGAAAATTATAGCTATTGGAAAGATTGTATGCGTGTCTATATCACGTCTATTGATAGGAAAATATGGAAGCTTATCCAAGATGGGCCAGTTGCAATAACTATGCAAAATGATGTCGGGATAACCGTTCCTAAATCAGAAGCACAATGGATGAAAAAGATGAGAAAAATTATGCCTATGACTGGAAAGCAAGAAACATGCTCATAGCAGCTCTAGGAGTTGATGAGTATTTTCGGGTCTCACATTGTGCTACGACTAAGGAAATGTGGGACGCTTTGTAAGTCACCCATGAAGGCACAAACGATGTAAAATTGGCTATAATCAATACTTTGATGCAAGATTTTTATCTCTTTCGCATGGAGCAAGGTGAAACCATTGCCGACATGTAAAAGAGATTTTCTCATATAATGAATCGCTTACATACACTTGGTCATGTAATTGCCAATTCTGTTGCTACTAACAAAATTTTGAGATGTCTTAGCAGGGAATGACAACCTAAAGTTATGGCAATTAAGGAAGCCAATGATCCAAATACTTTGGATCTCACAACACTATGGGGTAAGCTTCAAGAACATGAGCAAGAGCTCATAAGCCTTGGAAAGCATGAAAAGAAAGAAAAGAAGGAAAAGTCAAGGGACTTGGAAAAGAAGTCTATAGCACTAAAGGCTTCAAGCTCCAAGTCATCCACCTCAATTTCGTGTGCAAGTGAATCAAGTGATGACGATGAGAGTCCGGATGAGGATATGGGCCTGTTCGTAAGAAAACACAACAGATTTCTCCGGAAAAATGAAATTCAACATTCAGATAAGAATCTCATCAATTATAGACGCCACTCTCAACCAACCAAGCAAGATGAAAGTAAGAAGCCTAAGTCACGAGGATCATGCTACCATTGTGGCAAACCCGGTCATTACAAGCCGGATTGCCCCTATTTGAAGAAAGACAAAGCCAAGGCCAAAAATCAAAAGAAACCAACAAAAGCTAGAAGAGCATACATTGATTGGGAGAGAGATAGTGATTCCTCAAGTAAAGGGTTCTCAAGTGATGAAGAAGAAATGGTCAACCTTTGTCTCATGGCTCATCATCATAAGAAAAAGAATGTAAGTCATGCTAAGTATGATCATGTTGATGAAATGTCTTATTTAGAATTGTTAAATTCCTTCAATATTTTACATCAAGAGGCTAAGGAAGCTTTCAAACGCTTAGCCTCAAACAAGAAATTTTTTTCATGTCTAAAATAAAAGGTTTCCGATTCCAAAAAGGAATTAGAAGATCTTAAAGCATCTATGGTAGAAAATATTGAAGGAAAATGTGAAAAAGAAGAGAGACCTTGGTTTAAATGGCATGGATGTGAAACTTGTCATATTTGGCAAAAAGAAGTTAGAACTCTCAAAGCCAAACTAGACAAAGCTTTACAACCTAAGATTACGTTTGCTATCGATCGCTCAAACTTCAGAAAAAGTATGATTAATCCCTATCAAAAATATACATATGAAGTAAGGGATCAAGATAGCAAGAGTAGATCTCACTTAGATATGTTTTTCCTATATTGTTGCAAGAAGGGACATACCATTAGTAAATTTCGATTTAGGAGATTCTTAGTTCCTAAAGGCATATACCAATGGTTCCCTAAAGGCAAAAAATGTTTAAATCACACTCAAGGACCCAATGAATATTGGGTACCTATCTCCCATGTTTGATATTTCAGGTGGAATGTCTTGAGCCTCTCGAGAGAAGATGGTTTCTCGATAGTGGTTGCTCAAGACACATGATGGGTGACATTTCACTATTCTTTGACATTGTGGCAAAAAAAAAGGATTTGTTACTTATGGTGATAACGACAAGGGAACAATACTCGGTAAAGGTAGTGTAGGTAATCCCTCATCCACCACTATCTCAGATGTCCTATTAGTTGAAGGCCTTAAACACAATCTTATTAGCATTAGTCAATTATGCGACAAAGGTTATAAAATTACTTTTCTAAAGGATGATTGCATAATCGAACATAATGATAAGAAAGAGGATGTGTTTAAGGGCTTGAGGGTAAACAATGTGTATATGCTTGACTTGAATGATGTGTCCCTAACAGGTGCTAAATGCTTAGTCTCCATGAGTGAAGACTCGTGGCTTTGGCATAGGCGATTAACACACATTAACTTTGATTTGCTAAATAAAATCATATCTAAAGACCTTGTGATTGGCTTACCCAAAATCAAATTTTCAAAAGCTCATCTATGTGATGCTTGTCAAATGGGTAAACAAACACGAGTCTCTTTTAAATCTAAAAATGTCATCTCTACAACGAAACCACTTGAACTCCTCCATATGGACTTATTTGGACCATCTATAATTAAAAGTCTAGGTGGAAATTATTATGGCTTCGTTATAGTTGATGACTACTCTAGATTTTGTTGGACGATATTCTTAGCAAACAAAAGTGAGACTTTATATGCATTTGAAAAATTTGCCAAATTATCTCAAAACAAGTTGAATACAAAAATTGTTACCATCCGAAGTGACCATGGAGGTGAATTCGAAAATCACCTTTTTGATGAATTTTGTGAAAGAAATGGCATTGGTCATAATTTTTCTTCTCCTAGAACACCTCAACAAAATGGAGTTGTTGAGCGTAAAAATCGTGTTCTAGAAGAACTTGGGAGAACTATGATCAATGAACATGGTCTTCCAAAATACTTTTGGGCCGATGCCATTAATACAGCTTATTATGTGCTAAATAGGATCTTGATACGTCCTATGCTCAACAAAACACCGTATGAACTTTTGAAAGGTAGAAAACCAAATATTTCTCATCTCCATGTCTTTGGTTGTAAATGTTTTGTATTAGATAATGGCAAAGAAAATCTTGGAAAATTTGACTCAAAAGCCGATGAAGGTATCTTTCTCGGATACTCTAAATCTAGTAAAGAATATAGGGTATTTAATAAAAGGTTACAAATTATGGAAGAATCCGTGCATGTTTCCTTTGATGAATCCTGTCCAAAAATGGTCGGAAAGGGTATTTCTTTTAATGGTGCAGGTGCTTCTTCGGAAAGGATACTCAATGATCAAGATGAAAAGAGTAATCAGCCCATACTTGAGAAAGAAAAAGGGGAGATGGATCATGTGTCTAGCAAAGAAGAAGAAGACACTCAATAAACAAATGAAATAAATCCTCCTTTGAAGTGTAAAGAAACCAAGGATCATCCCATTGACAACATTCTAGGAGACATATCAAAGGGAGTAACTACACAGTCTAAGATAAGTAACTTTTGTTATCATTTCACATTCGTCTATCAAATTGAGCCTAAAAACCCTAAAGAAGATTTATTCGATGAACATTGGTTTTTGACAATGCAAGAAGAATTAAACCAATTCAAGAGAAATGAGGTTTGGGACCTTGTCCCCCTTCCATGAGATCATCGAATAATTGGTACTAAGTGGGTATTTAGGAACAAACTTGACAAAAACGGAATCATAACTCGCAACAAGGCGTGTCTTGTTGCTCAAGGGTATAACTAAGAGGAAGGTATCCACTATGAGGAAACTTATGCTCCGGTTGCCCGACTCGAGGCTATACGCTTGTTATTAGCTTATGAATGCTCACAAAACTTTAAGTTATTTCAAATGGATGTTAAGAGTGCATTATTAAATGGTTATATTAATGAAGAAGTCTATGTATCTCAACCTCCTGGATTTGAAAATCACGAGTTTCCTAAACATGTTTATAAACTTAAACGTGCTTTATACGGTCTTAAGCAAGCCCCTAGGGCTTGGTATGATCGGCTTAGCAAGTTCTTACTAGAAAAGGTATTCTCTAGAGGTAAGGTTGATACAACCCTCTTCATTAAGACCCAAGGAAATCACTCCATCTTGGTGCAAATTTATGTAGATGATATCATTTTTGGGTCTACTAACATCACCTTGGTCAAGGAATTTTCTAAAGTGATGCAGGGTGAATTTGAGATGAGCATGATGGGGAGTTAAACTACTTCCTAGGTCTTCAAATCAAACAACTCGAGGAAGGAACTTTTGTTAGCCAAACGAAGTATTGCTATGAGTTTCTCAAGCGCTTCGATATGGCAAACTCAAAAGTCATTGACACTCCAATGCCTACCGCGGTTAGCCTAGATCGGGATGAACATGGTAAGCCGGTTGATATAAAAAGGTATAGAGGTATGATCGAATCTCTTCTTTATCTTACCGCTTCTCGTCCCGACATTATTTTTAGTGTTTACATGTGTGCTAGATATCAATCTTGTCCTAAGGAGAGTCATCTAAAAGCTGTAAAACGTATACTTAGGTATCTTTGTGGTACTCTTAAGTATGTACTTTGGTTCTCCAAGGGTAGAAATTGTTCTTTGGTTGGATATTCCGATTCCGACTTTGCAGGTTGCAAATTGGATAGGAAAACACAAGTGGCACTTGTCATATCTTTTCAAACTCCTTAGATAGTTGGCATAGCAAAAAGAAAGTTTCAGTTGCTTTGTCAACGGCTGAGGCGGAATATGTTGCAGCCGGTAATTGTTTTTCTCAAATTTTGTGGCTCAAACAACAATTACTCGACTATGATTTAAAACTTAATCATATTCCAATATTTTTTGATAACACAAATGCCATCAATCTAACCAAAAATCCAGTTCTACACTCGCGCACTAAACATATTGAAATTAGGCACCACTTCCTTAGGGATCATGTAGAGAAAGGTGAAGTCGTGTTTGAGCACGTTGATAGCAAAAATCAACTTGCCGATATTTTTACAAAACCACTTGCAACCGAACCATTCTTTCATATTCATAGGGAACTCGGTGTCCTTGATATTTTGGATAGATCGCAACTCCAATGAGTTGTATTCCCTTTATTTATCTTTGTGTCTCTATGATTCGTGAATATCATCTTGGACTGGCGACATGTGAGGGCATCGTGTCATTCAAATACGTTCGGTAATATCCTTCCTACTATTTCTCATTAGTGATCATTTTGCTTAAATGTTAGTGCTATGAAATGATTAAATGCTTTGTGTGTTATTGCTTCTGTGCATGCGTACTTGTTTATTGTGTTCAATTAATTTCTATAAAACCTACATGCCATGAAATACAAGAAATTTCAAAATGTTACTTACATGAGCCGACCTATAGCTCTGAGCGGTCGGCACACGCCTGATTGAAAAATTTATTTAGGCTTATTTTACTGGAATGCGTTGACGCATCCCTGCATAGGTCGACGCGTCGCTGTTTGGCATCCCATTATATCTTAGTTTATATTGTGTGGTTCCATTTGCATGCATCCATTTGCTATGTTGTTTTTCCCTCTTTCTAGCATTCATCCAGACTCCCTTTCCATCTCAAAACCCTAAAAACCCACTGTGTCATTTCAACTCCAAATCTCTCCAAACCTTCAACCATGGCTTCTAGGGCAACAACGAAAAGAAGTATCAGAGGTAGATCTTCAAATCAAACTCGGGTTACTCCTCTATCACTTCTTCCTCCTGATCTCACTGAAAAGTATGATGAGAAGTTTACATGAAGGATGTTGGTTAGGCAATTATGTGCCTTCCGTATCACTCTCAAACGCCTGCATATCTCTGATGTGGTGGAATTGTTGGACCATCAAAAGGTCTTTCCATTCCTTGAGTTGGATGGAGACTACAACGAGGTACTCGTCAAGGTATTTTATGTGGGTATACAAGGTAAATTCTCTGATCACCAATTTTCATACATAATTGCAAATAAGGTTGTCAAGGTAGATGATGAAATTTGGAAAACTTTTGAGTTGTTCCCTATTGACACTGATGCTATTAAAATCACCGACTCCAAGCTTCCTGCAGACTATGACTTCAAACATGGCTTGAACTCCATGTTAAAACAACCATATCCTGAGAGTTTTGTGCAAAGTAGTGCTTTTCCAAAAATTGTCACAACAGGTCAATTGGTTCCTCTAGCTCGAATTATGCAATGGATTATGTCAAGGATAATTCGCCCCAAAAAGGGTGGGTTGTCCTGTATTGATCAACCTGAGGTTATGTTAATTTGGGATATTCTAAACAAAATTAAGATTCATTGGCCGTATTACATCACTAGCCGACTATTTACTTTGAGGGATTCCCCTATAGGATCTGCTTTGGGGTATCCATCGTTCATTCATGGAATTTTAAGTCAAGCAAACCTTGATCTTACTGGTATTTCACCTACACCTATCCTGCCGGATTCAGATTTTACCTCCAAAACTCTCGCACTTATGGGTCATCAATCGAATCCCCAACTTGGTAAGTATAAGTACTTTGTGAAATCAAACTCAGTAATGCTTCGAAATGAAGATGTTGATCAGGATGATGAAATGGAAGATGCTGAGGGCGGTGAAGTTGGTACTGAGAATCAAGAAAGTACGAAATAGGATGAATAAAATGACGAAGGAAATGATGACCATGAGCCTCATAGATCTTATGACGAGGTGATGCGCAAACTTGAGGAAATGCACATCCACCATCATGAAGACATGGTATTATCAAATGAACGAATTAACAATCTTGCTAGAATAGTCAACCTTTAAAACATTCAGTTTAAGGATTATGCTAGCCTCCAAGACCGCCGATATAACACTCTTAATGGAATGATGGAAACGCAAAACACAAACTCGGTAAACTTTTAGTCGGCTTTCATGGATCACTTTCCACCAAACCAACCTGTTGAACCACCACAAGACAATGAGGAACAACAACATTAGTTAATGCTTGGCACTTTATTTCTTGCTTGTTATGCTTATATTACTATGATTTTGTATTAAACTGTTTTACTTCCCGTACTACTTTGTGTTTTATTTTGGATTTGTAACAATGAACATCGTATTGTATTACTTTATTGTTATTGCATCTATTTTTGTTCGCACTTGCTTCATATTGTGTGTATGTTAGTTTGTGTTCTTTTTTACAAAGTTGCAAAATATTGGTCATTCTATTTTTTTTTGTTCTCTTAATCCATGTCCTTGTTTCTTTTTTATGTTATCAAAGGGGGAGAAGGAATACACAGCAGAAATATACAATATCTCAGGGGGAGGATGATTGGATGATTCACAACCATTGAGACGATTCATATTTCCGGTTTTTCCCATCATCAAAAAGGGGGAGTATGTGAGGGAAAATGTGAAAGAACTGAGTTTTAATGCTTGTCGAAAACCTATCTATGCAAATATGTCATGCTTCAAACAGGTGCAAGTGAGAAACATAAAAAACAAGCATTTTTCTCAAAATAGACTGCATGAGCCGGCTCATGGAATCTTAGGTCGGCTCATGAGAAAAAGATTTTGGCTTGACAACGTCCGGGAAGACACACGCCTTCTCTATGCATCGACACATAGTTCTGGTAAAACATGAGTCAGCGCATCAAGCAATGAGTCGGTGCATAACTGAAGTAATTTTAACCTCTCTCGCTCGGGAAGGTGCACGCCTTCTGTACACCCTGCATGAGCCGATGCATCGCTAAATTGTCTAATTTTTTCCTGCTATGTTGTTACATCATGGGAATCACTTATATATATTGTTTGGCCTCTATTTTCTATAAAAAAAGAAAAGAAAAAGTGAAAGATAGACATAAGAGCTCTCTTCATCTTCAACCTCTCATCAACCATCAACAACTACACACAATCATTTTTGTTGATCAAGTTTTTGGGATTATGTTGATAACGTCCGAATTGAAAGTGCAATTTCAGATTTGGGTAGAGATCTTTGTGGGTTTTTTCTTGAATAAAACCATTGGGGTTTTGTCCTCCAAAATTGGAGGTTTTTATCACAAGTCTTTTCTTCATTGAATTCAGCCGAGCTAAGGGATTGGAAGACCGTGGAGTGTTCAATCGGGTAGCGGTAACCGGAGGATTGTGAAGAAGGATTTGGAGCCAATTTCTAGGGTTCAAAATCATTCAAGGTAGAAGGAGATTTTGTTCAAGATTTGGCATACTTGATTCATCTAGAATCAAGGGAAGAGGAGTGCAACATATAAGATTCATCAAGTGACTTTGAATTATGGTGATTGTATCTTCTCTTACAAGCTTTGTAAAATCAATTTCATAATCCTAATTCTAGATTCTAGATTCTAGAATTGGGGGCAGAGTAGCCCACATGAGGACGACAGGGTGAACTGCCTTAACAAATACTGTGTCCATTTTAGTTTTCTGCATTTTATTTCTATTTGCTTGAATTTGTGAGTTATCAATTTTTCTCATTCATACAAAATAATTGTAGTGACAAACTAAAATTTATAACTCATAGAGCATTCATTTGAATCGCTATAATCACTACAATTTGAGTATAACCAAACCTTGTGTAGTACGTACACCAAGTGTTTAGTGAATTTACAACTCACAAATTTGCTTAATCTTCTCGGCAACTAATTGGTAATAACTTACACCTTGTTAAACTTTCTAAAGCGATTCATCATATTCAGTTTTAGTTGTGATTCTATTCTCAAATCATTTTCATCAAATTGGTTCGCATATCCGATCTTTCTAATACGTAAAATTTAGACGGTCTGATTCAGGGCTGTCGCTCTCTGATAAAAACAATTTTACAAAAAGCGCAAAATTTTCAAAGGGATCTATTCAACCCCCCCTTCTAGATCCGTCACATCGTCTAACACCTTGTTCGAGACAAAAGTTAACCCAACATTGTTCCTGTTAGCTCACCTTCAGTTTGTTAGTGGTAGAGTAGGAGGTCCTATTTGTGTTGAAGGGTTAATTACATCTATAGCCCTCGCGTTGAATTAAACATGGAGTTGGCTACACCAGAGCCACCCGAGACACTGTTTGTAGATTTAGACCAGTGCAGTAGCATGGGTCTCATTAAGAACAAACCTGATGGCAAATATTTTCTGATGGTTAGTAACCGAGAGGTTATGAGCGTTACTTTACCTTCCATTGAGCACACTAATGTGTGAGTTAGAGCTAATTGGCTTTACGATGTTAACACTTCTGACCTTTCTGCTAATGCTAGACCGTCCCCTATGGCACAATATATTCTTGAGACTAGTACTCGTGCACACACCGCACATGCTTTTACTGACCCTTTTGCAGGTACCTCAGCCAGACAGCAGTCCTAAGCGGAGTATGATTACACCACAATAAGAACATCTCTTGATGACATCTTGATTGAACTGAGGCATCAAAATGATATTGATGCAAAGTTTGATGTGATGCTTAGGAGTATACAGAGTCAGCAGAAGGAGATGCAAGTTACCATCGACGAGATTAGAGGTCACCAGCTTGACTATACCAACATAAATGAACATAACATGGGTGACCGTCCTAACACCCTTGACTCCCTAAATATGCAGAATCAATTTGAATAATTATTATTCCTAGACACATCTTTCTGAGTTTTTAAAGTAGCCTCTTGATTAGTTTATACTAGCAATCAACACTATCTAAGCACAAACTACGTAGGAAACTGATGAAAATAAGTGAACGATCCTAAAATGAATTAATTGTAATGCCCATTGTTGGTCGGTCCAGAGGTATCTGGTGCTGGACTTGGTAGGGCGAACTACGGTCTGATCCCCTACGACTAAAATTTGGGTGAATAAGGAATTATGCCACACAATTACCATAACCCCGAGTAAAAGAAATAAAGAAGAGAAATTTCCCCCTTGTAATTGGTCATTTGGTCTCTGGTGTTGGACTTGGTAGGGCGGACTACGGTATGATCCCCCACAACTGCTGTTGTACCACAAAATTTGCCCTCTCACTTATCAAGAATTTTCTCACAAGATCTCCTTGGGCTCAAGACTGCACTAGGGTTTGATCAACTCAAGACATCTCCTTAGGCACTGATGACCAAAATTAGAGTTTGAGTTTGCACAAGGATTTTTGAACTATCAATGCTTCATATGACTTTCATGGACCATTATGGACCCCCAAGATTACTCATGACAAAGTTTCAAGCCTTAGATCACACTTTTGATCAGTCAATTGAATAGTTGACCTAAAAATCAGTTGTATTGGGGGAAAAGTCAACCATGGCCAATTTATAGTCAAACTTCATAATTTTTTATCCACATAAACATTTTAGACTCATATGTATCATTTTATCAAGTTTGGACCATAATTCCTCAAGAAATTTGATCAAATCTCCAAAAGGGCAAAATGGTCAAAATTAGGGTTTTGACTGGGAAAGGGCAATTTCTGATTTTTGACCTAGCAAATGGTCAATTGGTTTAAGGCATGATCTCAAGAGTCCAATTGAATCATTTTGACCTAATGACATGATTCAAAACATTGCAAATCCATTGGATTGACAGTTGAATTTTGCAGTCAACTGATCAAAAGTCAATTGTATACTGAAAAGTCAAACTTTGACTTTTTGGTCAAATTCAAGTGCCAAAAATCATAATTCATCAAAACATGTCAAAATATGAAACTTATTCATCAAGAAATGAAAAAGTCAAGATTTCATTTTGAAAAGTAAAAATTTCTAAACTTAGAAATTTTTCTAAGTGTTGGAAATTTCATGTTTTTTCATAACTTTGAGCCAAATTTTCACCATGATGCAAGATGATTCAAGAGAAACCTACAACATGAAAGTTATATATCTCCATGAAATCTATGACTTTTCTTCACACAACTTCTTCCAAAAGTTCTTTGATCTCAAGTAATAATTTCAAGAACATAGGGTCATGAAACTAAACACTCAGTGAAATTTTGCCCTAATTTGGCCAGGATTTTGACCCAACTTCATGGAACTTTTTCATATAGTTCCAAGGGGAATCTTCAAAATAAATTCAAATATGGGTTGTAAATCACATTTCAAGCTTTCCAAAATTTCCAAGAACTCCTTGAGATCATTCTTGAGTAGGGAGAATCGAAGAGATGAAGTTAGTGTTTTGTCACTTGAATCATAAGGCATTTTGTGATGAACAAAAATCCAATTTCAAACTTATGCTGCACAATCTTGTTTTGCAGGCCTCTAAACCTCAAGATCTCTCCATAATCAGAAGATCACACTTGCTTTTGAGCTATTATCCAAGTGTTCCAAGCATTGTCCAAGCCAATTTGCCATTTTTGGAAGAAAGCTACCATTCCATTCTTGAAAAGTTGCTTTAATCACAAAGTAAACTTGTATCGAGCTTCTAACTTGTTCTTTCTGCACACATAACTCCTATAAACCAAAAGCAATATGTCTAAGACCTAAGAAATCTCAGAACATGCTTGTATAATACTTGAGATTTGTCATTTCACTTTTCTTCAAAAGCAAGTTATAGAGCCATAACCCTATAACTCAGAAACCTGGAGTAATTTTAAGCTCCAATCTTTTCAATACATATTAACAAGTTTATTGTAAGCTAAGGCATGATTCCAGGCATCCAAAAACTGTCCCAAACATCTTTGCTGCACAAGACTGCTCAACTTGACATTGTTGAGCCAAAACTCTCCATCTCCATTTCCACTCGTGCGTTTTGATTCTTAATCATTCAAACACCTTACATACATCATACACAAGTGATCTAGGCCCCTGTTTCAAGACTGTAACCCCTACATCACTATCCACCATTTTCAAATATCAAGCTTGCAAGTTGACTTGAGTAGGGAGATTCAGGGACTTTCAAAGCAAAGTAAGAGTTGGAATACACTCAAGGAGGTCCAGGAAAGCTAAACAGATCATCATGCCATCTCCAAAGTTGCTCAAACTCCATTCACGACTCCAGCTGCAAGAGGTAAGTTTTAAAACTTCCATCTCTTCATACAGACATCATTTGTTTCTGATTTGTGAAGATAAAATGTAGATATCATTGCTCTAAAACTGACCATGTTCATAGTTTTCATTTATATTGATTGTATGTAGAGAATTTCAGATTTGAACTTTCTGAAAAAAATTAGGTTTCAATTTAGGGCCAGCAAAATTAATCTTCATCTTTGACTTTTAGCTTACATAAGTTATATGGTTAGATTCGGGAGGAAAAATAGCACAACTTTCATGTTTACAGTTTTCATTTTTGTTGAGAAATGAATGAGATACAGATGGTCCGGCTGGCTGAAGGTTGAAGATGAAGTACAGGTCATGGAGATGTTTTACCTTATGTATTTATTGTTTCATTTGTATTAACGGATGTACAGCCACCCAATGGCAAAGGTAACGCGCGTGTGTATGGAAGGTCTTGGGTTCGATACCCAGCATTTATTCAGCATTTTTTTTTCATTTTTTGTTCAACTAGGCACATGGGCTTCTAACAAGTGGGCCTTATGTTTTTTTCTTTGCTGACCCCCATCCTGACTTTTGACACCCCCTGGCCCATTTGTATTTATTTATTTATTTATTTATTTCATTTTTCTCTTTTAAATATATTTTCTAAAATACTAAAAAATCATAAAAAATATAAAAATAGTAGATTTATGTTTTGACATAATTTAAATATTTTCTCACACAAAAAATTATTTTATTCTATACTTTATTTATTTTTACAAACTAGTCTTGTAAATTTAATTTAAAACTAGGTTATAATTTATTTTCTTTTACACTAATTAAAATATCTTTATTTTAATATAAAAAAAAGTCAAAAAATATTTTACAACACTATAATTTATTTCCAAGACAAAATAATAAAAAAAATGCTTTTCTTCTAAACTTAATTTCTTTTTAATCAATTAATAGATTTAAGGTTTTATTTAAAAATATTTTCTTAGTAAATTAGGTTTACTTTTATTAGTTTAATTAATTATTTTCTTTAATTAATTAGGTTAAAATGATTTCCCTTTTCTCATAAAAATCCAAAATACCCATTTTCTTAACAATTACATTTCTTGTATATTTATTTCATCTTGAATATTTAAATCTTTGCACATCAATACCCATTCAATATGGTTGTAATAGACTAACTAGGTTTATATTTATTTGTAAACCCCATTTTTAATTTGTACACCCCCTCCCCTAATGATGTAATAGCGTAGTAATTTTACTTTCCGCAATTTATCGCTTTATATGCAAATGCTAGTAATTAGGGCTTGTATGGAAAGAATAAAATCAATCAAGTAGAAAACCCTAATTCAAGACAAAATCAAGCATGAAAACAAGACACTTGCACACAAGCACCCCTAGGTTTACTCCACTTGGTTTCCTTACAAAAATGGCCATATTACGCATGTAAGGTATCTTAGCAAAAACAAGCAAATACAATACATAGTCCCTCGATGACGCTATCTAAGTTGCCTTACAAATGATCTTAGTCCCTCAAAAATAATTCTAAGATACCTTGAAACATTGCTAATCATGGTTATACGATGACCCACGTCCGTCCCGTTTACATCCAAAGATAGGGTTGCTTACCAAATCAATGGTAAGACAACAATGTCAAAGGAAGAGAAAATGAATAAGAAAGACATTTGAGTAGGTAGATTGCTCCTAATTACTTGCTCAATTTCAAAACAAACATCCTTGCTATTTTAAAAATAAACACCTACACATTTCAAAACATCTTACAAAACTTGAAAACATTTTCAAAAGATCAACATCTTTGTATACATTCTTACAAACGAGAATCATTACAAAGATTGCCTAAACAATAGCCTCTTTACAAAATACTTTCAAAAACCACACAAAGCATAATTTCAAACAAAAGCAAGTGATCTAGCAAGTAACTAAGAGCCCATGGATAACCATGGATGAAAAGGGTTCTAATACCTTCCCTTTTCATAATCTACCCCCCGAACTCAAGAAATAATCTCAAAGGTGTTTCCTGTGCTTTTTCACCTTTCCTTTTGGATAAAAGAAAAGTCGGTGGCGACTCTTGATAACCCAACATTTAGGATCAAACGCAAAACACCCAAGTCAAATCTCTCACCGTATCACAGTTGCATTGGGGTATAAAAGGGGTGTGCCTCTTTTTGTTACCATAACCCCGTGCTAATAATGATCATAATTGCTAACATGTTTCTCTCCTATGTGCGTGCGAGGATAACAAGCTTAATGTGATTGCGCTAGAATGAAGAAGAGGTGAAAAATAACAAAAGATTGTAGTTCGAGTCATAATAGTGTGATTCGAATTGGTATTGCATAGGGGGAGTCTTTGTCCACAAATGTGGATTCGTTTCACTACGGTGTCCTTGTTTACAATTTCAAGTACCTATTTGTTTAGCAATAGCCTAGCAACTTTTTCCCCTTTTTTAGTTTCGTCATGCCTATGTTTCATACATGTCCTCCTATAGAAAATTTTCACCATTTCTCTCATGGCATTCGCCATTGCCTCTCAGAAGGCCGTTTTCGTGACATCTCAATTTTGAAGTACTTTTCTGCATTTGTTTTTCCCTCCAAGAAGGCATATGCGATCCCAAGAAGTTTTGAGGCCTTGTCCTTTATACATTCCGTCCTTAGGATCTTTTCGGGCGTCAGAGAATCACGCGGAAGCTCTACCCAAATCATTTTAGACTTAAGCGGAAAAAACATTGTTCTTTTTCTTTCTTTTTCCTTGTAATTATACTGCACTTGGAATTACTATATCAATCCTGCTGCCATCTTTGTTTATATTCAAGTAATATTTTGCATACCTTTATTCTTGTTTTATTTTATATAATTTGCATGCACAAAATTATATTAAATTGCGTTAATATGATAAATTCCTGCATACCATGCTTTAACATGCTAGTTTTAGGAATAAATATGTTAGGCTAAATATGTTAGGGACCGGCGTATTAGGATCATCGTTATCGACGAGACTCGTTAGAAAAAATAGGTGCAAAAAATATGATGTAAATTTTGTTTTAGTTCTAATTTCTATTCATATGTTTAATTATTTCGACATGAGAGTGAGGAACAAACTATGGTTCAGGCCGATACTGCGAGATTGTGAGGAATGAACTGGTTAGTGGAAATTAGGCATAGATCCTAAAAACAGCGAGAGTGCTTTAGGTATCATTTAGAACTTTATCAACTTCCAAAATACACTTCTTAATTAACAGGCGAGCGAAAGCAAAATCCTGGGGTTAGGAAGTGTGGTTTTTTTCAATAGCGTGAGAGTGTGAGTCAGAGTCTTTAAGTTGACATTTTATTCAGAACTAGGATTTAATAGTATCTACCACCCGTATTAAACAGAGTCCTTAGGAACACGGAATCCGTACTCCAGACTCGTTTTTTCATTATTTACAAACCTTTAGCTATTAATACCTTTATTCTCATCCTTACCATTTTAATCCTTTATCCTTAGTTATGCACTACAACATAGATAACATTAGTTTGATTATTAGTCTTTGTGGGTTTGATAATATTTTAAAACTATGCGATAGACTGTATACTTGCAGTTATTATCCAACAGACATGTCAATGTGCAATCACTTTGCTGACAAAATAAATTGATTTCTCACCTTCGTCGTCATCCTGTACCAATACGGAACCGATGGCCTTATTTGAGTCTGCTAGGTACAAGATGAGGGGAGAATTTTCCTTTAGTCAAACCAATATTGGGGGAGTATATGAAAAGCTTCAACTCTTTAAACCTCTTTTTGCACTCTTCCGTCCGTTCAAATTTAGTCGACTTTTTAATAGCTGCGAAAAAGTGTATGAACTTATCACCAGTGCAAGATAGGAATCGGGACAAGGCGGCTAGCCTCCCGGTCAACTACTGAACCTCCTACACTAATGCCAACCTTTTCATGTCAATAATTGCTTTGAACTTGTCAAAGTTGGCCTCAATTCCCCAATGTGTTAGCATAAAACCCATAAACTTTATGGCCTGCACCCTGAAGGTGCACTTGTCAGGGTTAAGCCTCATATTAAAATTTCTCACCAACCTGAATGTTTCCTCTAAATCTTCTACATGGTTTCTGATCTTATTGGTTGATCAAAACCTGCAAGGTGGCCAGATGACGATCTTTTGTCGGGCTGGAATGTCGAGGAGAAAAAAAGGGGGTTGTACCTACAAGGCACTCCGACGATCAAGTAAGTGTGGGAGCAAAGAGATACAAGGAAAGTATTAGGTTTTTAGTGGTGAATAGTGAATATTTGATACTTGGCCCTCACATTTGTGAGGGTTTATATAGTTCCCCTAGCGCTTGGCCATTGGTTCCTATTTTTGGGCCTACATATACGGGTCTGCAAAAATAGGTAACTACCAGGACTTGGTCAAACCGGGCAGATGTGCCCGCAACTAGCCATTAGTTTCGAGGAGGAGGTAGGTTACAAGCAGCGGTCTGGTCGGTTCCTAGTTGTTTGGATGACTTGAGGTTGGGAATACTGAGAGAAGCTCGTCGATTATTGTAGGTCAGTGCTGGTCCTAGAGGGAAAACGATTGATGGTGCCCGACGGAGGGCGAGAAAGCCCGGGTCATGCTAAAGGAAGAGGTCAGGCTGGGCTCACTCTAGCCGTTGGGCCAGTCCATAAAATTATCCCCCAAGTCGTTTCTTCTGGGCACAAGAGTGATGACTTTAACGAATGCTCGTGGAACAGGGCACTTCTTATGGGGAACATGAGTGTCGCTCGTTGAACGTTTCTTGTGGGGAGATGGTAGATGGTTGTTCGAGCTTCCAAAATTGAAGAGCTAGCATGTTTCGGGTAGTGTGTTTAACATAGCAGCGCAATGATGGCCTAGGGGATAAGGTGCAATGATGATGATCCTACGGTTCCCTAGGCATGTGCTTCTCACGTGCATGCGATTTCAGTTATAAATATGAGAGGAGTAGGGCATTCTATATTTTTTATTCTTCTCTCGCACTGCTCATTACTGCTCACCTGTTGACCGCTGTTGTTTCTTGAAGATTAACTGCTTGTCGATGCTCCTTTCAGCCTTCTTTGGATATTTTAGCTTAGATTTTCATGATTTTTGCTTTAGAAATGCATGTGGTTAGGCTTAAGATTCAGTCTGTTAGGGCATTTTAGGGGAATGTTGGTAGCAGATGCTGGTTCTGTAGTTCAGAAACACCAGAGCCGCCATGGATTCTCCCTGGATTTTTGTGATGTGTCGTAGATGATCCTTGAGGATTTAGGTTGTTTTTCATTTATTGGAGTTTATTTTATTGAGAAAAGCATTTGTTTATTCGGATGCCTTAGTGAGGGCTCTGGAAGGGGACGTGGTCCTCATTTATCAGCGCCCTTTCACTTGATTAGTGGTGGAAGGATGGTTTTGGCATTATTGTCTAACTCACCTATATCCTCTGCTTTTCAGGTACTATGGCTGACAATGTCGGAGAGGATCTTTTGGATGGGTGGACCGGATCTTCACAGAGCTCCATGGATGATACTTGTAGTATGTCGAGCATCCTGAAGGTATTTAGGGATGAGCCGAACCGTTCTGATCAGCATGTAGGGGGAAAGGACGTGGAGATGGAGCCCGCCAATCATGGTGTCTTGTTTTCGCCTAAGGATAACGAGGACTCGCAGACCTGGGTCGCGGAGGACCATTGAGATTGGGTTTTCTATTTCTACGAGCACTTCGACGAGGTATTCACTGATGTGTACATGTACGATGATGGAGGTTAGGGGGAGTGATCGCTTTGGATCCCTAGAAAAGATAGTCGGATCTTCTCTAAGTATGATAAGTTGTAGATCCCTATGTACGACATTGTGTTCTAGGAAATGGGCCTTTGACTCCCCTTCTCAGATTTCCAAGTGGCCATTTTTCGGCATCTTCGACTGGCTCCTTCTCAGTTGCATCCGAACAGGGTCGCTCATGAGAACGTTCGAGTTTGTCTGTGATTATTTGAAAATAGGTGCCACCATTCCTTTGTTCTTTTATTGTTTCCATCTCAAGAGGAGCAAGATTGATGGAAAGTGGGGATGGGTCTCCTTGAAGCAGGGCAACATGAAGCTGTTTAAATCTTACCCAGAGTCTGTTCGACACTTAAAGGACAAGTATATTCTTGTGCAGCCTCTTTCAAGCAGGGCGATGCGGAACATTTTCTGGGCTGCTTCAGTGTATGGTGAGAATAGGGCCCACGACTTGAACGAGCTGGGAGAGCATGTGAATAAGTTGGTCAATAAGTTCCCTTTTCAGTGGACAAGGAATCATTTCGACAATAAATTTGGTTCCTATATCTAGAAGGAGGGGGAGCTTGGTGAGGAGGACCAGACAAGCTTCTCCGTTTTGAGTGCTTTTGTCGCACGAATTTCTTGTGTCCAACATGCGGGCAGGAGAGGAAAGCCAGTCACGATAAGAACGGGGAGATCGTGTATGAGCCCGATCTGATAGTCGTTAAGGAGCTCATCGAGAGCGAGGATCCTATTAAATACTTGGGTATTTAGTTTTATGTTTTGAATAACTATACATGGTGGACATCTTTAAGTCATCATTTGCTAATTCTGATTTTTTGTTTGTTCTGCAGATAGCATGAATCCCGCTGAGGAGCACATAGCTAGGAACTTTTCCGTGAAAGCGAAGAAAGCATTGAAGGATGCTCAAACCAGTTCAGGGACTTCTCCCACGTCAGGGTCGGGTAACTTGTCTTCTGGTCAAGCTATTTTCTCAATTTCTCCCGCTCCTGTGTCCTCGAAGACGAAGAGGGCCCGTGTCAAGGGGAGTGTTGATCTGACCGGGGAAAAGGTACGATCAACCCCTTTCTGGATGGAAAGGGATTTCTTTGAGGGTGCTGCTCTTCAACTCTCCCAGGCCGAGTCTCTTCACCTCGAGGGTTTGGATCGCCCAGAAAAAAGGGGAGTGTTGGCGCAGGACGCTGGCGGCCTGATGAGGATACTAGAGATGGCAGTCACTTATACTGAGGGGAGATCTTCTCAAGAGGCTGAGCTGAAGAAGCTACGGGCCAACCTGGCCACAACTGAGAAGGGGAGGAGTGATGAAGAGAAGGCTCAGAAGCTGGCCGAGGAGGACTTGGGGAAGCTATTCGAGGAGTGCAGAGTCTGGTTGCTTGAAAATAAGGCTTTGGAGGAAAGGGTGGTGATCCTGATTCCTGAGGCTGCACCTACTGAAGACGAGCCGGAAGACACAAAGGATTTGAAGACCTGGGCTGAGCTGGTTGCTCGTTTCCTACTGGTGATGGATGATGCCCAGGCTGCCTCTGAGGGGAGTTTTAAGAACGCACTAAAGTAGCTTCGTGTGTTGAATCCTGGGGTCGAGCTTAATATCTCTAGGATGAGGGTTAATTATTACATGACTGCCGGAAAGATCTTGGTCCCAGACTACCTCGAAGAGCTCACTGCCCAGCCCGCGGGGGGACCCTCTCAGCCATTGCCTGTCGTCGAGGAAGGGATTGAAGAGTGATGTTTGATAGTTTTCTCATTGTGCTCTGGCCTTCGTGCCGTGATTTTGTAATCTTTGTTCCAGGCTTTTTCCCGTTTATGTAATTCTTGAACAACTTCGATTCTTGCAGCCACAAAATTATTTTGTTAGATGGAGGGCCAAGGTCCTCTCTTTTTGTGATATTCGTACAATGGTGGCCTCATTGGTTGTTTGTTTTAAATATTTAGTTTGTGTTTGCATGTTTATTATTATGCTTGTCTTCTTTGATACATATTTTATTTTGCTAAAGGTTTATAGCAGGGACTTGCTTGTTTGATTTGTATGTTCGCCAGTATGGGGAAACCGGAAAAACGGCCAGGGTGAATATCGGGCGTGGTTCGGAACTCAGGTTTCATTTCGAGGACATGAGCTCGGCGGCGTGATCTTCTCGTTGTGAGCCGGGTGTTATACCTTTGTGGTACAAGGACGATGGAGCTTGATTGAGTTATCCATGTCGAGCTGAGGACATGCTCATTAAAGGAGCAGAGTCTCGCCCCTTCAAACTGTTTTAGGTGTTATGCTTGTACCTAGGCATGCATGCGTGATCGGACCTGGATGAGTTTGTCTTATTGATAAAACTTGTTGACTGCTTAGTGTTTTAACTATAATACTGTTTTAGCTTTTCAATGTTCCATGGTTGAGCAAGTTGTTCCCCTTGTAAATTTTAAAAGTAGTACGCCTCGGTCCCTGTTTTTGCGTAGACGCGATAAGGGTCTTCCCAGTTTGCTGTGAGCTTGTCTTCACAAGATTCTTTGGGATTTATCTTTAAGACAAGGTTTCCGACCTTGAACTCTCATCGTATGACTTTGGCGTCGTAGCGCATGGCTATTTTTTGTTTGAGAGAGGCCTCTCATAGGGACGTTCCTGTTCGGATTTCTTCGACCAGGTCTAATTCTTCCCGAAGGGCGATGTCGTTCATTTCCTCATCTGGGGGAGCTTCGGTTCGCCTGGATGGTACTTCGATCTCTACGAGAATGAAGGCTTTTGTTGTATAAGTTAGTTAGAAAGGAGTTTCCCTGATCGACGAGTGCGCTGTTGTTCGATATCCCCAAAGTACCCTGTGTAGCTCCTCGACCCATCTTTTCTTGGTTTCGTGTAACCTTCGCTTGAGGCCCCTGAGTATCACCTTGTTTGCGGACTCGGCCTTCTCGTTTGTATGGGGATGTTCGACAGAGGAGAAGTGTTGGGTGGTGCCCAGCTTAGCCAAGAATTCCTAAAAGGTCCGATCTGTGAATTGGGTCCCGTTGTCGGTGACTATTGCTTGCGGGATACCGAACCTGGCGAGAATGTTTCTTTTGTAGAAGCGAAGGACGTTTTGGGCGGTGATTTTGGTTAATTCTTTGGCATCTATCCATTTAGTGAAGTAGTTGGAAACTACTATCAAATATTTGTTTTGATTTGTACCCACCACAAACGGACCGAGGAGGTCTAATCCCCACCAAGCGAAGGGCCAGGGAGAAGAGAGGGGCCCGAGCTCATTTGTGGGAGCTAAGTGTATGCCCTGTGTCGCTGGAATTTGTGGCATTTTTTCACGTGCTTTTTTGCGTAGTGCTGTATGGAAGGCCAATAATACCCTACTCGCAGAGCTTCCCTGGCGAGGGATCTTCCGCCCAGATGCTATCGTTTGTCCCTTCATGGATTTCAAGCAGGATGCGATCTACAACGTTTTGGTTAACACATTTTAGGAGGGGTATGGAAAACCCTCTCATGTATAGTTTGCCTTCAAATAGGACGTACGAGCATGCTCTTTGTATGACCACAACCGCTTCTTTTGAATCGGCGGGTAGCATCCCCTTTTTGAGGTAGTCGCGTACGGGGGTCATTCAATAGTCGTTGTCCCCTGTGGCGAATACTTCCATAGTCGAGGGGAGTCTGTGGATGCTCGGTCAAGGATGGATTTCCTATATGACCTACTTGTTTCCCTTTTTCCTCTTTGTGCTTGCTAGTTTGGATAGGATGTCTGCCCGGGCGTTATGTTCGCGGGGAACATGTTATACGTCCACTGATTTGAATTTCTTTTTTCTCTCCTAGACCAGGGCCCAATATTCAGTGAGGTGATCACTTTTCACCTAATAGTCTCCCCGGACCTGGGACGCGACCAGTTGAGAGTCGGTGAAGATTTTCACTTTCTCGGCTCCTAGGTCTTCGGCTAAGCGTAAGCCTGTCATGAATGCCTCGTATTCAGCCTGATTGTTTGAGGTTGGGAAAGATAATGCAAGGGAGACTTTGATTAGGTTTCCTTCTTCATTTTCCAATATAATTCCCGCACCGCTCCCCGTCGAGCTGAAGGCAGCGTCGAAAAAAATTATCCACCGGTGCGCTCCGTCTGGGGGTACGGGCGAGGTTATTTCAGCCACAAAGTCGGCCAACGTTTGAGCTTTAAGGGATTTCCTTCCTTCGTACTAGATATCAAACTCAGAGAGTTCTAAGGACCATTTCAACATTCTCCCTGCCATGTAAGGCCTTATGAGGAGTTGCTTTATTGGTTGATCCGTTCGGACGACTATTGCTTGAGTCTCCTCGCCATGTTGATGAGGGCTAGGGACACCTTTTCAATTTGATGATATCTCATTTTCGGGCCCTTCAGATCCTTTCTTGTAAAGTAGATTAATCTCTGTCCTTCTGGGATTTCTCTTATTAGCGATGCGCTTACTGCCTCGGAGGCGAAGGTCAGATAGAGATAGAGGATTTCGTCCTTCTATGGTCAAGAAAGGACGGGAGGTTGCGATAGTGCCTGCTTCAAGTGGGTGAGGGCTTGCTCGCATTCGGCCTTCCATTCGAAGGCAACTTTCTTGTGGAGGAGTTTGAAGAGGGGGAGCGCGTGCTGGGCAGATTTTACCATGAATCGGGAGAGAGAAGTGAGCATTCCATCCAGGATTTAAATGGAATTTTTCAAAGTGGGTGTTGGAAACTCAGAAAACGCTCGGAATTTGTCGGGGTTTGCTTCAATTCCTCGTTTTGTGAGGTAAAATCTGAGAAATCCGCCTGCTCGTACGCCAAAGGTACACTTTTCTGGGTTAAGTCGCATTCTGCACTTTCTGGCCTTCTCGAACACTTTCTTCAAGTGGAGGACATAGTCGATCTCTTCCATAAATTTGACGATCATGATGTCCATATAGACTCTGAGCATGTTGCCTATTTCTTTGTAGAAGAATTTATTCACCACGTGTTGATATGTAGCACCCGCGTTTTTCAGGCTGGAAGGCATTACATTATAGTAGTAGTTTCTCGACTCGGTCATGAAAACGTTAAATTGTTTGTCCGCTTTCGCCATTGGGATCTGGTTGTAACCAGAGTATGCATCCATAAATGATGGTAATTTGAAACCGACCGAGTTTTCAACCAGTTTGTCAATATTGGGGAGGGGATAAGCAACTTTCGAGCAAGCCCGATTGAGGTCAATATAATCAATGCACATGCGCTATTTTACATTAGATTTCTTTTACAAGAACTACATTTGAGAGCCAGGTTGTCTACTGGGCTTCAGAAATAAAATGTGCCTCTAGGAGGTCTTTTACAGCTAGTTCGACAACCTCCATTTTTTTAGAGGACTATTTTCTTCTCCGTTGGGCGACCACCTTGAGGGTAGGGTCTATGGTCAGGGGATGACATACAATTTATAGGTCCAATACGGGTATCTCAGCTGCGCTCCAGGAAGTTAGATGAGCATTCCCCCTCAGGCAAGCTTTAATTTGCCTCTTCACTAAGTCGGGGAGGTAGGCTTCGATCTTTACTCCTCTGGTGGGATCATTCCCGAGGGGGATGATTTAGAAGTCTCTGTCCAGAATGGGTCGTGTGGGATTTATGAGTTCCTCGCTGTTTGCAGATAGGGATGAACCTTCGCCTTCGACCACAGGCTATTTCCCTTTCTCTTCTCTTCTCTACACGATCTTCTTTGGAGAAGCGACTATAGAGATTGATGGCGTCGACCCTTGGCAGTGGCTTGGCTTCCTCGGAGATGGAGGGCAGTGCGGCCCCAGTGGTCGTTCGTGGTTGAGCGTTGATGGAACTCAGGCCCCTGTCCGAGGCTTCAAAATGTTTTATTTCCTCCTGGATGTCCCCGTGGAGGGTGGAGGCCAAACCATCTACAGTGTAGTACTTCATTTTAAGGTGCATAGTAGAGGGCACCGCGATCAGTTCAGCCATATTGGGTCTCTCGAAGATACATTGGTAGAGAGACGGGTAATCCACTACCATAAATTGAATCTTGATGGCTCTAGATGTTATCCATCTCCCAAAGGTGACGCTAAACTCAACATACCCCCAGGGTTTGGTATTGGCTTTGTTGATGCCCTAGAGATTGGAGCCCACGTACGGGGTCAAGTGGCTTTCATTCAGCTGTAGGGTAGCAATCAACTGGGTGTACATGATGTCCACCGAGCTGCCTTGATCGACGAGTATGCACAGAACATCAAAGTTTGCCATGCGAGCCCTCACGAGCAATGGGATAGTGGAGTTGGGGACTCCGCTTGGCAGTTCCTCCCTATAGAAATCGAGGGGATGAGAGCCTCCTCGGAACTTGTCCAATGTGGCGTCCATGTCAGAGTTGGCTTCGATAAGTTGCTCGAACCTTCTTTTCACGGATCCCACTGTATGCCTGTTGAATCCCCTATCAGAGATGACCATAGCAACGAGGAATGACTCCCAAGGACTGTGAGAGGAGAAGTATAATGGGACGTTCTCCATGTCTGGGAAGTATAAATCTTCTGGTCACGAGATACTCATAGTGACCGGTATTGGGCTCATGTCGGGGGACTCCTTTCCCTCTTCGACGCTCTTGGTTTCTGGAGCCTCTTCACGGGCACCCTCTTTCTCCTCGTACTACTTGAGGTGTCCGTCTCAGATTAGTATCTCGATTGAATCCTTGAGATGGATGCAATTGTCGGTGTTGTGCCCATGTCTTTTATGGAACCTCCAGTACTTACTCTTGTTAGTTCTAGGCTTAGAGGGTGTCTGTCAGGGAAAGTTCACCCCGACCTGTTTAAATTTAGAATTGGCGCATCCGAACAAAACACGTTCCCTTGAAGTGGTCAGAGGGGTGTAGTTGTGAAGTTGTCCAGCAAAACCCTTGTAGTGTTTGGAGTCTCGAGATCTGTCTTCCCACTTCTCCCCCCATCCCCCTGACGAGATGTCGAGGGCTCGTCACTTCTTGAGGACTTGGTACTTTCTCTATTCCTCGACTCCCTGGAATTGTTAGCGGCTTCTTTCTCCTCGTATTGAATGTATGCTTGATCCTTGAAGAGGAGGGAGTCGAGCGTGGCTAGTGATTCGATGCCCACTGCTTTTGTAAAGTCACTACAAGGATGGAGCCCTCGTTCAAGAAGGTATTTCTTCATGGTTTCGGTCGTGGAGACATGTACTGATTCTTTGTTGAAGCGCTCTATATATGCTTGCAGAGACTCATCTCTGCCCTCGATAATTGCTTCAAGTGAAGTCTCTGATTTTGGATGCCGACAGGAGGCGGTGAATTGCCTCAAAAACATCCTCCCCAACTGTTTCCAGGATGTAATAGACTCGTCTGGGAGGCTTTTGTACCAAGACATTTCTCCTTTCCTAAGGGTGGTCGGGAATAGTCTGTACTTGTAGGCGCCCCTGACCCTTTGGTATTCGAGGAGGGCATCGATATTCTCTATGTGTTCATCAAGATCGATTTTACCATCATATGTTCCCAGTGGGGGTGGCTTTTCCAGGCCGATTGGGAGTTGGGTCTCTGTAATCTCTCTTGATAACAGGCCACGAGGCTCATCATTGTTGCTTTCCTTGGAGGATGGAGGAGGGGAGTGATAGTTCCTTCCTCGTCGGGCGTTATTATCCTGTCGGGGGAAGGGCTCCTTCGGTGGTGTCTTGGTATGGGCGACGATGATCGGCCGCAGTCAACTTGGCGGTCTCTATTCTTCTTCTTGGAGGATGAAGAGATTTGGTCTTTCATGGGAGGCGTGCAGTTGCATTTCTTGAAGAAATAAACGTTGAGCTTCTCCCTTGTTGGCAGATGGCCACGTCTATGTGGGGATATGTTAGGTGAATCATGTCGTCGGTGTCTCTAAGGAGACTTTGATAGCTTCTTCTCCGAGGCCCATATCTTCTTGTTCTTCTATAGGATAAGCGTGTTAGTCTGGTTGATGGCAGTAAGCAAGTTGCTATGGATGGGTCGGCATTGTGAGGAATGAGAAATGGTTGTAGAATCTTTGACAATTCCTCAATGGGGTCCTTGGGACACTGCTCGTCCAAGAATTGATGGTTGTCGCGCTGGGTGTCGACCAAATCTAGGGACGCAGTCTGGCCTTTACGGAAGCTGATATTATCCCCGAGGTGAGAATGTTCTTGACTTTCGTCGGTCTTATACGTAGGAGAAAGTGAAATCTTTCCAGATAGATGGTGATCATCATGGTCGACCACTATTGTTGAATGAGGATGATCATTGGTCTTTAGATTCTGGGGATTAAAAAATGGGAAGATAGTTTCCCACAAACGGTGCCACTAATCTCACCGGTTGATCAGAACCTGTAAGGTGGCCGGATGATGATCTTCTGTCAGGCTGGAATATCGAGGAGGAAAAAGAGGGTTATACCTGCAAGGCACTCCGACGATCAAGTAAGTGTGGGAGCAAAGAGATACAAGAAAAGTATTAGGTTTTTAGTGGTGAATAGTGAATATTCGATACCTGGATCTCACATGTGTGAGGATTTATATAGTGTCCCTGGTGCTTGGCTATTTGTTGCTATTTTTGGGCCTAGATATGCGGGTCCGTAAAAATAGTTTACTTCCAGGACTTGGTCAAACTGGGTAGATGTGCCCACAACTAGTCGTTAGTTCCGAGGAGGAGGTAGGTTACAGGAAGATGTCGGGTCGATTCCTAGTTGTCTGACCGACTTGAGGTCGGGAAGACTTAAAGACGCTCATCGATTGTCATAGGTCAGTGCTGGTCCAGGAGATCAAATAATCGATGGTGCCTGACAGAGGGTGAGGAAGCCCGAGCCGTGGTCGTACAAGTTGTGCCAAAGGAGGAGGTTAGGTTGGGCCCACTCTAGTTGTTGGGCCATTCCACAACAGTTTCTTTTTTCTGGGGTTTTGATCACCATATAATCCATGTACGCCTCTAAGTTCCTCCATATCTGTGATGCAAATACCATACCCATTAATCATTGATACGTAGCCCCAACATTCTTAAGACCAAGTGACATCACTTTGTAGTAATAAGTGCTCCTACTAGTCATGAACGTCACCTAGAGGGCGTCTAGCATATTTATCTTTATTTGATTGTAGCCCGAGTAGGCATCCATAATGTTGAGCAGTCGGAACCCAAATGATTCATCGATGAGTCTGTCTATGTGTGGTAGTAAGTAAGGATCCTTTTGGCACGCTTTGTTGAGATCCGTAAAGTCTACGCACATGCACCATTTTCTGGTTTTCTTTTTTACCATGACTATGTTGGACAACCAGGTAGGATACTTTATCTCCTGGATAAACCTGGCCTTCAAAAGTTTCCTGACTTCATCTGAGACAGTCTGTCTTTTTTCTTTCCCATCCATACGCTTTCTCTAGGCCACAGATTTAATGGTCAGATCAATCGAATGTTGATTATATACGATATCTGGATGGATTCTCGGCATGTCGGAAGGTTTCCATACAAAAAGATCCACATTGTCTCTTAGTATTCTGATGATGTTTGTCTCTTCTTTTTGCGATAGCCTGGAGCCTTTTTACGTGGTTTATAAATCCTCCTCCCTGATTCGTATCTTCTTTTATTCTCCAATGGGTGTTAAACTATTAGATGTTGGGTCCTCTTGAGGGTCGAGGTCAATCAGGTTCACCTTTAATGGTTCTTCGTCCAATGAATAGTCCTATATTAACTTCTTTTTCAACTTCAAGTTGTCCTTATAGTACTTTCTTGCTAGCCCCTAGTCACCTTTAATTACTCCAACTTGACCGTCTTCTAGTGGGTATTTCATGGTAAGATAAAGCATGAACATGGAGGCTTTGAGTGCATTGAATGTTGGCTTGTCGATGATGATGTTGTAGGGTGATGATGCTTTTACTTTCAAGTATCTTACTTTGATGGATTTGGCTTTATCTCCACTCCAAAAAGCGATCATGATGGGCAAGTGTCCCAATACCTAAACTTTCTCCCTAGAGAAGCCGACCAGGGTACCTTTGAAAGGCAACATCCCGGAAGCATCCATGTTCATTCCCATGAAGGCGTCCCAGTATAGGATGTTAGCGAAACTACTCGGATCGATTAACACCCACTCGACACTTTAATTGGGTATTTGCACCTTTATGGCCATTAGGTCGTTTTCATGAGCTAACATGTCTTTCAAGTACTGCCTTGAAAAATTGACCGCGACAAACTTCCTTTCCTCCCTTGGTAGTGGCCCTAGAGAAAAATGCATTATTGTTCTGACATACCTCTTTCTTGCCGAGCTTGTTTCATCTCCACTGGCAAACCCACTTGTAATAGTGTTGAGGGTGTGGCGTGCTACTCTTGTTTCGCGCACCTCCTCGGCGCCCTTTTCCTTTTTGGTAGAGAGGCTCTCTGAATTTGACTCTCTTTGGGAAGGACTTCTTTTTCCCACTGTCTCTCCGACATCCTTCACATACGATAATATCTTGCCCCTTTTGATACGTATTTCTATCTCCTTTTTAAGTTGGTAGCAATATTCAGTATGATGGCTCTTCATGCGGTGATATATGCATCATGAACTGTCATCCCTTCCCATTATAGCCTCTACCATCCAAGTTCATGGAGGTTCTGGAAACAACTTGAGGTGGTATACTTCACGCAATATGCCTGCTCATTTTGTATTAAGTCGTGTGTAGACCTCAGGGGCATTATTGAAAGGCCTCCGAGATTATCTTGTGGCGTGTCTGTCTCTGGGCTTGTGCCCCAGATGAAGTCCCAATCACTTAGGGTACATTTTTGAACTGGCCTAATCGATTGGGTTAAGGTGTCAATCTATTGGCAGAGACAAAACTTTACCCATAGTTTTTATGACAGCTTGCAACTAATCTGGCACTACTTCAAGACATTTTTAAAAATATTTTTTGAGAAAAAGTAGTTTAAAAAACGGTTTTTGTGTGTGTGTATGTGTGTGTGTCTGTGTGTGTAATTAGTTGTATACTTTCTGAGAAAGTCCTAATGCTTTTACAACATATATTCACTCAGATACATTTGATAAGACTTTCACATACTTTAAGTATTTCCAAATGCTTTAATCTTGTAGACACTTGCTTGTAGAGTTTTACTTTGAGATGAGACTTAAGTTATATTCCATTAAGGTGCCATCATTAGATAATCCTACTTATCAAGTTCTATGATCTGATTGCATCTTTAACCTCTTTATATTTGACTTTTGTTATTGTCACCATCAAAAAAATATGTTTCTTTAATGGAACTTCCTTAGTTAATAATCTGTAAAACAAGGTTTCACGTTCTCTCCCTTTTTATGATGATAACGCATTTCTTATGGAGGTGGTAAAAAGAAATATCAAATATATATTTGGAGTGATTAAACTCCCCCTCAATTAAGTAGAGAGTATACAGTACTCTATAACACCCCAATTTTCTTTATTAATTATTTAATTATTTAATTTTCATGTTAATTATTATTTGGTTGATAATTATTTAATTATTTGATTTTGGTGAATATGTGATTGGTTGATTAAATTGGGTGATTATGTGAATAATTGATTTAATTGGAATATGTGTGTATTATATGTTATTGGATTATCAAAGTGTGAGAGTAGCAAAAATATATATTTGGGCCTTATTTTATTTTAGAGTAGGTGAGTGAAGTCAAGCCCATTTAGAATTAGTAAGAGTTGAAAAAATATAACAGAAATATAGAATTAGAAAGAGAAAGTGAAGAAAACAAGTGAAGAGAAGAAAGAGGAAAAGAGGAGAAAGGGGAGAAAAGGAGAAGATAAGAGGATAGAACCCTAGAGTATCTACATCTAAGGTAAGGCTGAGTATTCTTTAATTTATGGGTGTATGTAATGGTGTGTGATGGATAGTAACTTGATTAGGGATTTATAATTTCTATTTCTAGTTTTTTTTTTATAAAATTTGTTTGGAGTTAATGAAATGAGAATGTGTATGCACTCAAATTGATGAAATTGGTGTTAGAAATGTATGTAAATTATTCTGGACTGATCCAATGACTAGAAGTGGCCCAATCCGCTTATATCCTTGGCACAACTTGATGACAGTGGTCCAGCACTCTTATCGACCATGTCGCTTGTCATCCGACAAGTTATGTCCGACATACACGCCTGACCAGATCAACGAATGTCTCTCGTCGGCCTGACACGAGTCGGGTAAACACCCAGGAAACGACCAAAACGACCATCTTCTCGTAATCCTCCAGCTCAGAACAAACAACTACTTACGAGCATACTTGCCCATTTTGACCAAGTTTTGGCAGTTACCTATTTTTGCAGACCCGTATATCTAGGTCCAAAAATAGGAACCAATGGCTACGTGCCGAGGGAATGTTATATAAACCCTTACACATTTGAGGGCCAGCTATTCATTATCTCACACCTGAAACCCTAATATTCTGGTTGTATCTCTTTTCTCCCACACTTACTTGATTGTCAGAGTGCCTTGTAAATACAACCCCCTTTTCTCCTCAACTTTCCATCCAGTCAAAGATCATCCTTCGACCCACATGCAGGTTCTAATCAACCGATAAGATCAGTGGTGTCGTCTGTGAGAAACCATCTTCCCTGTTTTATGTCCCCAAAATCTGAAAACCAAAGATCCTTTTCATTCATCAAACATGGTCGACCATGATGATCACCATCTATCTAGAAAGACAGTGCTCTCCCTAGCGCACAAGACCGACAGAAGCCAATAACATCCTCATCTCGAGGATGACTTCGACGTCCGAGACGGGAACACTACGTCCCCAGATTTAATCGATGCTAAATGCGACAATTAGCATTTCTTAGACAGAGAACACCCCAAGAACCTGTCAAAGACCTACTAGAGATTCTGCAACCGGTCCCCATTCCACATATCACCGACCCGACCATAACAGCACTAATCAATGTTATTAACCAGACCAATACCCTAATCCTCCAACAGAGAAAAATAATAGGGGCTTGGGAGAAGAAACAGTCAAGATCTCCTCCTCGGAGACACCGACGACACGACTCCCCCAGTATATCACCGCCTAGGCGTGGTCGTCCACCAACAAGAGAGAATCATGATGTTTATTTCTGCAAGAAATGCGACCGTACTTCTCCCGGGAAATACCAAGGCTCTCTGTCTTCCAAGAAGGCCAAGAGGGACCGCAGAGTCGACCGTGGCTGATCATCATCGCCCCAACCAAGACAGCAGCGGAGGAGCCCTTCCCCTTGATGAGACGATAATGCTCGATGGGGGAGAAACCATCACTCCCGCCATCGTCCCCAGAAGGAAGCGACGATGACGAGCCTTACGACCCGTTATCGAGGGAGATCATAGAAGCGCGACTCCAATCGAGCTAGAGAAGCCACTCCTACTGTGGTCCTATGATGGTACAACTGATCCGGATGACCATATAGAGGATATCGACGCCCTCCTCGATTATCAAGGAGTGAAGGGTGCGATCAAGTGCAAACTATTCCTAACCACCTTAAGGAAATGTGTCATGGCTTGGTACAAGAGTATGCCCGACGAGTCCATTACCTCCTGGAAACAGCTGGGAAGGATATTCACCGCCTCCCGTCAACATCTGAAATCAGAAGCGTCACTAGAAGCAATTATCTAGGGAAGAGATGGACCTCTACGAGCATATATTGAGCGCTTGAATAAAGAAGTCGTACAGGTCTCAATGACCGAGGCCATGAAGAAAGACCTTCTCGAGCATGGGCTCCATCCCCATAGAAACTTCCCAAAGGCTGCGGCCATCAAAACTCTAGCCACATTCGACTCCCTCCTCCTCAAGGCTCAAGTGTACATTCAGTCAAAGAGAAGGAGGCGACCAACAATGCAAGGGACTCAAGGCACTGAGAGAATGCCAAGTCCTTGAAAAGCGACGAGCCATCAACATCCCGTTGATGAGGGTGGAGAGAAGAAATGGGAAGACAAATCCCGAGACTCCAAAGACTACAAGGGGCGTGTTGGCCAGTTCTATAACTACACCCCCTGAACACTTAGAGGGAGCATATTATGACCAAATGCGCCAACTCAGAATTCAAGAAGATCAGGGTACGCTTTCCTCGTCAGACACCCGCCAAGCCTGGGAATGACAAGAGAAAATATTGTAGGTTCCACAAGAGCCATGGGTACAACACCGACGACTGCATCCATCTCAAGGATGCAATTGAGATATTAATATGAGACGAACACCTTAAGTAGTATAAGAAGAAAGATGGTGCCCGCAAGGAGCCTCAAGAAACCAAGAATGTCAAGAAGGGGAAGGATTTCATTGACACCAACATCATACCGGTCGCCATGAGCATCACAAGGCCAGAAGATTTCTACTTTCCCAACATGGAGGAAGTTCCACTATACTTTTCCTCGCATAGCCCCTAGGAACCCTTCTGCACAAAGATGGTCATCTCCGGTGGGGGATTCAACAAGAATATGGTGGGCTCCATAAAGAGAAGGTTCAATAAATTAATAAAATCCAACTATGATATGGACTCCACCCTCGAAAATTTTAGAGGAGGCTTTCACCCCCTCACATTCTACAGGGAAGAACTTCCAAGCAGAGCTTCCAACTCGACCATCTCGTTTCTCTTACGAGCATGCATGGTAAACTTTGATGTTCGACGCATCCTAATCGATCAAGGAAGCTCGATGGACATAATGTACACCCAGCTATTCACCACCCTACAACTGAACGAGAGCCATCTTACCCCATACGTATGCTTAGATCTCCAGGGCTTCAACGGGTCTGTCATCAAACCTTGGGGGTGTGTCGAGCTGATTGTCACCTTTGGAAGAGGGGTGATGGCCAGGGCCTTTAACACCCACATTCTAATTGTGGACTACCGATCTCTCTACCAATGCATCTTCGAGAGGCCCACTCTAGTCGAGCTGATTACGGTGCCCTTCACCGTGCATCTCAAGATGAAGTACTACATTGTCGAAGGTTTGGTCGCCACCCTACACGGGGACGTCCAAGAAGCAATAAGGTGTTTTGAAGCTTCAGCCAAGGGTCTGAGTTCCATCAACGCTCAGCCCCAAACAGCCACCGAGTCCGCTCTGCCCTTTACCTTCGAGGAACCCATACCACTATCGAGGGTCGACGCCATCGACCTAGGAAGCCGATTCTCCAAGGAAAACCTTGAAGAGCATAAGATAAAAAGGGAAAGAGCCCATGGTCGAAGGGGAAATCTCGTTCCCAACTGCATATAGTAAGGAGCCTTCGGATCCCATGTGACCTATCCCAAACGGAGACTTCGAGATCATCCCCCTTGGGAATGATCCCTTCATAGGAGTAAATATTGGTGTCAACCTACCCGACCTAGCGAAGAGTCAACTGGAAGCATGCTTTAAGGAGAATGTTGATCTGTTCGCCTAGAGTGCAGCTGAAATGCCCGGAATGGACCCAGAAATTTCATGTCACCATCTGTCTATAGACCCTGCATCTAAGGCGGTTGCTTAACATAGGAGAAAGTAGTCTCCTTAAAAGACAGAGGCTGTCGAGCAGGCTGTAAAAGTCCTCTTAAAGGCACATTTTATTTCTGAATCCCAGTACACAACCTGGCTCTCAAATGTAGTTCTCATGAAAAAATCTAATGGATAGTGGTGTATGTGCATTGATTATACCGATCTCAACCGGGCTTGCCCGAAAGATGCTTACCCCTCCCCAATATCGACAAACTGGTTGATAATTCGCATGTTTCAAATTATTATCATCCATGACACATATTCTGGGTACAAGCAGATCCCTATGGAAAAAGCAGACAAAAAAATATGGCGTTCATGACCGAATCAGGCAAATATTATTATAATGTAATTCCCTTCGACTTGAAAAATGCGGGCGCTATCTATCAGCGCATGATGAACAAAGTATTTCATAATAAGATAGGAAACATGCTCGAAGTCTACATAGACAACACGATTGTCAAGTTCACTGAAGAAGTCGACCATGTCCTCCACTTAAAAAAGGTCTTCGAGCAGGCAAGGAAATGCAGAATGCACTTCAACCCAGAAAAATGCACCTTTGGTGTGCGGGCAGGCAAATTCCTCGGCTTCTACTAGACAGAGTGGGGAATCAAAGCGAACCCCGACAAATGTCGATCATTCTATGAATTTCCAACGCCTAATTCAAAGAAGTCCATCCAGATCTTGAACGGCATGCTCACGTTGTTGTCTCTCTTTGTGGCAAAATCTACCCAGCACACGCTCCCCCTCTTCAAACTTCTCCGCAAAGAGGTGATAACGAGAAATCGTATCATATAATTACTACATTTTTTTATCGATTTTCATAATACATTAACTCGTTTAACTCCCGATTGTTCCGAGTCTTTGTGTCTTTTCACAGGTACAACATGTTTCAACTCAAATCAGTGAAAAATGATCACATGAAGAAAGCTAACCAAAAATCAGAAGAAAAAGAACTAAATCTGCAAAGTCTGCAGATTTTGTTGTCATCACGACCGTCACACCCCATGACGAGCGTAACACGCTCACAACTTGAAGGACGCCCGTCACCCATCATTGACGAACGTAACGCGCTATTTAAGTGCATTACGACCGTCACCTCCTCATGACGACCGTCACACGCTTATTTCAACGTTATGCATAACAGGAGACGTGGGCAACGTAGTGGACGGTTTTCTTCTTCTACAATTCCTCAACGTCAGCAACTATCAATCCGAGTCTTCCTCCACAAGCAGTTCCTAAATTCTCTTAACTGCAAAAATCCTCTTCTATAAATAGGAGGCATTTTTATGGAACAGGGTCGGAGATTTTTCTACAGAGCCAAACTTCTGCCTTTCTGCATTATTATATTTTATTTTCTTTTGAACCATTTATACCTACTGTAACTTTTAGTTTCCAAAATTAGTTCCAAGAGTGTTAGTTCTTCATCTAAGAATTAACACGGGCATATATTTCAATTAATTGCAAGGAATTTGTACGCACTCAAGATTACCACAACAACATTATTTACAGGGATTTTTTATGCAATTGGTTTATTTTTATTATTCTTATGCTATGTTATTTATCTTTATGAATTGTATTTTATCTTGCATAATTACTAAATATATTATGTCTAGCTAAATTCGTTTGTACCAGTATGTGACTCCTAAGCAACGAAGGAATTCGGTGATAACTCGGCTAAAAACTTTTATAAATAATTTTTGGTTTCCAATTTCCATATTTAATTTAACTACCCTTGTCACGAGAGTGAGAGGATATTTAACACGATTTTTCCACGAGAGTGGGAAATTAATTAAGGCAAGAACCTGCATGCGAGAGCTGGGGTTCAACCCAGATAGTGGTAACGAAACATTAATTTTTAAATACACGAGAGTGTTTTAACAAATTAATTAAACTCAAGTTGTTTTCAAAAAGTGTTATTAAATTTAAAGTGCATCCACTAGGTTTAATATCATAACTTATTTCATGAACACGAGAGTGTATGTCTCAGGTTTTTAAACAATTCGTTTTTACCGAAATACTTTATATGCCAAGCGATTCGCCGAATTCCTGAAGTCCGACTATCACATACCGGTATAGCTATTACTATTGTTTTTAATTAAACTCTTTTTCCCCCTAAAACTAAATATTCATCGCTTAGTTAAACAATTGTAACATTAGATCGTATGCGATTGATCCTCAGTCTCTGTGGGTTCGATAATCATTTAAAACTAGAACGACTAAACTGTATACTTGCAGTTAGTATCCCAATAGACTCATAAAGTCTCGATCAAGAGGCCGCCTTCGAATGGATGGACGAGTGCGAGCAAGCCCTCACCCACATGAAGCAGGAATTATCACAACCACCCGTCCTCTCTCGACCAGAGAAATACGAACCTCTATATCTCTATCTGGCTGTTAACTCCGAGGCCGTGAGCACCGCACTAATCCGAGAAACCCCAGAAGGGCAGAAGCCCATCTACTTCACGATCAAAGCCCTGGAGGGCCCCGAAGTAAGATACCAGCAAATTGAAAAAGTGGCCTTGGCCCTCATTACCGTAGCAAGGAGGCTCGGACACTATTTATTGGCACACACTATAGTCGTCCAAACCGAGCAACCAATAAGATATATTCTCGGTAGACCAAACATGGCGGGCAAGATGCTGAAATAGTCATTGGAACTCTCCGAGTTTGAAATCAAATATGAAAGAAGGAAGGCCCTCAAGGCTCAGCGTTGTACCCAAAAAATTTCCCTCCCATCTTCTTCAAGACATCTCCTCATGCACCTAGGGTTCTCAATTACTCAAGACTACTTAAGGAATTGATCAGACAAACTCTCCTCCTAAGCAATTGGCCAACAAACTAGGGCCTTTATTTTCTCAAAGGAAATTAGAATTCTAATACCTCAAGTGGATTTCATGGCTTCTCATATGTCTTAAGGTACCCTCATGACAAGTTTCAAACCTTGCAGCACAAGTTTTCTCGGTCAATTGCTCGGATGATTAAAAATCAACTATATTGGGTAAAAAGTCAAATGTGGTCAACATATAGTCAAACTTCAAGATTTTTGGTCAAAATCAACATTTTTAAATCACATTCATCATTTGATCAAGGGTTTATCATGATTCATCAAGAAAACTCCAGATTCATCAAAAGTCAAAAGTTGTTAAATTAGGATTTTCTTTAGGAGAAGTCAACTGAACTTTGACCAAGCATAACTTCCACATACTTCATCATATTTTTCAAAACCAAAGCTCATTTTGAAGAAAATTCAATTATATACAACTTTGTTTCTCTCTAAGCTCAAGTCCAAAAAATGCTTCATTTGAGAGATATGGGCCAAAACATTATAGCTCATTTTAAAAGTTAACAAAAGGACACTTTTTTTCAAAGCAATTTAGATCAAGATAAAGTCTTCAAATGGAAAAATGACCAGAATGTGGATTGTAGGGGACATCTCGAGCTTTCCAAAAAGACAAATATCACCTTCATATGATAAACATTGAGTGAGATATGATTGCTGCAAGTTGGGAAATATTGAGAAAATGCATGAAACCCAAATTGAGCAAACTTGAATTTTTGGGCTAATGGGCTTATCTTTTAGAGTCCAAACATGTTCTTGACCTTATAATGAACCTCTAAATTTATTCATACACCCTTTTAATTTTTTATTTCATTTATTTTGATTTTATTCATTTAAATTTAAAATTAAATTAAATAAATATTAAAGGAGGTGTAAGGCTTAATAGGCTTTTGTTTCAAACATTTTGGAGGCCCAAGATTGCATTAGAAACTGTGCGAGGGTTATTCTCAAAACAAATCTTGATATTTTGTCTTATTCAAATTCTACTTTCAAACAAGAATCAAGGTTTTCATACAAGGTCCAAGCCCATTTTTCTTGACCTAATCTTCTATAAATATCCTTCATATTCAGACAAGAGAGATCACGAAAAAACCCTGCAAGAACTCCCTCTAAAATATCAACTTTTTGTCAAAACTAGGAAAAACTTGAAACCCTAATTTCAGCCCTTCTCAAAGTAAACCAGCCATCCAAATCGACTCATGAGGTGCTATATAGTAAGTATTGACCAATATTGATGATCAAAGAAGCCTGAAACGAGCACTACATGCATCTCCGATTTCCATATTTTTGAGAATTTTGTGTTTTAATTTCTGTGATGTTTTGATTCATACAAATGCTTTCATTATGTTTCTGAGATATACTAATACAGGATTGAACCATTGCATGAGTCCCATAACGCCAGAGCACCCTATTGCCATTATTACACCGATTTGCTTTGTTTTCTTTGTATCTTTTTGTACAGGATAATTCAGCAAAAATCAAGGCCACCATTGAAATCGCAAGGGTCAAATTAGGGGGGTAGAATCTTCTTGGATCATTAACGTGCTCTATTTCGTAGGTTGGAGGAATTAACTCGCCGGAGAAGACGACCGGAGCTAGGGCTCCGACGCCTCTCAGGTCTAAATGTTTGGCTTATTTCATATTTTTGGTTTCAGTAATAGTACCAGATGTAACAACCACCAAAATGGCAAGGACGCGCGTGTTAAGGCATTGATCTATATGGGCATGGATTCGATCCCTGCCTTTTGCAACTTTTTTTCTTCTATTTTTCCGATTTATGCAGGTTAATATATTTTGTGTAGTGCCTATTCTTCAGACATAAACCAAGGCCTGGCTCAGTGGAAAGCAAGCAAGGCAGAAGGCAGAATGGCGTGAGTTCAACACCCACCCCATGCAAATTTTTCCTTATTTTGGTTTTTACCTTATTTCCTTGATTTTCCTTCCCCTAACACTAATTTATTTTTTTAATTAACCTAAAAAACTAACCTTTTTTTAACCTTAATTAATTAGATTTAGGTTTTTTAATTAACCTTGACATCTTCTTTGTTTTTTTAAATTATTTAATTAATTAACCTTTTTCTTAATTTCACAATTAATTAGAATTTTAGGTTTTTATTAATTATTATCATAAATTATTTTCTCTACAAAAAGCACAAACATTTACTTTTCAATTTTCTATTTCCTTCTCCTTATTTACATTCTGTTGTATCCCAATTTTTCCCCCTAAGATCCCTTCATCATACCATATTGATTCAATCACAACAAGATCACATTAGGGTTTTTGGTTCTCCTCCCTATAATTAGCTTTGCTCTTTGAGGAATCACCAACCACCTTGACTTGTTTTTCTTTTATGATCATACATGTTTTGTTTTGAGTCTCCTTTTAATTAATAAAATGCAATGTGGGTTTGTCTTACTTGTTAATAATGTAGGTAAAGGCAATGTGGCTTAGCAAGTTGATCCATAGGTTCATAAGTTTATTTCCATGCCCTAGTCAATAAAGCTTGAGAAATTCAAACCTCAACATTGAAGTTGTTTTGGAAGAAATTGCATGGAAAGGTTTATTTTGGTTCACCACATCTCAAATTTATCAAGATTGATTCAAAAGTACAAGGGGTTGATTGAAGAAGTTGTCATGGTTGGACAAAGCCTTGTTCCCATTGGTACCAAGTGCATATTTCTCTCAATTTTCAAGATATGGAAGTGGTTTTGGTTGCTATGAGTTCTCATTATCATCCTAAACAACTTCTATCTACAAAGCAAAAGTGTTGGTACAAGAAGGTTGTTTAAAATTGTCAAAGTTCCTCAAAGCATTTTCTTGATCTAGGAGCTAGGGTTTTGAACTTCAAAGAAGTATATCTTGCTCATCTTTTGGTATTTTTGAGTGATTCCAAAAATATCCTTCTCTTAAAAGGGTTATTAACAAATCACTTCAAAAGTTTCAAGGAGTTTTCATGTGGAAGAAACTTGATGATGAAGAAAGATTATAAGTCCTCTAGATGAACCCCCAAATTCCCATGTGTAACTTCAAAGGATCATAACTTGGTCAATTTTTATCACCTTGAGCCCAACATTTTTCCATAATGATCTTGAGTATTTGAAATGTGTTCCTTCTTTTATGTGCAAAGTGAGAAAATGGATGGAAGATGCCTTAAGGATACAAAAGATTATAGATCATTTCATGATTTTTTGCCAACTTCAACAATTCATAACTCTCTTAATTTTTGGATATTTTGAATGGTTCAAGTTTCAAAATGTCATTCAAGAGGTCTATTTCATGCCGTATTTTTTGGTCAAGAGCAAATTCCAAGAGGAAGGCCATGTTTGGATGCTAAACATTATATGTCACTTTTGAAGAAAAACTTGAAATATTTCTAAGTATGGAAAGTCAACCTCTTTTTCCCAACTTTGACTCATTGCAACTTTCAGCTCAAACATTCATTTGATTCCATTCTTTTTGTATTTCAAAGCTTGTAATCTCATATTTCTAAAGCATCAAGAACCATACACTAAGACTCATTGAGTTGAAAATGCCATTGTTTTGAAATTGGTAACTTGAAACTGAATTTCTCACCAAGTCAGAATTTTGTAATCCATAATGTGGCCTCTAATCACAAAATTTGTGCATGTTTTTGATTTAAACTTGATTAACAAACTTTCCAGAAGTGTTTAGCACCTCAAAACGCAAAGATTGGATGAGTTTTGATGAAAATGAGATCACACGTAACTTGTGTCCAATCTCCACTCAATTTCCCTCCAAACTTCATCATTTCACACGCTTAAGGATCCCATTCATTCTCCTATAAATAGAGGGTCATCCCCCATTTATCTTCTCAAGCTTGAACAACCAAAATCACCCTGCCAAACTCACTCCATAACTCACTTTTCTGCAACTTTGAAATCAGTGTTCAAGCCTTTTTTCAATCCATTTTTTCTATCAATTCACCTTCCTTGATCATCCCTGAAGCTAATAGAAGAAGAATTGAGCCTTGAAACCTTATAAATTGATTTGACCAAGTCCATTTACAGAGCTCTGCAACTGAACTTCAATAGGTAGATTTCTCCATCAATTCTTCCAAACTTTGATATCATTGTGAAACTCTCATTGCCCTGGTTCTATTCCCAACACTTCTTCTAACTGGAAACACGTTTTGACCATGAAATTTCAAATTCCTTTTCAAAACTTTCCTTCCAAATTGCTTGAGGTACAGTTTTTATAAATTTTTCGCGAAGGTGTGGTTGTCTTCGTCTTGATGAGACAAAGCGAATGACATAAGTCTGAGCTTCTGATTTTACAGTTTAAGGGACCTGTGTTTCACGTTGGATGGAGGTTGAAGATAACCAACGTGTCATCTTCCAACCAATGATGGTGTTCCATTTGTATTTTTAAAAAAATATGATTTATATTTGATTTAGTGTTTTATTCAGTAATGACCATGATATGCACAGCGCGTCAGGTCCCTTGGATTTGACTATTAATGCGTTTTGACTCTCTTCCATTGGTCCACATCTTTTTGGTTTTTATTCTATTTTCTGTTTTTATATTTAATTGTTTTAAACTTCAAAAAATCATAGAAAATTCATTTTAAGTCCAAAAAATCTGAAAAAATTATGGAAAATATTTTTTATTTTTTCACAATTTTATTTTGTGCTTTGATATTTTTTTATAAATTTTCACTTTATTTTAATTGTTTTAAATGTTTAAAAATACTTTTATGCATTTTTAAATTCTAAAAAAAATATGGAATGATCCAATGATATTGTGACAAATATTGGTGACCTCATTTATTTTTTATTTTTGACTTTGTTATTTTTTTTATCATTTTGGTTTATTTTACTCATTTCTTTTGATTTTTAAAAATAGTTTCTGACTTTAAAAAATTACCAAAAATTTTATAAAAATATTTAAGTCCATTTCTGATTTTTCTATGGTCTTACTTATTTTTTCTTGATTAATTCGAACATAGTTTCCTTTTTTCTCTATTATTTTCATTTTAAACCATTTTTAAACCCTTTTTCTTTTATTTTAAAATAAAATTTAATTTTTGTATATTTTCTGGCTGATCTTGAATTGAAATTTTGATCATGAACTTTATTAACATCATTGGACCATAGTGTTGAGTCTAACTCCATAAAAATGAATTAATGATTTTAATAATAGTTTGATTAAATTTTAATTCAAATGTGATTTGTATATTCTTTCCCACCCTCTTCATATCATCCCCTTCTTATTGTACTAAGTGTTATTGAAGCACGATCTCTATATCATGTCTCAAAATAAATGGTGCATAGATTGCTATTGACCGGCCTCAAAATAGGTGCGACTTCAATATAAGTCAACTCATGATTGCTTAACATAGCGCTAAATTTTCTCCCGATTCGAATAAATGATCATTCATGGGCCAAACCTATGTTTGCAAGCCCAGGTATGTTAATTTGATCTCTTTGATCCAATAACCTTGAGATTCATAGTGTGGAGGCTTTGGTTCTACCAATCCTCTACTGGATCTACAACACTTTTGGTCAATACGGATCACTTAAACATCTTTGATCATTAAATTTTACTTTTGATATACTTGACAAAAAGCAAATGCAACTTGTTGTTTGGAGGCTTTGGTTCTACTAATTCTCTAATTAGTTCCAAATGCAAGTTTCAAGATGGTCATCCAACTAACCACTAATTGTTAATAATTGACTTTATTTTGTGTTTTTATTTTATGCTCTTTTATGTTATGCACCATTTACTTTAGCATTTACATTTCATGCTATTTTTCACCTTTGCTCACTTGAGCATTTACTTTTATGTCATTTTTATTTTTGCTCACTTGAGCTTTTCTTATCTTTTTGAAGATACCTAATAATCAATATAAACCATAAAAAACTTTAATGATACTTGGACTATTTGGTTACTATCCTTGGCATTATGGAGTATTGGACTTCTTGGACTTGGGATTAGAAACCATGGCCTATGTTGGAGACCTTGTGACCTTGATTGATATTTTGTCTAGAGTATTGAGGTTTACCTCAAGATATTGGGTTGTTTTTTTGTTTTGTGTGCAGGTTATTGTGATTACATACTTTGTTTGTAATCTGGAATTCACCCGTATACAGCTGTTACTCTGCCCAATTTTTGTGAAGACTTAATACACTTGAAGTTTGGTTCTCTCAAGAGGTCTAGTATCTTTGCTTGTTTGGTTTCAATCCAAAGAATGGGAATTCTATCTTGACTCATAATGTCAAGTTTTGGCTTCTTGTTGTTTAGATGGTTCTTCTCCTTAGCTTTTACCTTATGCTTTAGGATAGCCTCTTCTTCTCCTCCCATCTTTTTTAATTTAAAAAATATTCTTCCCCCTTTTAAAAACTCTTCTTGTTTTTAAACTTGAACCACTTTCATAATAAACTTGGACTTAGATCAATGCATTCACAAAAACCTTTTCATAAATAAACTCTAATAAACTTAATAATACTTTGACATTTTTGTGAGAAGATTAAAAGTCAATCAATCTCATTTCAAACCATTTTTCCACTTTGGCTTTTATCTTTAAAACATTTCTCAAAAGACTAGACTCTTGTCAATCCTTGTAGCGATGCAAACAACTATTCTTCTATAATATGTAGTGAAGTGAGATATTTTCCACTTGGGTGTTGAGTGAGGTGTTGTTGATTTTAAAATATAAGCCATATCCTCCACTTTGAGATGATGCAAATTCTCCTTTCTCATAATTGTGGGTAGTAAGTATGTTTTTCACACGGACAATGACGATGATGTCTTATCTCATATAATTAACCAACACACTTGTGTTTTAAAATTTTTAAAAGAGGAACTATATATACCCCGATCCTCTATTACACGGAATGTGGTACGTAGGCACTAAAGGTTCACAACCATGGCGGGTGCAAAAATCATAAAAAATATGCTTCTTTTCTCACCTCCACCATCTATTTTTCATACAACAATTATAGCTAAAATATATAGATTTTATAAAGAGGTTCCTGCGGAGTACCATAGATGTTTAGGGTGCTAATACCTTCCCTTTGCATAACCAACCCCCTTACCTTGAATCTTTCCCCATCTTTTTGGGTTACTGGCTCTTTTCCCATTCCTTTAGAAACAATAAAGCGCGGTGGCGATTTTTATTTTGATCTGTATAAGTCTAATCAATCCAATGGCTTAGTCTTAAACATTTCTACCACTACACATTCCTAGATCAAGTTATAGGTTGCGACTATCAGTTGTAATAGTGTAGCTTTATATTTTTCTCTATTTTTCTATTATGTATCTGCTCCCAGGATGTAATAGTTTTAGGTTTTATTTCCCACATTTTATACTTATGTAACTGCCCCGAAGCCATGTAACAGATTAGGTTTACATTCCGCACTTTACCTTATGTTCTTATATTTTTATGCAATTGCTAGTAATTAGGGTTTGTATGGAAAGACTAAAATAAATTGTAGCAAAACCCTAAATTTAAGATAAATAACTGAACAGAACGCACTTTTCACACTCACACCTCTAGGGTAACCTCTCTTCATTGCCTTCGAATAAACGGTCATGTCCCTCAAAAGTAGGGATACTTATGCAAAAGACCCTCGAATAAAGATCATAATCCCTCGATGACCCTTCGATGTTGCCTATGAAAAATGATCTAGTCCCTCAAATACAATTGCTAAAGCATCTCTACATGTAATCTTCAATGACCATACGATGACCCTTCGCTTGTCCCTTCACATCCAATAGATAGGGCTACCTACTAACTAGTGGTATGGATAACACTATCTCTAAAGGATAAGGAAAAGAATAAGATTGACCTTAGTGGGTGAGAACTGTTAAATGCTTGCTCACGAAACAAAACATTTTTCACATCACTTTTTAAACAAAATATTTTTAAACACTTTGTATACATTCTTGAGGACCGATACAAGAATCATTACAAAGTTAGCCGTACTTTAGCTTTTCAAAAATATTTTCAAATCACATACACAAAAAAGCAAGTTTTCAAAAGTGAGCTAAGCAATTAAGAGCCCATAGATAACTACGGATGAAAAGGATTCTAGCAACTTCCCTTTTCATAACTTACCCCCCCGAACTCAAAATCTATCAAGGTCTTTCCTGTTCTTTTCACCCTTTCCTTATTGGATAAAAGAAAAAAGTCGGTGGCGACTCTAGCTATCCGCACATTTTGGATAAAACCAAAAAAGTCAGTTCTCCCACCGTATTATAGAACTAGCGACTCTACTGGGGAAATGAAAAAAGAGGGGTTACCTTAGAGTTTAGATCACTTTACTTGATTTATTTGTTTGAATTGTTTGGTTTAAATTCAAGGGATTTTTTGGGTTTATATTACTTATAAGATCCTACACATAGATCTAGGGATACCTTAGGTAAGTAGCAATAGATCATGGAAACTGTACGGCGTAGACCGATATGGTTGAAATGATGGCTACATTAGTGTGATGCTTTGGTTTGTACTGATGTTCCTTAAGTCAGTCGAGGATAACATTAGGCTGCTGCATGGTATCATTAAACACTAACCGACCTTTAGAACCTTAATTTACCCATCTTGTCCATTAGAAGGTAGTGAGATAGCCGACTTTAGTGCAATCCAAGATTGGCTGATACTCGAAGCTACGCTCATTGAGATTCGACTTTCAGGATATTTTGGTGGCAAGTAAGTTGCCATGATAAAAAAAACTGTGAGAAAGATTGATGATACGAGATCGCTAGAACTCGGTTACTAGTTTAGGACAAGTTGAGCCAACTTAATTATTATAGAGAAGGGTACTTACCTATGGACCTAATGCAAGCCTTTAAACCTAAGGCTCTTGTGTGATTTGTTTGTGTTTTCTACTTGTTTGAACATGACATCACAACATCATATCATCATGACATGGCATTTTTACTAACCATTTCAAGGATCTTAGAGACCTTTGGTGCAGGATTATCATAAGCCAGATTGCTAGCAAGGGCCAAGAGGATTTATTTTCTTCTAACCAGATGCCGTCAAATATCAAAGTACGTTTTCTGGAGTCAGAAAATAGGACCCACTTGATATAGTGAGCTTGATTCTTATAGAAGGAAGTTCAAAAACAAAGACGCAAAGTTCTGCAGACAAAGCTGCAACCAGATTCATGTTTCAAAATTTTTAATCCCACGAGATCCTTGAAAACATTGCATATGAATCTACATACCATGCATATCATTACATAACAAGTATTCCCAAGACAGGTTTTCTCATCCTTGCTATTTATTTCAGCAGAAAAATGGCTCTTGAACAGACAGTTAAAGATCTCCAGGCTAAGAATGCTCAGTTCCAAGAAATGTTCCTGAACTTAGCCAAGGGGCAGAAAGAACTGAAGGCACTCATCACCAAAGAGAAGAAAAAAAAACAAAGAAACCAGTCAGTATCCTCAACATACGACGAAGGTTCAGGGGTCCTATCAAGCGAGCTCAAGATTGTGATATCCCATCAGACGAAGATGACAATCAAGACAAAGATGGTAAAAGTGTCAAAGCTAAGAAAGGAAGCAACATTGGTTCTAACAAGGTTCCTGATGAGGAAGAAGAAGACTATTCGGATGAATAATATCCCCCTGATGATGAAAAATACAAACTGTTAGAAGATCGCCTAAACACTATGGAGAACCAGAAAGTGCCTGGGTTGGATTTTGAGGATATGGGTTTAGTCTCAGAAGTTGTCATTCCTCATAATTTCAAGGTCCCCACTTTTGAAAAGTATGACATATTTTCTTGCCCAAAGCTTCATTTGAGGTCATATGTCTGGAAGATTCAACCACACACTGCTGACAAGAAGTTATAGGTGCATTTATCTCAAGAGAGCCTGTTTGGAACACAGTTCGAATGATTCTATCAACTAGAAGGGACCAATATCCATACTTGGGAAGATTTGGCTGCTACTTTCTATAAATAATACCAGTATAATGTTGATCTTGCACCAACCCATATGCAACTACAAAGTATGACCATGGATTCTAACAAAGGATTTAAAGAGTATGCCTAGAAATGGAGAGATCTAGTAGAATGAGTTCAACCTCCCTTGTCTGGTAGGGAATTGGTTGACATGTTTATGGGAACTTTGATAGGTCCTTTCTTCAATCATCTGATTGGAAGTTCTTCAGTCGGTTTCACTGAACTGATATTAACATAGGAACATGTTAAAGCTGGAATCAAAAGCGGAAAAATCCAGGTGGTTGCATCTTCAAGTACTGTGGAGAAGTCATTCAAGGGGAATAAAGAATCCAATGTTGTGTACGGCCAAAAGGGTCGTAGTAAGAGTGATTGCAACCAATATGTGGGGCAGTTCTGATCTCTAATCATGCACCAATGCAGCAACAACAATAGAATAGTCAACATAGGCAGGTCGCACCCAGGAAACAGTTCACAAAAATCAACAAGTCGTTGTATCAAGCATTGCAAAACATGTTAAAGGCAGAGCTGGTTACATTGAGGGATCCTCCTTAGAATCCCAATACTTCTTCTCCCAGATATAATCCCAATGCAAGGTGTGCATATCACTCCAACAGTCCCAGAATGACACTAACAATTGTTGGATTCTAAAGAATAAGATCCAAGATATGATTGACGCTAAGGAGATTTAATTTGATCCTCCTGAGACTCCTAATTTGATTACCTCTCCTATGCCTAATCATGAAAAAAATTAGGTCAACATTGTGGAAGATGCTGATAGCGACTATGATATAGACAGATGGATTTTCCCTACTACTGGGAGTGGACTCAACAATTAGAAGGTTGGAGACTTTATACCAATCTGCTTTAGTCAGGAGTGTGATACAGTGGCAGAACTAATTGTTAATACTAGTTTTACGTATGTGTTTGCAAATGTTGTGATAAGCAAGAGTCGCCACCGACTTTTCTTTTATCCAAATTAAGGAAAGGGTGAAAAGAATAGAAAAGACCTTTTTGAGAATTTTTTGAGTAAGGATGGTAGATTATGGAAAGGGAAGGTGTTAGCACCCTTTCCATCCGTAGTTATCTACGGGCTCTTAGATGCTTGGTCATGTTTTGAAAATTGCTTGTGCTTTGTGTTTTGAAAAAGTGTTTTGAAATGCATTAGTACGACGATTCGCTTTGTGATAACTCTTGTATCAGTCCTCAAGAGTGTTCACAAAGCAAATGTTTTTGAAAGTCGTTTTTAAAATGTGTAAGTGCAAATAGTTTGTTTTGAGCATAACATCTGACAGCTATCTACTTGTACTCGAAAAAGGTTGTTCTTTTTCTCCTATCCCTTAGACAGTGCTATCCTACTATTAGTGAGTAGGTAGCCCTATCATTGGATGTATGAGGGACATTTGAAGGGAAGTTACGGTCACAAAGGCTACTTGGCAAGGAATTTTAGTAACTTCCCTAAAGTTCTAAGATCACTTTTAACCGAGGAAATGTCGAAAGGATCATCGAGGGACTTGTGATCTTTCAAACTAGAAGACAACCACTAAAACTTCCCACGTTTCGAGAATTGTGACCATTTTTCGAAGGCCACGGAAGTGGGGTACCCTAGAGGTGTATATGTGCATGGTGTGTTAGGTTCAGTTATTTTAGTCTTGTGTTAAGTTTGCTAGCGTTTGATTTCAGTCTTTTCATACAAGCCTAATTACTAACAGCTAATATTTTGTAGAAATTTAAAGTGCGGAATTTAAATTTTACGCTATTACAGTGTTTTGGGGAGGGGGTGTTTACATGTTCAAATGGGAAAAAAATAAAGAAAGCGATAAAATCTTATTTTAATCCATTACATACTGTCAGCAGATACATTATTAAAAATGCGAAAGTAAAATAATGCGCGCGAAATAAAGAAACGTCTAAGAAATCCTAAGAATTAAGCTAAGTAAACCTAAAGAAATCTTTTTTTTTTGCTTTTGTGTTTATTAATAAAATAATTAAAAATTTTAAGTGAGAAAAAAATGATCCTAATTAATTAAATAAGAGAGATATGATTGTTTATTAATAAAACTAATTCTAATATTTTTTCGGGTTTTTATTAAGAAATTTTTTGAATGAAATAAATCTAAGTCTAATTGATTTTAAATTAATAAAAATAATATCAAAATAATTAAATTAATTAATTTATAAAATTAAGATTAATTTAAGAAAACCTAAGTCTATTTAATGTTTTTTTATTTTATGATTTGTTAAAAAAATGATTAAAGAAATAAATAATAAGTCAAATAAAAATAAAGAAAAGCAAATTGGGCCTGGAGATAATTAGTAAACAGGGGGGGTGCGCTTGGAATTTTTTTCAGGCCCAAAAGCCTGAGTCCAACGTCCCAATAATGATCCAGTAGGCACCACCCTTGGAGTTGCAAGGTGGAAATGCACCTCAGGATGGTCAGATTTCTTTGCATCACATCAGAAGGCTCAAACATGAAAGTATATGTTGAAAGCTTAGGGGTGAAACACACTGAATCCTGCAAAGCAATGTTAGAAAATGTAAAATGCTGGACCTAGGATTTGAACCCAGGCACTCTCCTTCATACATGCGCGCCTTTACCAATTGAGTTGTTTTATAATTCGTGTGTTATAACCAAAGCATTACATTATATGTGAGATAAAGTCAAATATATCTGAAAACAAAAAAAAATGCTCGTAGATTTGAACTGGCCAATGGGAAAGAAACAGGTATTGCACCAGAGTCAACAAGTCAATGGTTCCGGAGTCAAACTCCGGTCACCATCTCCGGCCGATTAAAAATTCTCCCCTGTAAAACAAGTAAACTAAAGCAAAACCAAGAGTCATATCCTTCATAAAATCATGCACTGATTTCAAATCTAGCTTTAGATTGACCTAAAACCCCCTGGATTGAGAGCTTGAACCCTAACAGCCATGGATGCCCTAACAATGGCATCCATCATTCTAGGTTCCAAACCTCTCATGCGAAGCTTCTATCCTACCCTAGTGAAGGTCCTGAGCATGAATCAAAACATCAAAACATTCCATAACGCATAGATCAAGAGATTAAGAATCAAAATTTTACCAAGGAAATGGTGAATTGGTTGGGTGTGTTCTGGGAATGGAACGGCGTGGATGAGGAGCGATACATGCTCCTGGGATGTTCAGAAGGTTGGTGGAGGGCTTCGATTAGATTGAAACGGGCTGGAAGTGTCTGTTTTAATTTTAACAACTTTGCTTCTTCTTTTTTTCTGCAAACTTTCGTGTGACTCTAAGATGTCTCTATCCGTCCTTAAGGCTTGCAAATGCCACCTTTATATAGAGCAGATGGAGGGGACAAGTTAGGATGGAAATAAACATGCTAAATAATGTTCTTTAAGAGCCATAAACAAATATTTGAAACTTGGCCAAAGGTATGGAATTCGTCTCTTTTTTGAATTTGAATGAATGTGGAAACAAATGGTTTTCGAATCCCTTCAGTCCCTGCCCTTCGATTGGACCTCTTGTATATCCTTCGAATGGGTCTTTTGAATGTCTTTAGAATAGTCCATATGTATTCCTTGTGCCCTCTTCGAATGGGCCACGAAGGTGTATCCTTCGAATGGCTCAAGTCTCATCATTGGGACCTCTTCGATTGAGCCCCTACTCAGCTAGCTGCTTGATTCAAACAACTCAATTGAAAACTTCAATCTGGCCAATCGAAAACTTTCTTTGTTACCACCTTCAAGTGCCATTGCACAAGAGGCTTGGGCCTGGCCACATGTAGGACCAAGATCCATCACATAACAAACTTGTTTTCAATAATCATGTATCCTTCGAATGAACCAATGAATGCTTCTTCGAGGGACCACATGAATGCGCCTTCTAAAGGGCTATCATGCATGTTGAAGTGTGTACAACTATTTCAAAGGGGACCATTGCCCAGTCGAAGTTGGCACAAAGGCATCCCATGCCTTGTGGATGCTAGCATGAGGCAGGTCAAAGCAAGCGTAAAAGAGGCCATTTCCTAGGCGAAGCTGGCAGAAAGGTAGCCAATGCCTTGTGGGTCGAAGAAAGCTTTTTGCCTAGTGGATCAAAGGAAAATCTGAAGGAGTCTTGACCTTGTGTGCTGAAGGAAAGATAAAGAGGGGGCCTTTTCCTTGTGAATTGAAGACCAGTGAGAGGGGCCTTTTGCCTTGTAGATCAAAGGCAAGCTGATGGGTCTTTGCCTTGTGAAACCAAGGCAAGCATGAAGAAGATTTTTGCCTAATAGACCAAAAACAAGCATGAAGAGGCATACGTGTGCTGATGACAAGCTGAAAGGGCCCTTTTCCCAGTGGGAGCTTTGTGAACTAATATTGATCGAAGGATACTCAGCGCCTAATTGAAGATGGTATGCAGGAGTTCACTGCTGGTGTATCGAAACAAACTTGTAGGGGTTTCTTGCTTTGTGCGCTGAAGGCACGCACAAAGGGAGTATTTGCCTAGTGCGCTGAAGGCAAGTTAAAGAGGGGGTATGTGCCTTATGCGTTGAAGGAACGCATAGAGAAGGCCCTGGTAGAATGATACTTGTGGACCAAAGATTTCTCAAATGGGTCTTTATATGTCTGTCATACGGTGGCAGAACCGACTGTTATTACTGGTTTGCATTTTGTATTCGCAAATGTCGCGGTAAGCAAGAGTCGCCACCGATTTTTATTTCATCCAACAAAGGAAAAGGAAAAAGAACAGAAAAAACCTTTTTCAAGATTTTGAGTACGGGTAGATTATAGAAAGGGAAGGTGTTAGCACCCTTTCTATCCATGGTTTTCCACGGGCTCTTAGGTACTTGCTCATTTTGAAATTGCTTGTGTGTTTGAAAAAAAGTTTTACTTCGTGATAACCCTTGTATCGGTCCTCAAGAGTGTGACGAAGTTGTTTTGAAAACTATTTTGAAAAGTGTTTGTAAAATTTATTTGTTTGAGCAAGTACCTAGGAACTAATCTACCTACTCAGAAAAAAAGTGTTTTGTTTTCCTTTAGACAGCGCTATCCTATTATTAAGGAATAGGTAGCACCGTCGTTGGAGTTTTAAGGGACGTTCTGAAGGGACAAGTACGATCACAAAAGCAATGCTAGGAAATTTTAGTAATCATCCTAAAGTCTTAAAGATCTTTTTCCGAGGCAACACCCGAATGGCTCATTTTAGATCTTTTGGGACTAGAGGACGACTGCTAACATTCCCTATACCTTATGGTCGTTTACCAAAGGCAACCGGAGTAGAGTAAACCCTAGGAGTGAGCACGTGCAAGTGTATTTTTTCAGTTAATTATCTTTGCACAATTAGGGTTTTCTACTATTTTAATCTCAATTTGCCTTTCTATACAATCCTATTAACATACATCTAAACAGTTTATAGTTTGCGGAAATTAAAATGCGAGAAACTAGAGTCCTAGCTATTACAAGGCTTTGGGAAGATGCATAATTATTTTTACTGTAAATAAAATGCGGAATTAAAACCCTAATTAAATCTATTACAAACTCGGAGCAGTTATAATAATAATAAAAAAAGGAAAATTAAAGGCGTGCGTGACGAATTAAATGCGAGAAATAATTGGAAAACCTAAAATCTAATTGAAAAAATATTTAGGTTATTTTCGAGAAAAAAACTAGGTTATGTACAAAATTAAACCCTATTTCTAATTATTTTAAATTATTATAAAAGAGAATTAAATTGCCTTAATTTAATTAAACTAATTAATAAAAATATTTTTTTATAAAAAATGATTTTTGATTAAATAAAAAAATATGATTTTTGGTGTTATTTGAAAAATAAATAATTAATAAGTGATAAAAAAGAATTGAAATAAAAAAGAATAGAATTTGGGCCTGTATGATGAGCAAATAGGGGGGAGGGGTGCACTACTAAATTCCGGTTAGGCCCAAAGATGCTGAGCCCATTCCTGCACATGATTATGTGCCTCTCTCCTCTGATGGTACATGGTAGTCTTTCACTGCTGGAGCGTGAGATTTGTATGATGATGGATCTCAGGGCTGAGATCTGGGGCGCATGGTTGATGCTAAACTATGAGGCACACTGGATATGCAGCTAAAAGTTTAGAAAATAAGAAAATGTTTGGACCTGGGATCGAACCCAGGTACTTTGCTTCACATGCCCGTCCCCTTTCCATCTGCGCTGCTATTTATTTGTTAGTATGATAAGAAAATAATATTATATTGACAAGTTACGCAGTTTCTTCCAAAAGCGCGCGTAATTCAAATGGACCATTGGGATGGTGAAAAGTCATCGTCTTCTTCCCTGTCCGTCGTCTTAGGTGCTAAACTTATACCTACAGACAAAACTCCATAGCTATCAACCTGCAAGCTTCAAAAATTCATATGACACATGATAAATTAATTCTAGCTATACCAATTAACTCATCTTGATCTCACGAGTATCATGGTATTATTTTCTTGGTCAAATTTCACCTGTACAGAGAAGCCCCAAAACGGCTTCTCAAACCCTAACCATGGAAATCATCAATATATGCATCAAAAGGTCAATTAAATCATTCAAGCATGTTGCAAATATGTCAATAATCACAAATACATCATTAGAATATGCATAGGATGCAATAATTGTTGTAATCAATTTTGAAAAAAATGCAAACAATATGAAGGCTATGGGATGATTCTGGGCTTGGGAATGCTTGAAATTGATCGAGTTAGCTTCAGGAGAGGTCCAGGAAGCGATTAGAAGCTTTGGAATGCTTTGAATCGCCCTCTATGTGAGAAACTGATCCATCACTTTTTTGCCAAAATTTGAGTTTTCTTTCTCTGCTCTCACGACTGCAACCCTTGTTCTTTTGCATTGTTTTTGTTCATTATATGTAGTGTGATGAATTAGGGCAACAAAAACGACCTGAATCTTTTGGAATTATGGAGATTGAATGTGATTTGCTTGCTATATGATATCTTTCCAAAACCATCCAAATCATGCTATTTTTGCCTCAATTTTCCTTGATTCGATTTGATATGATTAGTCCAACTTAATTAGATTTGATTCTCACCAAAATCAGATCAAAAAATCAATCTTTTATATTTTTTGTCATTTATTTGATTTAATGTGATTTTTAATAAATAAAAATCAAAATAAAATAAATAAATAGATCAAATAATATATGGCTGCTGATTTGGGTCGTGGACCATGTCCCTAACAATATACAATCCTGAAATGCTAGGCCCATTTGACAAAAAATGCACTTTTGAGCACATTTGACTTTTGGCAATTTTCCAAAAATGGTCAACTTTGACAATGCATATCTCTTCCAATTTTAACCCTAGAGAGGTGTTCTTGGACTTTTTATAAAGCTTAGGATGTACCCTAAACAACCCTTTTGGTCTTATTTCAATTGGTTCTTTCATGTTCATGTAAGAAGCTTTGACCCAAAAGGTAATTTTGTTGACTTTTCAAAAGGACCTATAATGTAGAAATCCATATCTTTTTATGAGTGCATTTTTTGAACTTGAGGGATGAAGTTGAGTTATAGGAAATTGGATTCTCTTAAAAATTAGCCTTGGATCAGAAATTTCTGATAAATTATGAGAAAGTTATGCTTAGTCAAAGTTTTGTTGACTTTTCCTAAGAAACCCTAATTTAGCAACTTTTGAGTTTTGATGAATTAGGAGCATTCCTTGAGGAATCATGATCAACCCTTGATCAAATGATGAGTATCACTTCAAAATGTTGATGCTGACCAAAAATCTTGAAATTTGACTGTATGTGGGTCACAGTTGACTTTTGACCTAGTATAGTCGATTCTCAAGCATCTGAGCAATTGACTGAGTAAACTTCTTATGCAGGGAATGAGACTTGACATGGATGTTCTTGAGAACATATTAGGACCATGTAAAATATTTGAGGACTTTGGAGTTCACCCATCTTGATGAAAAGGGAAACCCTAGTTGGAGGTTCCTTGCTTTAGGAGAGAGTTTGTCTGGTTAACTCTTGGGCATCCTTGAGCAAGTTAAGGGTATTAATAAGCATATGTTTAGTAAAATGGGAGGGAAAATTTTGGGGTACAACCGGTTCCCCTGTTCAATCTTCTTAAACCTGAGGATGTAGATTGGTTGGTCTGCCTTTCGGGATCTGAAGGTGGAAGATGATTGAACACTAGAGTGCCCAGAAATTTGCACTCGCATGAAGTGCATGGTGATCGATCGATAATATCGGAAATGTGCTTACAGATTCCATTTGGAAGGTGACGGAGAATCGTCGGAGATGGGCTTAAAGATGCTATCTAGAGAAGATATTGGTTGCATAAGAGATTCCTTTGCGAGAAATCTTGTACCTGCCGCTGAGGAGGACTTCACTGAGGAAAGTTGATTTATGTCTTGGGCAATAGAATATAGGAGCTTCGGTTGTCCATTACTCTACTGGGGAGTTAATTCTTGATTGGGGAGGTGGAAGTGAACTGCATATCTGGTCAGGATCCAGGCTGCACAGTGACTTATTGGGGAAAGGTGAACTTGACTGTAACTGGTCGGGTCCAGGTCTTACAGTGCTGTAAACTGTTATTTGGAAATAAGGGAGAAGGAACCTGGATAGTAGGGTTTCTTCGAGGTGACATCCTGGATAGTAGGGCTATGAGAAGGAACCTGGATAGTAGGGTTACTTCGGGATGAGAGCCTGGATAATAGGGCTATGAGAAGGAACCTGGATAGTAGGGTTACTTCGGGATGAGAGCCTGTATAGTAGGGCTATGAGAAGGAACCTGGATAGTAGGGTTACTTCGAATTTAAAGTTTGGATAGTAGGGCTTATGAGAAGGAACCTGGGTCGTAGGGTTACTTCGAGATGAAAGCCTGGATAGTAGGGCTATGAGAAAGAACCTGGACAGTAGGGTTACTTCGAAATGAAAGCCTGGACAATAGGGCTATAAGAAGGAACCTGGATAGTAGGGTTACTTCGAAAAGAAAGCCTGGATAGTAGGGCTTATGAGAAGGAACCTGGGTCGTAGGGTTACTTTGAAATGAAATCCTGGATAGTAGGGCTTATAAGAAGGAACCTGGATAGTAGGGTTACTTCGAGGTGAAAGCGTAGAATAGTTGACCCGCTTGGCTTCGGGAACTGAGTTTCCATTAGTCGTATGCAAACGTAACTTGTATAACTGCTGGGATTGTTGAAGATAATCGTCTTTCCTGAAAAGATAACAGGGTTAATTATATGCAATGCATGAAATGCATGGTGGGATGATGTTCTCAAAAATAAATGAGATTATGCTATATGTGATGTTATGTGCATGTCATGATGTATGAACATGAAACACTATTGGGGTATGTTCGAGTCTGGGAAAATAAATCCCTGACTGCTGCTGGAGGATATAGCATTCCTGACTGTTGTAGAGAATTGTGGTTCTTCTACTTATGTCGGGGATGGTGAACGGAAATGACTATGTCAGAGATTTACTCTTTGTTATTCATGAATATTCTGTCAGGAAGAATTTCTGTTTGAGAATAATTCTGCAGGGAACAACTTGGAAAGATAATTTTCATAGCTGAAGTGATGAGCTCTGTCGGGGATTGAGCTTCTGTGTCCAGAGAAATAAACTCTGCTTGGGAGATAAAATTTACTGACCCTCTCGCGATTATGAAATTCGGCTGGGGAATACAGCTGTCAGGTTTCTGAATGACCCTGGATGGGGAGATTACTTCCTGTTTCGGGAAAGCCGACATTAATGCTTTTGAATATTTTTATTCTGTGGGTAGTGTATGTACTGATGATTATGCTCCAAAGCTGTCTCTGTCCCGGTACCTGCTGGGCAGAGTAACTGTTGGGTTCGACACTTCTTCTTTTTGCCCATGTTTTTGGAATTACGAGTAATTGTCTTTTTGTTTCTTATGTAAATATTTATGAGAAGCAATCATATTCAAATGCATATGTCAAGAATAAATCATTGGACGTTCGTGCAAAACAAACAGAAAAAGGAAAAAACTCAAAGTTTCTTGTGAAAATGATTTTGTATTGATTTTTGAAGTTGGTCTGTAATATGCGTTTTCGTACAAGGAGGTTGATGCTCTAGTAAGAGAACGTCGCTGTAAAAATAGAAACTATACAATTTTGTGTAAAAGAAAACAACTATGTGCAACAATCCCATTGAGTTCCAACTCTGCTATTTCCCTTATGTCTTTGAGCGTCTCATCACTTTGCTACTTGTCTGAAAGTTGATTAGATTGATTGGTGCCGTCCGAGCTTGATAGTGGATACCGAAGTATGGTCACAAGATGATCCAATGGGACATAGTGATACACTTTATATCCCTAACTTTTTCCTGGACTGCCCTTTCGGGTTTTCAGTCCCTCGGGATACCCTTTTTCCCAAGCCACCCTTTCAGGTTTTCGGCTTGCCGGGTGTACAGATTTTTTTCATTTTCATCCCTTATTTTTGCCCGAACCCTTTTGGTTCGCCGGGAAGCCCTTATTTTTTCCTAGGCTAGTCAACCTAGCGGGTCTTTTAATTAGGCGTAGTAACTTTTCACTATGTCTGCATTGACAGGGTGAGGAAGGTCGTCACCGTCCATGGTGGTTAGAATCATAGCTCCACCCGAGAAAATGTTCTTAACCACAAATGGCCCTTCGTATGTAGGGGTCCATTTTCCCCTGGGATCACCTTGCGGCAGTATGATGCGCTTGATCACTAGAACACCGACTTGATATTCTTGACGTCTGACTTTCTTGTTAAAAGCCTTGATCATTCGCTTTTGATATGTCTGACCATGGTAGATAGCGGTAAGTCACTTCTTGTCGATTAGATTTAGCTGATCAAGTCGAGTTTGGATCCAGTTGTCTTCGTTCAAACACGCATCCTTCATAATCCTGAGAGAAGGTATCTAGACTTTGATGGGTAGGACTGCCTCCATGCCATATACCAGAGAGTAGGGTGTTTCCCCTGTCGACGTCCGTGCTGAGGTATGGTATCCATGAAGAGCAAATGGTAACATCTCATGCCAGTCTTTGTATGTCACCATCATCTTCTGTACAATTTTCTTGATGTTCTTGTTAGCCGCTTCAACAACGCCATTCATCTGCGGCCGATAGGGAGAAGAGTTATGATGTTGTATCTTGAACTGTTTACAGAGTTCAGTGATCATTGTGTTGTTGAGATTCGTACCATTGTCAGTAATAATTCTCTCTGGCACACCATACTGACAGATTAGATTATGTCGGATAAACTGCGCCACAACGTTCTTGGTCACAGTAGCAAAAGAGGCCACCTCAACCCACTTCATGAAGTAATCAATGGCTACTAGAATGAAGCGATGTCCATTGGAAGAAGTGGTCCTGATTTTTCCGATCATCTCAATGCCCCACATTGAAAAGGGCCACGGAGCTGTCAAGATGTTCAAGGGAACCAGAGGCACATGCACCTTATCAGCGTAGATTTGGCACTTATTAAAAGTTCAGGAGTACTGATAACAATCTGCTTCCATAGTGGACCAGTAATATCCCGCCCGTAGGATCTTCTTAGCCATGGTATGTCCACTGGAATGGGTTCTGAAGGTACCCTCGTGTAGATCTGTCATAATCCTCTCTGCTTCGCTCTTGTCTACACATTGTAGTAAGGTAGAGTCATGATTGCGCTTGTAGAGGATTCCATTACTGAGGAAGAATTTCACAGTGAACCTTCTCAGAAACTTGTTATCATTGACAGATGCCCCTTCGAGATACTCTTGAGTCTCGAGATACCTCTTGACTTCGTGAAACCAGGGTTTGTCTGCCACCTCTTTGGTATCAATCTCACAACAGTGTGCTGGTTCATCCAACCTCTCAATGGTGATTTGGGGAGCTTCGTTGTCCCACTTGACTTTGAACATAGAAGACATGGTAGCTAGTGCGTACGCTAGCTGATTCTCCTCTCACGAAAATATTCAAAAGTTACCTCTTCAAAGTGTGGGAGCATTGTTAGCAAATTCTCTTTGTATGGGATGAGATTCGGATGCTTCGTATCCCATTCGCCTTTGATCTGACTTATTACCAAGGCTGAATACCTGAAAACATCCAAGAACTTGATCCTGAGGTCAATAGCGGCCTTGAGACACATGATGTAAGCTTTATACTCCGCCATGTTGTTAGTGCAGTTGAAACATAGTCGGGCAGTGAAAGGAGTATGAAAGCCCTCAGGAGATATGATTACAGCGCCGATGCCATTACCAAGTGCATTCGGAGCTCCGTCAAAAAACATGGTCCATCTAGATCCCTCTTCGGGTCCTTCATCCGGTCTAGGTTCTTCGTAGTCAGTCACCAGCATAATATTCTCATCCGGAAACTCAAAATTCATGGACTGGTAGTCATCCACTGCCTGATGAGCCAAATGATCAGCCAATACACTCCCCTTGATTTCTTTCTGGGTTGTATATTGTATATCGTACTCAGTTAAGATCATCTGCCATCTTGCTATTCTTCCGGAGAGAACGGGTCTCTCGAAGATGTATTTGATTGGATCCATCTTAGATATCAACAAAGTAGTGTGGGTCAGCATATACTGTCTTAGTCGGTGAGCAGCCCATGCCAAAGCGCAACAAGTTTTCTCGAGCAGTGAGTATCATGTCTCACAGTCGGTAAACTTTTTGCTAAGGTAGTATATTGCATGCTCTTTTCGACGTGACTCGTCATACTGCCCCAGCAAACACCCCATTGAATTGTCTAGCACTGTTAAGTATAATATCAAAGGTCTTCCTTCAACCGGGGGCATCAGAATTGGCGGTTCTTGAAGGTATTCCTTGATTCTTTTGAAAGCTGTTTGGCATTCGTCATTCCACTTTACCACTTGATCTTTCTTCAAAAGCTTGAAGATGGGCTCACAAGTAGTAGTTAGATGTGAGATGAACCTGGCGATATAATTCAAACGTCCCAATAAACCTCTAACTTCCTTCTCTGTACGGGGAGCTGGCATTTCTTGTATGGCCTTTACCTTCGCAGGGTCTACTTGAATGCCTTTTTCGCTGACGATGAAACCCAGGAGCTTACCAGACCTTACCCCGAAGGTGCATTTGTTCAGATTCAACCTCAGCTTGTATGTCTTTAATCTGTTAAACAACTTTTGTAAATGATCAAGGTTCTCTTCCTCGGTTTGAGACCTGGCTATCATGTCATCAACATAAACCTCGATCTAATGGTGGATCATATCGTGGAACAAAGCGACCATGGCACGCTGATAAGTTACTCCAGCATTCTTCAACCCAAAAGGCATCACCTTGTAACAGAAGGTGCCCCACTGCGTGACAAAGGTTGTCTTCTCCATGTCTTCAGGAGCCACCTTGATCTGGTTATAGCCAGAGAAACCATCCATGAAGGAGAAGATTTTGTGTTGCGCGGTGTTGTCAACCAGAACGTCAATGTGAGGAAGTGGGAAGTCATCCTTGGGGATTGCCCTGTTCAGATCTCTATAATCCACACACATCCGGACCTTACCATCCTTCTTTGGTACCAGAATGACATTAGCAACCCACTATGGATAGGAGGTGACAACTAAAAACCCTGCGTCGAACTGCTTCATGACCTCTTCCTTGATCTTCTCTGACATTTCAGGGCGCATACGGCGGACCTTCTGTTTAACCGAAGGACAGTATTCCTTAGTCGCCAGACAATGTACCATAATATCAATGTCTAAACCTGGCATGTCTTCATATGACCAGGCGAAGATCTCAACGTAGTCGTGCAACATTTGTATCAACCGCTGTTTGATCTTAACTTCCAGATTTGCGCCAATCTTGACTTCTTTTCTGTCTATCTCCGTGCGAAGGTTTATCATCTCAACTGGCTCTTCATGAGGCTGTATAGCCCTTTCTTCCTGTTGTAACAGTCTAGAAAGTTCTCAAGGAACCTCACAATTATCCTCACCTTCGTCTTCGGCGTGGTTGATCGGATTTTCGAATCATAACTGGCAGTAGCAGAGCTGTTATCAATAGGATCCAGAGTGGATATAGATCTGCAGTATGATACCTGAGTGTGTGTAAGAGCATAGTTGTTTTGATAAAGTGAAAATAGAAAATAAAAACAGAGAGCGCAAAATTTGTATGCAAGGAACGTCCAATGTTTTATTGATGATATATGAAATGACAAATAATATCCCTCACAAACAAAGCCAATGCGCCTCGGGCAAGGCACAAGGCTGTAGAGTTTAAATTATTTATTACAAATCTCAAAACAAGTAAGACAATTACTACGGAATAAAAGAAACTGGTATAAAGTCCATTGCCATCCAGTTACTCGATCCACCGTTGGTAGTTGGGTAGATCCAGTTGTCAATGCCAGAGTCTTCCTCACTGTCTTCAACGACATTAATTCCCCGATTGCTGATGTGTAGGGGAGGTCCTCTAGCTCGAGCGCATCGAACAACCCTTTGAGCTCCTGAAGTAAATCCCAAACCAAACTTGTCAGCTTTGTGAGTAAAATCAGGGAGTTGTCCCCAATTGGTATACCCACCTTCTTCAACCACTGCTCTTGCTTCTTTGAGGGAAGCCATCTTCAGAGGAGGTTTGTTGGTATTAGTTTCAGCCGATGCAAAGAACTGGGGAACCTCTTCAAAATTCTGGCAAGGAGTCTCTATCAATTCCCCATCCATATCTATGTACCGGAAGGAGTTGAGGTGGCTTACCATATACTCTTCTTCTCTATGCACCGTGACAAACAAGAGTATGACGGCCGGATGTCCATCACATGGAAGGTGGAATCAAAACTCTGGGAACCTATTTGGACAGGGATATCCACTTCCCCATGCACCATTCTTTTCGACCCATCAAAATCCCTTACCACAATGTTACTAGGCTTTAAGGTCAAGCCCTCACAGTCCAACCGATCCAACGCCTTCTTAGGCAGAACATTCAGCGAAGACCCAATATCTACCAGCACATGAGCCATAGTGGTGCCCCTGCATTCAATTGAGACATGCAGAGCATCATTATGCTTCTTCCCTTTCGGTATCAAGTCTGCATCTGAAAAACCCAACCCATTGTCAGCAGTCAAGCTGGCCATACAATATTTGAATTGATCGGCAGAGGTTTCTTGTAGCACATGCACAGTCTTGAGAAATGCAATCAAAGCCTTTGCATGGGCCTTAGAACACAACAACAGGGTTAACATGGATATCTTTGAGGAGGTCTGCCCCAGCTGCTAGACCACATTGTAGTCGCTCTTTTTGATTATTTTAAATATTTCCTCCATCTCTTGCTTAGAGGCTTTTACGAAAAATTTCTAGGTGCCTCTGTCCGGGTAGGCTCGTCTATAACTTCTTTGCCTCGGGTCCCGGATGACTCGATAGCAGGAGTGATAATTGGAGTAAGAACATGAGTAGTAGTTGAAGTACCAATAGGAATAGCAGATGGAATAACAACAGGCCTATTGACAGTCTTTGGGGAAATCTCGGGGGAGAAAACCCTTCCACTTCGGGTAACCTTGCTGGTCCTGACAATGTTACTGACATTGGGATCAGCCTCTTCGTTCTTCAGATCTTGTTTGATGCCATGATAGTACACATCGGCACCATAATACCAAGGGACAACTTTGTTCGAGGCGTACGGGACAGGACCAGGAAAGGTGATTATTAACGGAGCGACTCTTGGAGAAGATGTAATCCTAACAGGTCTTCTCGAGGAGGCCTTGGAAGGATTGGTGGAAATGGGTATAATAGCAACATCTTCACATAGAACAATGGGAATCAAGGTTTTCTCGAACAAGATTTCTTTGTTGTCCATCAGGCGCTGAACACCTGACTTCAGCAAATGGCAACCAAAAGTTAGAGATGAACATATGTGGAAATCTTCACCACAACCCGGAAATAAGTCGGCCGACAACAAATTCTTCTTAATCGTCATAAGAGGAGTAGAAACTTCATCGACTAAGGTCACAAACAGATCGATATCAACATCATTAACTCCACGGTTATGCTTAGGCATGGGAGCAGTTATGACATTGGGCTTTTTCGGAGTATCGAACTCAATCTCCTTAGCCTCGATCAGATCCTTTACCTTATTTCTCAGAGCCCAACAATCATTGGTATCGTGGCCAGGACTCTCAGAATGATAGGCACACCCAGCATTTAGATTATACCGAGGAGACGTGGTATTCAGATTCTTGGGAGCCTCTTTCAAGGTTGCCAAGTTGGATCTCAGCAAATGGGGTAGAACTTCAGCCAACATCATGTTAATCTGGGTAAACTGTCGTTGTGGTCTTTCCACCCTTTGTTGATTGATGTGTTATGGAGAAGCCGCAGGCCTAGGTATCATTACATCACTTACTGTTTGATGTTTCTCAGCTCTGCTTTGACCTCTCGAGCTATAGAAAGCACTAGCTTCCTTCTTACCAGTAAAAGGCTTCTTTACCGAACTCGAAGAGGCATCTTTATATATCTTACTGATCCGAATCCCATCTTATACCCTCTCTCCAGTTAAAATCAGCTCGGTGAAACCAGCTGACGAGCTGCCGATCAAATGACTAAAGAATGGACCAGATAGCGTCCCTAGAAACATATCGAACAACTCCCTATCAGACAATGGGAGTTGGACTCTTCCAGCCAAGTCTCTCCATTTCTGTGCATAGTCCTTAAAGCCTTCACTTGCACCCATGGACATACTCTGGAGTTGAGTACGAGTAGGAGCAAGGTCGGCGTTGTATTGATACTGCTTATAAAAAGTAGTAGCCAGATCTTCCCAGTTTCGGACATTGACTCCCTCCAGTTGGTAGAACCATTCCAGCTAAGTCCCTGACAGTCTATCTTGAAAGAAGTGAACCGACAAATTTCTATCAGCGGTGTAGGTCTAGATATTTCTAACGTAGGAACGGAGATGGAGCTTTAGGAAAGACACCCCATCGTACTTTGCAAAACTTGGAGCCTTGAACTTCTGCGGGATGACCACTCCCGATACTAATCCCAATTCTTTGAAATCTAACCTAGGTATCCTTTGGACTTCCATAGCACTCAGACGATCTTCCAACTGCTTGTATCTATCCTCAGTAGGAGGATACTGCTCATCATTGTAGTCTATATCATTGTCAGAAACTTCAGGACTGGTGTCCATTTCCCTTGTCTCTCCTTCTTGATTCTCCCCTTCCTTGGATGAAGAGGTCAAATCGACTTGTTGCTTTAACGGCCCCTTGAACCTTCTGCCTATATTCTGAATACCAGCGACCTTCTTCTTTTTCTTTTTCTCCTTCAGGATGAGGGCTTTCAGATCCTCCTGCCCTTTCGCCAGATTTATGAACATTTGTTGGAATTGGGCATTTTGTGCCTGAAGATCCTTGATGCTTTGTTCGGAAGACATTTCTGCTGATGAATGGGATGCGTGTGCTACGATTTCAAGGATTCTTAAAGGCTCATATTTGTTTAACCAAAAGAAACACACGTTAATTGCATTAATAAGTTCGAATTGTTACAAAGAATGCCTTTTAGGCTTACAATTAAACAAAACAAAACTTAAAGAAAAAAAGAAACTAGGTCTCCCAGGAGCGCATCCTCTTTGGTGCAATGTAGGCATTTATGTTCCTTTCTTCATGAAGTAGCCTAGTGAGCTCCAGGACTTTCTTCTTGTTGGCATAGAACTGAGCTTCAAATGTGTCCCGCTCCTCTTTGAGTTGAACCCAAGACTTCTGTAACTCTTCATGATCAGTTGGCATGTCAGGATAATGACCAAGTGAAGTAGTATCTCCTTCAATAGCTGGCTCCACAGTTATTGGCAGGACAGCTGGGTAAGGCATCATAAGGCTTTGGGCGCGAGCTCGTACCCATCAGAGATAAGGCTCAAGAGGAATGGAATTCTTGTGCCCTAGCGTCTTACTATCAATTTTATGCACCATGCCCTAAGCTTTTATAAACCTTTTGCGGTATCCCTGAGCATCATTCTCATAGTTGAAGGTGATTCCTTAGATAAGCGTATCATGAGGACCATCTCTTCTCGCATAACCAAACCGACACAGTGCCAAACAAGGGTTGTAAGTGATTGCTCCCCTAATGCCTAAGAGAGGGACATTAGGGAATTCACCACAGTGGTCGATGATGGTAACATCCTCCGAGAATCGTGAACACCAATGAATGTCTAAATGTGTAAGGGACATCAGCCTACGAGACCATTTTAAACCGTGTTCATTCTTCAAAACAGCCCTGGGTAGGTGCAAAATAAACCACCTAGAAAATAGAGGAGTGCAACAAAGGAGGGTCCCCCTTCTCTTTAGAGTGCGGCATGCAGAGAGTGTAGAATATCCCCGAGTAATGTAGACACTGGATTATGAGACAAAATTTTTTTAATAGTGTTCACATCTACGAGTTGATCCACATTAGGGAAAAGTACCGTCCCGTAAACGAGAAGTGCCAGTACCTCTTCGAAAGCTTGTAAATCTAGGGTATCCAAAAAATGGCAAGCCTTCTCGAATAGAAACTTAACCGGAATTCCTTGGACACTCCCTCTAGTCTCCCAATTTGTCACTATGTCAGACCATTGTAAGGACGGAGCTCTAGCAATCTCTTCAGGATTTGAATGTTCTTCTGTACTGTTGAAAGGTAACTGATCAAGAATAGGTACCCTCAACAACTGAGAAAATTCCTCTATAGTAGGTACTAGCTAGTAATCCGGGAAGGTGAAACAATGGTGCACATGATCAAATAACTGGAACAACACTTTTAATAATTCTTCATCAGATTTTGCAGTGACCAAATTGAGCAACTGACCATGCTTTTTAGTGAAATGAGAACTTTCAAGAACCCTTAATACCAGGTCCTTTAGTTGGAGAGACACTTTCACAAGGCTAATCTGTATAGTGTTCCTATGGGCGGATGCCATGTCCTACAAAACAAAGCAAAAATGAGCCCTAGGAAATCCTTGAGATGGCTAGTCATGATATGCCGTGCTTATGATGTCATGATTATGCTAGAAAATCATAGGTATGGCAAACAACAAGCAAGTCACACCAAGTCCTTAGGTTTAAGGAATGCATGATTTTTAAGGTCATACCCTCTTGAATTTGGATTGGTTCAACTTATCCTTTAAATAGTAACCAGGTTCTAAAGGATCTCAATATCATCGATCTTTCCCCCAGCTTCGTTCAATAAGAGATTGACTCGTAACCAAACAAAACTCAAGAGTCAAACCTCAATGTCTGTAGCATCGAGTATCTGTTGACCTTGGGAATACACTAAAGACGTCCATCTCGCTACGTCCTACTGGCCAAGTTGTGCAATTAAAGGTTCTAAGGTCAGTTGATGCTTCACGACACCATGCGGCGGCCCCGTACTCTCCCTGATTGACTCAAGGGTTATCGATACCAACCAAAGTGCCACATCAATGTAGCTACTGCTTCAACCGTGTTGGTATACCCCGCACAGTTCCCTCACAGTTTATTCCTACTTACCTAAAAGGTATACTCAGATCCGGGTGTAGGATCTATATAACCCCAACAAATACCCTTAAAATAAATCAATCATGACAAGCAAGAGAATCAATTAAAATGACCTATATCCTAAGGTATACCCCACTTTATTAGATTATTCCCCAGCAAAGTTTCCAGTTCTGTGATACGGTGGAAGAACCGACTGTTAATACTGGTTTGCGTTTTGTATTCGCAAATGTCGCGGTAAGCAAGAGTCGCCGCCAACTTTTATTTCATCCAACAAAGGAAAAGGAAAAAGAACAGAAAAAACCTTTTTCGAGATTTTCTGAGTACGGGGGTAGATTATAGAAAGGGAAGGTGTTAACACCCTTTCTATCCATGGTTTTCCACGGGCTCTTAGGTACTTGCTCATTTTGAAATTGCTTGTGTGTTTGAAAAAAGTTTTACTTCGTGATAACCCTTGTATCGGTCCTCAAGAGTGTGACGAAGTTGTTTTGAAAACTATTTTGAAAAGTGTTTGTAAAATTTGTTTGTTTGAGCAAGTGCCTAGGAACTAATCTACCTACTCGAAAAAAAGTCTGCTTGTTTTCCTTTAGACAATGCTATCCTATTATTAAGGAATAGGTAGCACCGTCGTTGGAGTTTTAAGGGACGTTCGAAGGGACAAGTACGATCACAAAAGCAATTCTAGGGAATATTAGTAATCATCCTAAAGTCTTAAAGATCTTTTTCCGAGGCAACATCCGAATGGGCCATTTTAGATATTTTAGGACTAGAGGGCGACCACTAACATTCCCTATACTTTATGACCGTTTACCGAAGGCAACCGAAGTGGAGTAAACCCTAAGAGTGAGCATGTGCAAGTGTATTTTTTCAGTTAATTATCTTTTCACAATTAGGGTTTTCTACTGTTTTACTCTTAATTTGTCTTTCCATACAATCCTATTAACATACATCTAAACAGTTTATAGTTTGCGGAAATTAAAATGCGAGAAACTAGAGTCCTAGCTATTACAAGGCTTTGGGCAGATACATAATTATTTTTACTGTAAATAAAATGCGGAATTAAAATCCTAATTAAATCTATCACAAACTCGGAGCAGTTACAATAATAATAAAAAAGGAAAATTAAAGGCGCGCGCGGCGAATTAAATGCGAGAAATAATTGGAAAACCTAAAATCTAATTGAAAAAATATTTAGGTTATTTTTGAGAAAAAAACTAGGTTATGTACAAAATTAAACCCTAATTCTAATTATTTTAAATTATAATAAAAAGAGAATTAAATTGCCTTAATTTAATTAAACTAATTAATTAATAAAAATATTTTTTATAAAAAAATGATTTTTGATGTTTTTATGACTTTTGATTAAATTAAAAAAAAAACATGACTTTTGGTGTTATTTGAAAAAGAAATAATTAATAAGTGATAAAAAAGAATTGAAATAAAAAAGAATAGAATTTGGGCCTGTATGATGAGCAAATAGGGGGGGGGTGGGGCACTTCCAAATTCCGGTTAGGCCCAAAGATGCTGAGCCCATTCCTGCACATGATTTTATGCCTCTCTCCTCTGATGGTACATGGTAGTCTTTCACTACTGGAGCGTGAGATTTGTATGATGATGGATCTCAGGGCTGAGATCTGGGGCGCACGGTGGATGCTAAACTATGAAGCACACTGGATCTGCAGCTAAATGTTTAGAAAATAACAAAATGTTTGGACCTGGGATCGAACCTAGGTCCTTTGCTTCACATGCTCGTTCCCTTGCCATCTACGCTGCACTATTTATTTGTTAGTATGATAAGAAAACAATATTATATTGATAAGCTACGCAGTTTCTTCCAAAAGCGCGCGTAATTCAAATGGACCATTGGGATGGTGACAAGTCATCGTCTTCTTCCCTGTCTGTCGTCTTAGGTGCTAAACTTATACCTACGGACCAAACTCCATAGCTATAAACCTGCAAGCTTCAAAAATTCATATGACGCATGATAAATTAATTCTAGCTATACCAGTCAACTCGTCTTGATCTCACGAGTATCATGGCATTATTTTCTTGGTCCAATTTCACCTGTACAGAGAAGCCCCAAAATGACTTCTTAAACCTTAACCATGGCAATCATCAATATATGCATCAAAATGTCAATTAAATCATTCAAGCATGTTGCAAATATGTCAATAATCACAAATACATCATTAGAATATGCATAGGATGCAAGAATTGTTGTAATCAATTTTGGAAAAAAATGCAAACCGTGTGAAGGCTATGGGATGATTCTAGGCTTGGGAATGCTTACAATTGATCGTGTTAGCTTCAGGAGAGGTCCAGGAAGTGATTAACATATTTGGAATGCTTTGAGTCACCCTCTATGTGATAAAATGATCCACCACTTTTTTGCCAAAATTTGAGTTTTCTTTCTCTGCTCTCACGACTGCAACCCTTGTTCTTTTGCATTGTTTTTGTTCATTATATGTAGTGTGATGAATTAGGGCAACAAAAACGACCTGAATCTTTTGGAATTATGGAGATTAAATGTGATTTTCTTGCTATATGATATCTTTCAAAAACCATCCAAATCATGCTATTTTTGCCTCAATTTTCCTTGATTCGATTTGATCTTATTAGGCCAGCTTAATTAGATTTGATTCTCACCAAAATCAGATCAAGAAATCAATCTTTTATGTTTTTTGTCATTTATTTGATTTAATGTGATTTTTAATAAATAAAAATCAAAATAAAATAAATAAGTAGAGCAAATAATATATGGTTGCTGCTTTGGGTCGTGGACCATGTCCCTAACAAGATACAATCCTGAAATGCTAGGCCCATTTGACAAAAAAAATGCACTTTTGAGCACATTTGACTTTTGGCAATTTTCCAAAAATGGTCAACTTTGACAATGCATATCTCTTCCAATTTTATCCCTAGAGAGGTGTTCTTGGACTTTTTAGAAATCTTAGGATGTCCCCTAAATAACCCTTTTGGTCCCATATCAATTGGGTCTTCCATGTTCATGTAAGAAGCTTTGACCCAAAAGGTGTTTTTGTTGACTTTTCAAAAGGACCTATAATGTAGAAATCCATATCTTTTTATGAGTGCATTTTTTGAACTTGAGGGCTGAAGATGAGTTATAGGAAATTGGATTGTCTTCAAAATGAGCCTTGTATTAGAAATTTATAATAAAGTATGAGAAAGTTATGCTTGGTCAAAGTTTGGTTGACTTTTCCTAAGAAACCCTAATTTAGCAACTTTTGAGTTTTGATGAATTAGGAGCATTACTTGAGGAATCATGATCAACCCTTGATCAAATGATGAGTATCACTTCAAAATGTTTATGTTGACCAAAATTTTTGAAGTTTGACTATATGTGGGTCACAGTTGACTTTTTACCTAGTACAGTCGATTCTCAAGCATCTGAGCAGTTGACTGAGTAAACTTCTTTTGCAGGGCATGAGACTTGACATGGATGTTCTTGAGAACATATTAGGACCATGGAAAAGATTTGAGGCCTTTGAAGTTCACCCATCTTGATGAAAAGGGAAACCCTAGTTGGAGGTTCCTTGCTTTAGGAGCGAGTTTGTCTGGTCAACTCTTGGGCATCCTTGAGCAAGTTAAGGGTCTTAATGAGCATATGTTGAGTAAAATGGGAGGGAAAATTTTGGGGTACAACAATGTCCAATCGAATCTTTTCTGCAGGGGACTATTATTTTGTGAATTGAAGCAGGCATGGAGGAAGTTCTTGCCTTGTGAATCAAAGGCAAGCCTGAAGCAACCAATTTGCAGTCGATGCCTTATGATTTAAACTTGATCGAAGGGGGCCAAACACTCAATCGAAGCTTGTGAATCAGGCTTGGGTCGAAGGAAGTTTAGTGCCCAATCGAAGCTTGTGAATCAGGCTTGGGTCGAAGGAAGTTTAGTGCCCAATCGAAGCTTGCTCAGATGCCAATCGAAGGACATTGCTGAATTGCCAATCGAAAGACACTTTACTAACATTCAAAAATTTCATTTTCTTTAGGCAAGTGTTTGTAACCATCCATATAAGAGAAAAAATCTTCGGAAACATGAGACGGTAAATTTTGGGGTACAACAACTGCCCCTGTTCGATCTTCTTAAACTTGGGGATTTAGATTGGCTTGACTGCCTTTCTGATCTGAAGGTGGAAGATGATTGAACACTAGAGTGCCCAGAAATTCGCACTCACATGAAGTAACACTGTTAGTTGGTGATAACGGTAATGGGCTTACAGATGCCATTCAGAGAAGATAACAGAGAGTCGTCGGAGATGGGCTTAAAGATGCCATCTAAAATAGATGCTGATTTCATAAATGGTTCCTTTGGGGGTTCCTGTTCCTGCTGTCTGGGGATGAGTCCACTGGGGAATGTGGGTTTCTGTTGTTCTCCTGCTTGAGGAAAACTCTGTGGGGAATAGAGTCTAGGAAATTTAGTTGTCCAAGGCTCTGCTGAAGAGTTATTTCTAGAGAGATGAAAGTTTGTTGTTTTCTGGTTGAAATCTAGGCTTCATAGTAACTTGCTGGGGATAATGGAATTAACCGTTACCTGAAAATGTATTAGGAAGAGCCTGTGTAGGCTATTCCAGGATGAGTCCGTATTATCCTGCATCCGGAGATATATGAGAAGGAGCATGTGTAAGATTGCTTCGTCTTGTCATGTAGATAGTTTTCCTGTCTGGTTTCAGGTGTTGATCTATAATTAGCTGCTTGCAGATAGTTGTCTTGTCTGGTTTCAGGTATTAATCTGGAACTTGAAAATTGTCAGTCATTGAGATAGTTGTCCTGTCTGGTTTTAGGTATTAATCTAGAACTTGAAAATTTTCAGTCATTGAGATATTTGTCCTGGCTTGTTACATGTATTAATCTCTGACCTGAGAAAGAAAGATAGTTTTCCTGGCTTGTTACAGGTATTAATCTTCAATCTGCTCATGTAGATAGCTTTCCTGTCCGGTTTCAGGTATTAATCTACAATGAGTCGTCCATAGATAGTTATCCTGGCTTGTTACAGGTATTAATCTAGAAGTTGTTTTTGTCGGTCTTTGAGATTGTTGTCCTGGGTTGTTACAGGTGTTAATCTATGACCTGAGAAAGAAAGATAGTTTTCCTGGCTCGTTACAGGTATTAATCTTCAATCTTCTTATGTAGATAGTTCTCCTGGCTTGTTTCAGGTGTTAATCTACAATCAAGTTGTCCAATAGATAATTTTCCTGGCTTGTTTCAGGTGTTAATCTACAATCAAGTTGTCCAATAGATAGTTTTCCTGGCTTGTTACAGGTGTCAATATGGGACTTGTTTTTTTAGTCACATAGATGGTATCCTCGTCCAGTTTCAGGCATTAATCTATGGCCTTCCGTATTTGTTGGTAAACCCGTCTTACTTCGGGAGTTCATACCGTTTGTTCGTGTAGATGGTTTTCCCATCTGGTTTCAGGCATTAATCTTTGACCTGATAGTGTTTTCCTTTTTATGAACTCAACCTGGAAAGGTAAAGTCAGTTTCATGCGATTTCATGATGTGTGAATTGCATGATGCTCTCAAAATAAATGAGATTGTGATATATGAATTTTGTGCTGCATATGATATGATGTTTGTAGAAATGATGTATGAATGCAATGCATGAACATTTCAGTTGTTCCATTGCTGTGTTGTTGAGTTTAGGGAAAATAAATCCCTGACTGTTGCTGGGGGTGAAGAATGTAGGTCTTTAGATTTTTTGAAGTTGAAATGCTGGGAGATGAACTTCCATTGTTAGAGAAATAAACTCTGCTGGAGAAGGGAAACTCCGTGCACTTCTAGGGGATTTTGTTGAAATCCTGTTGGGGAATCCTAAGAAGCTTGGCGACTTCACTGGGGGATGTTGGAGCAGTAATTTGGGGATTCTTGCTCCACCGGAGATATGAGAACACCTAACACCATTAGGATGCATACTGAGAATATGGTAGAGACCTTGCAGTAGGATGCCCCTGTATATGTACCTGTTGGAGAAAGTATCTGTCGGGGAAAACATCTGCGGGGATTTTGTGGATTCCCCTTAGATATTGTCCCATTTCTTAAAGTCATTAGAAACTGTCTTTCTATTTTTAAGTGTATATTTGTAAGCAGTAATCACATTCAGATGCATATGTTCAAGAATAATCACTGGACGTTTTCGCACACAAAAACAGAAAAATAAAAACAGAAGTTTTACACTTTCAAAGGAATAGTTTTGTATTAACTTGAAATAAGCGTTTTTGAACAAGGAGATAGATATCCTAGTAAGAGAATGTCGTCGTAAGAATGGAAATTACACAAAAATAGTATACAAAGAAAGATAGATATGTGAAATAATCCCATTGGGTTCCCATTCTACTATTATCTTTATGTCTTTGAGCATCTCATCCCTTTCGTTGCTTGTCCGAAGCTGATTGGATTAATTAGTACCGCTTGAGCTTGATAGTTGATACTGAAGATTGGTTGTAAGGTGATCCAACAGGACATAGTCACACGCTTTAAAATCCATAAATTTTGCCTGGACCTCCCTTTCGGGTTTTCGGTCCAGTGGGATACCCTTTTTTGCCCAAGTCACCTTTTCAGGTTTTCGACTTGCCGGGTGTTCAGATTTTTTGTGTATATCCCTAAGTTTTACCCGAACCTTTTTGGTTCGCCGAGATGCCCTAATTTTTTCTTAGGCCAGTTGACCTAGCGGGTCTTTGTTTATGCGTAATATCTTTTAACTATGTTCGCGTTTACAGGGTGCAGAAGGTCGTCATCGTCCATAGTGGTTAAGATCATGGCTCCACCAGAAATATGTTCTTGATAACAAATGGCCCTTCGTATGTGGGAGTCCATTTTCCCCTGGGATCACCTTGTGACAGTATGATGCGTTTGATTACCAAGTCACCGTCCTGATATACCTGACGTCTGACCTTCTTGTTAAAAGCTTTGATCATATGTTTTTGGTACATTTGACCATGATAGACAGCCGCAAGTCTCTTCTCGTCAATCAGGTTTAACTGGTCAAGTCGAGTCTGAACCCATTTGTCTTTTCTCAACCCTGCATCTTTCATGATCATCAAGGAAGGGATCTGGACCTCAATGGGCAGGACAACTTCCATACCGTATATCAAAGAGAAAGGAGTTGCTCATGTTGATGTGCGCATTATGGTGCGGTAACCATGAAGAGAAAATGGTAACATCTCATGCCAATCTTTATATGTCACCGTCATCTTCTGTATGATTCTCTTGATATTTTTGTTAGTAGCTTCAACGGCGCCATTCATCTTCGATCGGTAAGGAGAAGAGTTATGATGTTGAATCTTGAATTTAATGCAGAGCTCGGTGATCATTGTGTTGTTGAGATTAGTACCATTATATGTAATGATTCTTTCTGGAATACCATACCGACAGATAAGGTTATGTTTGATGAATCGAGCCATAATGTTCTTGGTAATATAAGCAAATGAAGCTGCCTCGACCCACTTCGTGAAGTAATCAATGGAAACCAGGATGAAGTGGTTCCCATTAGAAGCTGTAGGTCTGATTTCCCCAATCATATTGATGCCCCACATTGTAAACGGCCATGGAGCAGTCAAGATATTTAAAGGAACCAGAGGTACTGTAGAGGTAAAAATGTTTAAGACTAAGCCATGAGATTGACTAGACTTGTACAAATCAAAACAAAATCGCCACCGCACTTTATTGTTTCCAAAGGAATGGGAAAAGAGCAAATAACCCAAAAAGAGTAGGGGGAAATTCAAGGTAAGGGGGTTGGTTATGTAAAGGGAAGGTATTAGCACCATAAACATCTACGGTACTCCACAAAAACCTTTGTAAAATCTGTATATTTTGGAAATGAAATGTTGTATAAAAAATGGATGGTGGAGGTGAGAAAAGAAATATATTTTTATGGTTTTTGCACCCTCCGCAGTTGTAAACCTTTAGTGCCTACGTATCACCTTCTGTGCAATAGGGGATCAGGGTACACATAGTTCCTCTTTTAAAAATTTTAAAACACAAGTGTGTTGGTTAATTTTTATGAGATAAAACATCATCGTCATTGTCCGTGTGGAAAATATACCTACTACCCATAATCACGAGAAAGGAGAATTTGCATCATCTCAAAGTGGAGGATATGGCTTAGATTTTAAAATCAACAATGCCTCAGTCAACACCCAAGTGGAAAATATCTCTCTTCACTACATATTATAGAAGTATAGTTGTTTGCATCACTACAAGGATTGACAAGAGTCTAATCTTTTGAGAAAGGTCTTAGAAATAAGAAAGCCAAAGTGGAAAAAATGATTTGAAATGAGATTGATTGAATTTTAGTCTTCTCACAAAAAAATGATGTCAAAATATTATTAAGTTGATTGAATTTTATTCATGAAATTGTTTTTGAAAATGAATGGACCTAAGTGTAAGTTTATTATGAAAGTAGTTCAAGTTTCAAAACAAGAGGAGTTTTCAAAAGGAGGAAGAATATTTTTAAAATTAAAGAAGATGGGAGGAGAAGAAGAGAATGTCCTAAAGCATAAGGTAAAAGCTAGGGATTGGAACCATCTAACCAACAAGAAGCCAACACTTGACACTATGAGCCAAGATAGAATTCCCACTCTTTGGATTGAAACCAAACAAGCAATGATACTAGACCTCTTTAAAGAACCAAACTTCAAGTGTATTAAGTCTTAACAAAAATTGGGCAGAGTAACGGCTGTATACGGGTGAATTCCATATTACAAACAAAGAGTGTAATCACAATAACCTGCACACAAAATAAACAAACAACCCAATGTCTTGAGGTAAACCTCAAGAGCTCCAGAAAAATAATCAGATAAGGTCACAAGGTCTCCAATCATAGGCCAAGGTTTCTAATCCTAAGTCCAAGAAGTCCAATGCTCCATAATGCCAAGGATAGTAGCCAAATAGTCCAAGTATCATTAAGGATTTTATGGTTCATATTGATTATTAAGTATCTTAAGAAAAGAAAATAAAAGCTCAAGTGAGCAAAATAAAAATGACAAGAAAGTAAATGCTCTAATGAGCAAAGATGAAAATAGCATGAAATGTAAATGCTAAAAGTAAATGGTGCATAAAATAAAAGGGGCATATAATAAAAATAAAGGATAAAGTCAATTATTACTGATTAGTGGTTAGTTGGATAATCATCTTGAAACTTGCATTTGAAACTCATTAGAGGATTGGTAGAACCAAAACCTCCACACAACAAGTTGCATTTGCTTTTTGTCAAGTATATCATCCATTTGGAATCCTCATGAGTACCATTTAATGATCAACGATGTTTAAGTGATCCGCGTTGAACAAAGGTGTTGTAGATCCGTGTTGACCAAAGGCGTTGACTCAAGGTTATTGGATCAAAGAGATCAAATTAACATACTTGGGCTTGCAAACATAAGTTTGGGCCACAAATGATCATTTATTCGAACTGAGACAAAATTTAGCGCTATGTTAAGCAATCGTAAGTTGACTTATATAGAAGTCATACCTATTTTAAGGTTGGTCAATAGCAATCTATGCACCATTTGTTTTGAGACATGATATAGAGATCATGCTCCAATAACACTTAGTGCAATAAGAAAGGGATGAGATGAAGAGGGGTGGGAGAGAATATACAAACCACTTTTGAATTAAATTTAATAAAACTATTATTAATATCATTCATCTATTTTTGTGGAGTTAGACTCAATACCATGGATCCAATGATGTTAATAAAGTTCATGATTAAAAATTTAACCCAAGATCAGCCAGAAAATAGTCACAAAATAATATTACATTTAATATATACATAAAAGGTTTTTAAAAATGGAAATAAAAGAGAAAAATATCAATTACATTCAAATTAATCAAGAAATAAAAAGTAAGACCATTTGTAGGTGTTTAGGTATTGGCTTGCATTTTTGGTAAATCCCAAGTGTATGTGTGAATGTCATGACTGGTGTCATAACATTCTAGTTCAGGTTGTACTAACTCAGTAGGTACATGTGCAGAAAAATATTGTAACTCAAATACTGATGTTTATAAGTGTGTATCTGAGCATGTTTGCAAAATGATCACATTTTGCTAAATCAGTAGACAGGTTTTCTCAGATGTCATAACAGATGTTATGACATCCAGTTCTGAACTAACAGGATTACAGGATTGGATAAGTCTGAGTTTTTTCAGGAAATAACTCAGTCCTTTCTGAACAGAATCCTGCGTTTTCTGAGGAGCAACCTAGCTCGATCCTAACCTGATCAATAAAGTACTGTGACCTGGTCTTTAGGTCAAACAGAATCAACCCTAGGTTTTTGGAAACCCTAACTGAAGTTGCAGCTGCTATATATATTCAACAGAGCTGTGGTTTTTCAAGCATCCCTGCTGATTGATTAGAAGATCAATTTTGTAATCTGTATAGATTTGTTTATTGTACTCCAAGCAATTATCATTGTGATAAGTGCCTTGGAATAGGTTTCAATTGTAAGGGTTGTGTAGCACTCAAAGCTTTGAAGCAAGAGTGTTTGAATGTCACTTGACTAAAGCTGTGAAGCAGATTCAAGTTAGTTGTGTACATCACTCAAAGCTGTGAAGCACGAGTGATTGTGTTACTTGATTAAAAAGCTGTGAAGCTTAATCAAGTGTGTGTGTTTTTGAAGAGTGTCTTCATCAATTCTTAAGTCAAATTGGTTTATGTATCACTGCTGTGATTGAGGGGGAGTGAGTAGGAACTCAGGTTTAAGTTGTACTTAGATTAGAATTGCATTGGGTAGGTCTTAAGTGAAGGAGATAAACTGGTTGGTTTATTCCTGAATTAACATCTCTTATAGTGGATTCTCTCCCTGGCTTGGTAGCCCCCAGAGTAGGTGTTGTTGCACTGAACTGGGTAAACAATTGACTGTGTTATTTACTGCTTTTTCATTTACTGTCATATAGTAAGTCAGATACGGTGTCATAACATTGGACGTGACATTGAGTATCTGCAACCAGAATTTCAATTGGCATCAGAGCAGGCACCCTGCCTGTATTACTGGGTGACATCTAGGGATATCACTTTCTGGCACTATGGACAAAGAAGGAGTTTTTGGAAATAGACCACCCATTCTGGATGGAACTAATTATGACTACTGGAAACCTCGTATGATTGCCTTCCTAAAATCTCTGGACAAAAAGGCTTGGAGAGCTGCTGACAAAGGATGGATTCATCCCACCATAACTGAAAGAGATGGGACAATCAGTCTGAAGCCTGAGGAAGATTGGAGTAAAGAAGAAGATGAGTTAGCTCTGGGAAATTCAAAAGCCTTAAATGCCTTGTTCAATGGAATTGATAGAAACATCTTCAGACTAGTACATCAATATGAACTGGCCAAGGAAGTTTGGGACACCCTCAAAACTACTCATGAGGGCACTTCCAAAGTAAAAATGTCAAGGCTTCAGATGTTGACCACTAAGTTTGAGAATCTAAAAATGATGGAAGATGAAACCATTCATGAGTTTCACATGAACATCTTGGAGATTGCCAACACCTCAGGAGCACTGGGAGAAAAAATGTCAGAAGAAAAATTGGTGAGGAAGATTCTCAGATCCTTACCTAAAAGATTTGCAATGAAGGTAACTGCCATAGAGGAAGCTCAGGACATTAGCAAGTTAAAAGTGGATGAACTTATTGGGTCTCTTCAGACATTTGAGATGGGGATCACTGATAATGGTGACAAGAAGAACAAAAGCATAGCACTTGTATCCAACACTGATGTTGAATACAAGGAGGATGAAGAAGAAAACATATCAGAAGCCATTGCCATGCTTGGAAGACAGTTCAACAGGCTCATCAAAAGAATGGACCCAAAGTCAAGGTCAAATGTTCATAACATTCCTTCTGACATTGACAGTTCCAGCAGAAGACCAAGGTCAGAAGATAAGGGAAACCAGGGCAGAGGTATTCAATGCCATGGATGTGAAGGATATGGACATATTCGAGCTGAATGTCCTACCTTTCTTAAGAAGCAAAAGAAAGGAATGACTGTTACTTGGTCTGACTATGATTCAGATAGCAATTCTGAAGAAGAAACTGCCAAACTAGTTACTGCCCTAACTAGTGTTTGTACTTCTGAAAGTGACACCAGTGATGAAGAAGTGACATTTGAAGAACTGGCTGATACCTACAAGAAATTGTGTATCAGAAGTGGTGAAGTCTGTGTGCAAAATGAGAAACAATCAAAACTCATTATAAAGCTGGAGGCTGAAAAGAGGGCAAATCTTGAAACTATAAGTCATTTAGAAGGAGAAGTTCAACTGCTGAACTCACAACTGAATCAAATGACCAAATCTGTCAAGATGTTGACCAATGGAACAGACAAATTGGAAGAGATCCTTCAGGCTGGACAAAATATGGGAAATAAATCTGGCATAGGATTTGTGGAAACAAAGAAATTTGGTACTGGAAAGCAAATGTCAAAACGGATGTCTCAACATTACTCTCAACATCAGGGACAGAGACATATGAAGAAGAGATACCAAAGATGGAGATGTCATCATTGTGGGAAATATGGTCACATAAAGCCCTTCTGCTTCAGATTACATGGGTATCCTAATCTGAACTCAGATGTCAAACCTAAGTCTAAAAAGGTACCGCATGCTCCACAATGGAAGAAAAAGGCTACTGCACTGATGGCTCACACTTCCCTGAGGGTCACTGCAAAGGAAGATTGGTACTTCGACAGTGGATGTTCCAGACACATGACTGGATTCAAAAATCTCCTCAATAATGTTATGCCTCACACCACCAGTTTTGTGATCTTTGGAGATGGTGCTAAAGGAGAAGTCAAAGGAGTTGGTAATTTGGACTGCCCTGGAGTTCCAAGTCTGAATAAGGTACTGCTGGTAAAAGGGTTGACTACTAATCTCATTAGCATCAGTCAACTATGTGATCTAGGATTCATGGTCAACTTCTCAAGATCTGAATGTCTAGTGTTTAATGAAAAACTAGATGTTGTAATGAGAGGAATCAAATCCAAAGATAACTGTTATGTGTGGCAGCCTGAGAACACTGATATCTCCACTATGAGTCAAATCATCAAAGAAGAAAAAGGGATGAAACAGTGGCAACATAAGCTTGGAAGATTGAAAAGAGCTATTCCTATGGAAGCTGTCAGAAGAACTCCAAAACTACAGGCTGATAATGTATATGATGTGGCAGATAAACTTAAAGAAGAATGTGTTGTCAGGACCTTAAGTCATCTTGACAAGGATGTCGGAAAGAACAATTCTCATAAATTCTGTTCAAAACAGATGCTTCCTGAGTACAATGTTACACAAGATGTTGTGACATTGTGGTGTGATAATCTGAAAACATTCAACATTTCCTTGAACCCTATTGACTTTGAAGAGAAGAAGTCATTTGAACTGGAACATAGTTTATCTAAGCTTCAGCTGACTGATTCTTCTACCAAGGCGCTTGTTGGAAATAAATTTGAAAATTTGAGGGGCAGATTGGGTATTCACCAACATGAGAAATTATAGCAATCAGTTTTGCTAAAAACAAGGGTTGAAGGGATTAATTTTATTAAGTCTATATTTAGTGGGTTAATCATATTCATTCACAATTCCTTCAAAAGCCTTAAGAAGTTGAAGAGACTCCCTTGTACTCCCTACCTCTCTCATCCTTGCAACCTGTTTCCTCCTCCCAATCAAAGAGTTTTCTCAAACTGCTACTATTACTCAACGTTAAACACAATGTCTCAGACATCGTCTTCCACCATGGCGGCTTCGACTCACTCATCATCGTCATCATCTGATCAAGATTCTAGGGCAATCACTACATGCATAGAATCTGAAGTTCTTGAGGTCACTCCTCTCAGGGAGATGGCAACTGACCCAACCAGAGTCAAAAAGCTCAGAACCAGACATGCAGGAAGAGCTCAAGCTACAGTCTCTGGTAATTCTTCTCATCCTTCGTCTTCTATACCTAATAGAGAAGGATCAGTTCAAGTACACCAAGCTATTGCTAGGCTGGTTACTAGCATTCTGAGTGGCAACCAATCTGTACCTGGGATTTCTATCCCTTTGAATCAATCAGAAAGTCCAAATGTGGAAGGTTCTGAAAATGTAGATGTCACTGAGGATGTTGTGACACCAAAAGACAACATTCAGAATCCCTCTGAAAAGGCTTCTGATCCACCTATCATTGATGTGGATGAAGATTACTCAGATAATGAACTGCTTGCTAATGTGAACCCTAGCATTGCTAGGAGATTGATGAAAAGAAAGAGTAGTGAGACTGTTAAACCTGATGCTAAGAAATCCAAGGCTGAAGGGATGGCTGAGAAAATTCAGAAAAAAGGGAAGAAGGCACAGGTGCAGACTGCTAGACAACCAATCTCCAAGAAAAGTAAAGAACCTGAAACTTCTGATTCTGAAGATGAATCAGAATTTGAGATTGACATTGACAATACTCCCATCAGAAGGAAGCTCCCCTCCAGCAAGATTGCTAAAGTGCCTGAAGTGCCAACAGACAACATCTCCTTTCATCATCCTGACAATGCAAACAGATGGAAGTATGTGTGCCTGAAGAGAATAGCCTTGGAGAGAGAACTCAACAATGATGCCTTGGAGTGCAAAGACATCATAGATCTGATCAGGAATGCTAGGCTAATGAAGACAGTGTTGAAGTTTAACAAATGTTATGAAAATCTGGTTAAAGAGTTTGTAGTGAACTTGTCCAATGATTGTGCTGATGGGAGGTCAGCTGACTTTGAGAGTGTGTTTGTTAGAGGGAGAAGGGTCAAGTTCTCTCCATCAGAAATCAACAAATTTCTTGGAAGAACAAATAAGGACTGTCCTGATCTAGAGGCAACTGACAATGAAGTGTGCTTGACCATCACTGCCAGGCAAGTAAAGTACTGGCCATTGAAAGGGAAGCTGAAGGCTAGTAAACTCAGCATGAAATTTTCCATCTTGCATAAAATAGGTGCAGCCAACTGGGTGCCTACAAATCACAAATCAACCATCTCCACAGGATTGGGGAGATTTATCTATGCTGTAGGAACCAAGACTGCCTTTGACTATGGAAGGTACATCTTTGAACAAACCTTGAAGCATGCTGGCAGTTATGCTGTCAAAGGACCAATTGCCTTTCCCTCCCTTTTTTGTGGAATCATCCTTGCACAATACCCTGACATCCTTGTAGCAAGAGATACAGTCTGCAAAAGAGCTCCTGCCCTTGGCCTGCACTACAAACTATTTCAGGGATCCCATGCTCCAGACATTGTCATAACATCAGCTGAGACATCGTCTGCAAAGATCCAGTCCAAGACATCAGATGTCATAGCTGTTTTAAAAGAAACTTGCAAAGATCTGGATGCTAGAAAAAGGACCCTAGAAGCTCTGATTGCCAGGCTAGAAAAGGAGGAAGCTGAAGAAGGTGTAGAAGCTGAAGGACAGCTCAACATTGAAGAAACTGGCTCCTCTGAGTCTGATGACAGTGCTTGAAGGTTGATTGCTGCTTGGTGGTGTTGCTGGTGGAGTTTGGAAGTGTGTTCTGCTGTGGTCAGCTGCTGATCTCATTATTTTGTTTTGGATAACTGTATAACTTTATAAACATGTAATCTTTGGCCCATTTGTGGCTAAAGTGGGGGAGAATATTTTTGGTACTGCTTAATTAGTACTTGACACTATATTTTTCTGCTGTCACTTATTTCTGCTGCTATCTATTTATCTCTGATTGTTTAGGGACTTTAGCCAAAAATCTGCCAAAGGGGGAGTTTGTAGGTGTTTAGGTATTGGCTTGCATTTTTGGTAAATCCCAAGTGTATGTGTGAATGTCATGACTGATGTCATAACATTCTAGTTCAGGTTGTACTAACTCAGTAGGTACATGTGCAGAAAAATATTGTAACTCAAATACTGATGTTTATAAGTGTGTATCTGAGCATGTTTGCAAAATGATCACATTTTGCTAAATCAGTAGACAGGTTTTCTCAGATGTCATAACAGATGTTATGACATCCAGTTCTGAACTAACAGGATTACAGGATTGGATAAGTCTGAGTTTTTTCAGGAAATAACTCAGTCCTTTCTGAACAGAATCCTGCGTTTTCTGAGGAGCAACCTAGCTCGATCCTAACCTGATCAATAAAGTACTGTGACCTGGTCTTTAGGTCAAACGGAATCAACCCTAGGTTTTTGGAAACCCTAACTGAAGTTGCAGCTGCTATATATATTCAACAGAGCTGTGGTTTTTCAAGCATCCCTGCTGATTGATTAGAAGATCAATTTTGTAATCTGTATAGATTTGTTTATTGTACTCCAAGCAATTATCATTGTGATAAGTGCCTTGGAATAGGTTTCAATTGTAAGGGTTGTGTAGCACTCAAAGCTTTGAAGCAAGAGTGTTTGAATGTCACTTGACTAAAGCTGTGAAGCAGAGTCAAGTTAGTTGTGTACATCACTCAAAGCTGTGAAGCACGAGTGATTGTGTTACTTGATTAAAAAGCTGTGAAGCTTAATCAAGTGTGTGTGTTTTTGAAGAGTGTCTTCATCAATTCTTAAGTCAATTTGGTTTATGTATCACTGCTGTGATTGAGGGGGAGTGAGTAGGAACTCAGGTTTAAGTTGTACTTAGATTAGAATTGCATTGGGTAGGTCTTAAGTGAAGGAGATAAACTGGTTGGTTTATTCCTGAATTAACATCTCTTATAGTGGATTCTCTCCCTAGCTTGGTAGCCCCCAGAGTAGGTGTTGTTGCACTGAACTGGGTAAACAATTGACTGTGTTATTTACTGCTTTTTCATTTACTGTCATATAGTAAGTCAGATACGGTGTCATAACATTGGACGTGACATTGAGTATCTGCAGCCAGAATTTCACCATTGAAAAATCATAAATGAACTCTAATATTTTTACAAAATTTTTGGTAATTTTTTAAAGTCAAAACCTATTTTTAAATTTATTAAAACTACTCAAATAAGTGAAAAATGATTAAAAATAGTAAGAACTAAAATAAAATTCTATAAAAATTCCAGAAAGTCAGAAATCAAGAAGATGATTTTTATTAAAAAAATTCAGAATTTTTGGGCGAAAAATGAATTTAAAATGATTTTTAGAAGGTAAAATAAATTAAGATTAAAAAAAATAGTAAACGAAATTAAACAGGAATAATGTCAGCCCTTAGATCTGGTCAACTCAGGTGAAGTAATTATATCAAGAGGTCCATATTTGTGGCTTAGATAATGTTGTAGGAATGCAGGCATGGAATCAATTATTAACATCATCTTCTCAGACGAGGATAAGTGGCGCCGGTGGTCACTTGTCACCACTTCAATTGCTAGCACGGATCATGAGGCGAAGGGAGGAGAAGTCCAACATAGCATCAAAGTGTTGTTACGTTTAGTACCTCAGCCATTAACACTTTTTCTTCATTTCAAAACTCTTTCGCTTTCTCATAAAATCACCACGTTGTGTTTAATACAATATCAATACTCCATTTTTTTACAAAAGAACAAAGTCTCTCTTTCATCTCTTTATCATATCATCACATTTTATTAAATAAATGGAGAAAGAGAAAAAGAAAGTTGAGATAAAGAAGAAGGCGGACGGACGAACCAGACGACCGGAATCACCACAACTTGCTACAATCTCTAATTTTTTTACGCTAATAGCTTTGTCTCTTCCTTATGAGTGCTAATCCATGGTTCAATTTTGCATAAAATCGAAGGTTTGGCCAGGATCGTGAAAGGGGTTTCGAAAGCCCTAGCAACTCAGATGATGGAAATCAGTGAGATCTTTCTGATTCTTAATGTTACGAAAACTTTTCCTCCGCTTCTCTTTCTCGCGATCTTTTTTTTTTAATTTCTGATAACTAAAGGGCTTGTGATATTGAAAATGATGTCACTCTTAGGGTTTAGCTATTTTCACAGCCTTTTGGTTTTGATGTTTGATCGCTCTTTGTGATTTTCATTGGCTTTTTGAATGATTTTGATAATAACTTTTTTGATGGAAGAAGGGCGATAATTGGTTTTTTTTTGCGATTGAATGATGTGTAACTTTTTTTGATATCCCCCCTCTCTCTGAATGCAATCCGATTGGCTTTATAATGATTGGGAATTCTGTTTTGCTATCGTTTTGGACCCTGAGCTGATCTTCTTTTTTACCGTCTTGCTTGCGTATTTTTTTGTGGGCTTTTATTCTTTGCTTCTGTTATTAATTGTGGTTTCTGATATTTTTTGCTGAGAAACTCTGATTTTTGATAACAGGCTTTTGTTGGTTTTGCTATTGGGCTGATGTGGTTTGTACTTGTTACTGTCCTGCTGTAACTTTGTACTTCTTTGGGCTGATGTGTTTGTTCTTGTTATTGTCCTGCTGTAACTTTGTACTTCTTTCTTTACCTCCTTTCGAGAACAAAAAAAACAAATGTTTCTTTTGTGATTTTTAATAGGAGTAATGATTCTGACTTTGAAATGGCCTATGATTCAAGTATGAGGCTTTGAATGTTGCTATACCATGATGATTGTTTCTGAACTTGTAGAAAATTTCTTTTTCAAACTCTATTGTGAACCAAAGCTTGCATTTGTGATTTGGAATAGAGGTCACGGGCCAATGATTGGACCAAACATTTTGATTATTTGTCAAGAAAAATATGAGGCCTTCTCGTTGATTTCATGAACATGATTGGATAACCCTTGATTCTGATTCCCTTTACAGCCCTAATGATGTGATTTGCAAAAGAAACTTCTTTCTTTATGTTCAAGTACTTATGCTCTTGATGATTGCTTACTAACTATGTCTCCCTTTTTTCTTTTCCATGTGTTGTTGAATGATGTTGGTGGACAAGATGAGAGCCATGGCTTACGCTTTGAAGAAGGTGGTGACTCCTTGAAGAAATTGTCGTGGCCAAAAGATCGATTCAAGGAACTTTGGAGTTTAGATTTAGGAGTGTTTTGAATTATTATTACATGTAATCTTTGTAATTTGGTAAACATTTGTGAGTTTCAAATGTAATAGCTTAGAAATTCAATCACAACCTGTATATCTTCTCTTTGAAATCTTGGACTCAAAGTTGTAACATGTAGTTGCAACTTGAAATTTGGTTTATGGGATTTGAATGAATCATGGGAAAAGTTGAATCATAAATGAAAAGCGCTTGAGACCTTGAAGCTTGAAATAAAAATGCTTGAAACCTTTGATGAACACCTTAAATTTCAAGGAACATGAATCTTTAAATTTTGACAAAAATGGCCTTGAAAAAGGATATCTTGACAAATAAACACGGCCCTTAATTTGAGCGATCATAAGAAAGATATACGAAGAATTAGAGATTAAAAATATTATAAGCCCAACAAAGGACCTGTAATATTTTATTAAATCTCATGGCTTTCTAAGCACCAATCGTTCTCACTCTTTGAAGCAGACTTATGGATAACATCTTAAAGAGTATCATGCAAAAAGAATCGTCCCAAAACAATGAAAATTGAAAGAATTATGACCCTTAGAAGTTGGACAAAAGTCACTTAAAGCTAGGTCAAGGTCACAAAATGACCTTTAATGCAATTGAACTTTTGATGGGCTTCTACACATAATTAGATCTTGACTTATCAAGAGAAGTTGGAGATGACGTCAAGGAGATTCATATGTTCGAAGAATCGCTCAAAAATATTGAACAATAAGGAATTTATGATCATTCAAACTCAAACCTGCAAATGTTGACTTTTGGTCCGACAACTTCAAAATCAACTCGCGAACTTGATCTTTTTCACAACCCAAGATACCATTAATCACATATGAACTTGAGACGTTGAAGAAGGCATGTAAATAATCACATGAACCCATCCCGAAGAATCTTGAGAATTAAGCAACCAGACTCGTCTTAACTATGCTGAACGAAACTCAAAGATAACGTGACCTAAGATTATAGATCACCACCTTTAGCCATAGGCTTTTTTTTGGGAATGATTTTTGGCCTGAACAAACCATAACCCTAATCGGAGAGTCATCGCCTGAATTTCTTGATCACAAACCCTGTCTTACAAGAAACAAAATAAACAAAACTTATTTTTTGGATTTCGGTTAGAGGTCAGCAGAATATAAAATACATGTCTACAATTCACACGGTTCAAAGTGCTTGGGTGACCTCTCAAGAGAAAACTTAAAGATAAGACACCACAGAAGAAACATTCAAACCCTAATGCATGATCTTGTGTATTGATGGTATGAAATGATATAGGAATCTTAGGGGCAAAAATTGGGGTACAACAGCTGCCCTTATTTAAGTTTCTTCTATCCGGAGATGCAAAGGTTAAAAATCTTCGTGTCGACGTGATCGAAGATACTTAAATATAAAACAAACCCTATTTTTGGCCCTAAGATTCCATGCAATGCTTATGAATATGAATGTGTATGAACAACTTCAAAGGGACGCAAAACACCACTTGGGATGCAATAAAATAAAGAAACAAGGGAGCAACCTAACCAGGAAAATAAATCATTGGTGGATCAAAAGACTTGAATCAGAGAGGATGGTAGAATTGTCAAAGAATACACCAACTTCTACTGAAGGTGAAACTACCAACATTCACTATAGATAGAAAGAGGAAAGAAATGACAACACCTACGTTCACTGAAGGTGAGCTACCAACATTCACTGAAGGCAGCAAGAAGGAATCATCGATGTTCACTGCCAATTACCTACCAACTTTCACTGAAGGTAGAAGGAAGAGAAATATCATAGCATCGCCGTTCACTGAAGATGAACTACCAACATTCACTGAGGGTAGCAAAAAGATAACAATCACCAACATTCACTGAAGGTGACCTACCAACTTTCACTGAAGGTAGAAAGAGAATATATTATAGCATCACCATTCACTAACGATGAACTACCAACGTTCACTGAGGGTAGCAAAAATATAACAATCACCAACTTTCATTGAAGGTGATCTACCAACTTTCACTGAAGATAGAGAGAAAATATATTATAGCACCGCCGTTCACTGACGATGAACTACCAACGTTCACTGAAGGTAGCAAAAAGATAACAATCACCAACTTTCACTGAAGGTGATCTACCAACTTTCACTGAAGGTAGAGAGAGAAAATATCATAGCATCACCGTTCACTAACGATGAACTACCAATGTTCACTGAAGGTAGCAAAAAAATAACAAGTTTCCCCAAAATTCTGGCATTTCGCCTAGAACGGGTCTCAACTTCTTCTTTAACCGAGGCACTTTGCCTGGAAAGGGTAAGCTGTCTCAAATAAAGAGACTTGATACTTGTTGTCATGGAGGATTGTAAAAAGAAATGACTTTATGGGGATAACAGTATGGCTTCCTGGGGAATGAAGAATGACTTTCTGGGGAAATGCCAACATATTCCTGCTGAGGGGATAAGAGTCTTCTCGTGCCAAAATAAATGCACGTCCTCAAAACAATGCTCGAAGCTCGTAGAAATCCAAAATAATAATATTGCTGGGAAACAAAGATTCAAACCATAAATAAACTAGAGTGAAACAGTCAACCAAGATACATCCTCTGAGAAATAAACTCAAGAGGGGAACCCAATCTATCTAGACAAAGAGTTGTACCGAAAGGCTAAAGCAAAAATCTTCCATGAGGGATAACTCAATTGGGAAATTGAAAGAATATACGCTTTCTGCTTAAGGCTGACACTCTATTGGAGAGAGGACAACATAACTCTACAAAATAGGGTAATATGTCAACAAAATATTAAAGAATGTGAATGAGCAATGATTTGCTAAAATTAACTACATGATGTATGTATGAATGTATGAGTGTTATCATGTATATACTGACAAAACAGACATATAACACAGGGAGTAACCAGGCAAAACCAAATTGGGCACAAACAACACTCGGCTAAATCACATCCAGGATGAACATTCCATAAAAGTAAACACCAACTGAGGAAACAAAACCTACTGCCTGCTTTAACTTCACTGGGGAGAAACAAAATATAGCGACAAAACAGTACAGATACAGGGATATAACATCCTTCTCCAGGCTTCAACATGGAATAGCACTCAGACTTCAACGAGGAAACAAATGTTTTCAAAAGTAACACTTCTACTGGGGATTGCAAAATTAATTTCAAGTAAAGCAGATGGACACCAAATCATCAAAACATTCAATGGGGAATTCAGGCCAATTTTGAAGGAGGAAAAAACAAGCAAACTTCGTTAAGGCATACAATATCCCATCATCAAGACATTAACTGGGGATTTCGTGTTGACTTCATTGGGGAGGTTAACACCACGTTCTCAAAGGGAACACCAATATACATTCTTCACTGGAGAAATAGGAGACATGTTCTTCAATATTGACAGTAAGCATTGCACCAACTTCTCTGGGGAAAAAGTATGAAACCTCATGGGGACAACAACTTGGAGAGTTAAGAAGCCAAACATTATAGCAAGAAATCAATCTTATGGGGTTTTTAAATCAAACCCAACACTTTGCGAGTGAAAACTCAAAAAGTTGATAACCATCTCAACACTTCTTAAATAAAACATTGCCCTTGCTTGATTATCGGGCAATCAAACAAAATGAAAGTACTGCTGAGAAGGAGATGCTTCGTAAATGAATCAAATCTCAACATGCACGGGAGAAAAGACTTCTATCAAATAAGCAAGGCCTTCACTGGGGAATCTTGGATTGAGTATTCATATCATGCAAACTTATTTCAACAAAAGATTCCCTGGGATAGCCTTCCTGGGGAATCAAGAAGTCAATATTATAGAAAAAGGTCAAACTCCTGGGGATTTTAAATCAAACCCAACACTGGGCAGGTGAAAACCCAAAAGTTGACAATTGTCTCAACACTTCTTAGAAAATATACTGCCTTGGTCTAGCTGCATGGGAAATAAATACCAACAATAATGCCAATACTGTAGAATGAGTGACATTTTGCAAATAGTTTCGTCTCATCACGCCAAGGGAGTGAGACCTTTCGTCATATGAGGGAAAACTTTGTTGGGGAATATGGGATAGAGGCTTCAGACCATGCAAACCCAAAATCAAAAATGAACCAAGACTTTACTGGGGACAATGGGATCACAAACCTGATACCACATCTTACATCAATTGGTATCATTTCTAACTATCTGAGAAACACAGGAAGATCATATGTATACCAGCAAAAACGAACTGAGAGAACCTCCCTGGGGAATCAAGAAGTTAACATTATAGTAAAAGGTCAAAATTATGGGGATTTTAAATCAAACTCAACACTTGGTGAGAGAAAACCCGAAAAGTTGACAATTGTCTCAACACTTCTTAGAAAAGATAATGCCCTGGTCTAGCTGCCTGGGGAGCATATAAAAACAATAATGTCGTAACTGGAGGGAGCAATACTCTACAAGAGATTTCATATCAATTCTAAATACACAAAGGGGAGAAAGAACTCCATCAAATGAGCCAAGGCTTCATAGCTCTTTTAAACCTCTGTTTGATCACCACCTGGCTAGGTAAAGAATCACACTCAGCTGGAGAAATCTGCAACAAGACTGGAAAAATGGGATTATAAACCCAACACCATAACACAAACTGTAGCAAACCTTTTTAATTGGTCAACAACTGTTAGAGGAAGCCAGACACACATCTACAAAACAGATCACAAGAAACAATCCTTCTTGAGGAAGATTCTCAGCTTGGGGTAGACATAGTAGCTATCTTGATGAGATCTGGATATGCCCTTGGAAACCGATTGGTGTCCCAAGCTTACCGTGATGATTAGGGTAACTTTTATAACTTGCCTTTGGCTGCATGATTTTAAGATAACCTTTATGATCAAATGGCTTCTAGAGATTTGTCGAAACTCGACGTAACTTCCCTAGATTGGCTGAATGTTGCATCCTCTTTGCTTCACAACTCTTCTCGACAACATGCCTTTTACTGATACTCAAATGTAAACTTCCATGATATCAAGCAGTTGTTTTACAGGCAGAAAATGTTTATTCTAAGAATGAAAATTCTAATGCAACAATTATGTAAGTCTTGAAGATTTCATTTGAAAAGATGTCACAAAATCTCGTGAATGAATCACTAGCCAGAATGTGACATGGATTTTTTGTATGAAAGATATCAAAAGCATATGATACCAATCACAATAATTTAGCAAAATTAGTGGGAGTCAGGAAACACTATCTCATTGGAGTATGCTTTCAAAATAAACCATGTTTCAATTAGGACTTTTGAGGGTTGTAACGTGGCCTGGTTCACGGTTTTAGAAGAAATGATTTAAGGCTCAAAAATATTTGGTGCCCACCCTCTTCGTGATGTTCTTCAGTCCTAAGTTCAGTTAACCTGACACGAACATTCATCTCTCAAAAGAAATTTTAAGATGGTTGAGGAATCAAACAAGGTCTTCTTTGGACATGAAAGTCACTCGTTTCTGCTTCCTTTGGGTTTCTTGTCACGCAACTCTGTTCTTTACTGAGGATTTCGCACTGTAATACTTTATCGCATTTCAGGCTTTCCATTTCTTTCTTGCTTTATGGACAAATTCCTTTTAACTTTGACTCTGAAGTGCAACGGGATGCCCTTACCTTTGCCTAAGCGACTTGTTTTTTCAAGTTCCGACTTAGCGGGGGTTTTTTTTATCTCTTTCTTTTTCATCATCATTTTTTTATTCATATTATCTTTTTCTTTTTCTTTTTGAACATGTCGCGTGACTTCGAGTCATTTGTGACTAGTTGGAAAAATTGTGACTGCCACATTTCTGAGTAGATGAAGGATAACCATTATTGTATCGTCATATGTTGATCTCCTGATATGTGAGAGATACCCATTATGATAGCGTCTTCTTTTGATGCATACTACTGATATACGAGATTAAACATTGCGGTTTTAAATTCCCTCAACCTCTTTAAGGATAACCATTATTGTATCCTTAGATGCACACACTTGATGAGATTTGAATACTCAATCAGATTAACTGAACACTACCCTGCCCCGGGTTAAAAATGAGGATTTTTTCTGAATAGAAAAAGAAACTCCTACTTCAAGGCTCAAAGGGGTTAACAAAGGTTTCACTTCCTTATATCTCTGGTGTTTGAGGATTTGAAACAATGCCTGTACATCGTCAACAGGGTTTTATCCAAAAGCATACAACCAGAAAATTTGTGTTTTAATATCATCATCCTCCTCCCAATCTCTGCCTAGGAAAGAGAATGGATAACAAGTTGGCATCATAAAGCAATTTAAAATCGAAAACAAATATGAGTGAAACGAATGAATTTCTTCAAAACAAACATACTCATTGTATTAAGATTAAACATTCAAATGAAAACAAGTTCTTACATGAAAATAGTGCAATGATAAACAAGAAAAATTACCAATGAGAAAGCAGTAAAAATGCTAGTAAACTGAGAAGGCTAATTATCCTTAAACTCCAGGGAATTCTTCAATCATGTTTATTCTTAGACAAAGTTTTGACTTGAATCTCAAGAAAAATATCCTTAACTGATAAGATACCACTTAGGACCAACCTTTGAACTTCGACCTTTAAAGCAAATCAATATTCCAAATCGTGCCCAGGAGCATCCTGATGAAAGGCACAAGAAGCGTTAGCCTTATAATACCAAGGTAATGGTGATGGTACAGCGGGAGGTGGTCAGGTCTGAACCAACTTCTTCTGAATCAATGCTGATAGTAATTCTATATAGCTCATAGGAATATGATCATATATCTCCCTTCTCTGATTATACTCTTGATTCCTCTACTGGGATGGTCTCTGATAAGAAACGATAGTTGGAGCTGCACCCACAACTGGAGTAACTGAGGCGACTTGTTAATGGTGTTGATAATTCCTTCTAGGAGTATTAACCCTCATCTCTTGCATAACAGAATTTGCATCCCCTTCCTTCTTCTTGGTAAACCCATAAGATGGCTTCTTCACACCTCCAGGTCCTTCACTTCTCGTTAAACGGACCTCTCTTACAGCCTCTTCTAAGAGGATACCCATTCCTACCATTTCAGTAAAGTCACTTGGCACACTTGCTACCATCCTCTCATAGTAGAAAGCACCCATGGTCTTCAAGAAAATCTTAGTCATCTTCTTCTCTTCCATGGGAGGAATCACTTGGGCAGCTACCTCACGCTATCTCTGTGCATATTCTTTGAATGATTCCCTGTCTTTCTGAACCATGGCCCTGAGTTGATCACGGTCAGGCGCCATGTCCATGTTATACTTGTATTGTTTGATGAACGCTTCTCCCAAATCATTGAAAGTATGAATGTTAACATTGTCCAAACTCATATACCACTTCAGCGCAGCACCGATCAAACTATCCTGAAAAAAGTGAATCAACAGACGCTGATCATCGGTATGGGTAGACATTCTCCTTACATACATCACCAGATGAGCACGAGGGAAAGTGTTGCCCTTGTACTTCTCAAACTCTGGGACCTTAAAATTAACAGGTATCTTAACATTCGGGACCAAGCATAACTCATTCACATTCTTCCCAAATAGCTCTTTTCCCCTGAGGGCCTTCATCTCTCTCTGCATCTTGTCGAATGGCTCTTAAAAATCATCCATTCTGTCATAAATACCCAACTCTTCACTCGGTGGAGGGAAAGGACGACACACATCATCGTTAACAAACGGAACCACGTTCACCGAAGGAGGTGCAGCAGGAGCATCATGAACCACAAGAGGTGCTGGAGTAAAAATAGTCTGAACAATTGGAGTATCTTGAGGACCAAGATTAAAACTTCCAGGCGCAAAACTCTCTGGCATTCCCCATGGATAACCTTGAGGTATGTGGTTTTGAACAACAACTGGAGTATCATATACAGGAATAGTCGGAGATTCAGTAGTTGCCCTTGTTGGTTGAGGTTGGACACTCGACGGCTGATTCTGAGCTGGCACCAGAGATTCCATTAGAGCAGTAAGATTAGCCATGCCGGACTTCAAAGCAGAAACCTCCTCGCGCAGCTCACGATTCTCTTGTTCTAAGTTGTCCATCTTCTTTTTGAAATTAGCCCGAGTGTTGTAGTGGTGAGTCAGCTTGTTAAACGAAGTAAAGAAGCTTGGTAAGACACCTGGATATGCATAACAAATGCAAGAAATATATGCAATATGATGCATGATATGCAGTGCACATGATTTTATTTTATTATTTAATATTTCAAGGGATTTAAAATTTATGGACATATTGCAAATATCAAAGTAATAATGCATTTGAAATACTGAAAAATTTCATTATAACAACTCCAAAATAGATTACAAGTTTCAATGATCCCAAGTACAAGATGAAAATAAAATCTAAAACCCTGAGAAGTAAAGCTGGTGGAGATCACTCTATACGTTGGTGGTTCCCTATGAGCCTGGCAATCTAAGCCTTCAACCTCTGGTTTTCTTTCGCATACCTGGTAGCAACCTTCTTCCAATCACCTGAATCAGGAAGTGAGTAATCAGCATCTGATTGAGGCTTAGGAGAAAATAAATCCCCTTTCCTCTCCATAGTCTCTACTGCTCGACTCTCAAGGATCTCAATCAAGTCGTCTTTCTCCTTTAAGTCTGCTCTATAGGAAATCTCTAAAGTTTGGCACTTGTTCTTCCAAGCATCATTTTCCTGTTGCATCCTGACCAAAGCAAGCTGTAGCTCTTCTAGATCATCTAATAAGGGAAGAGTAGTCTTCACAAATAGATCAGGAATAGGTGTTTCCTGGGAATATGGCATCTTCAATTGAATAGCTATCATTTGGACCCACTGAAGATATGGCTCCAAAGAAATAACACCCCTAGGTCCCAAATCCTTCCTACTTTTCTTATGAATGTGACGCCAGGCCTTCGCAATCTTCTCCCTAGCTTCCTTATGGTCTTCTCTCTCCTTCAGAAAGAAACTACTCAAATGAATAATATTTGGTTTATCCCTCATCGGATAACCGAGCTGTCGTCGTGAAATAACAAGGCTATAGTTAATTCTTCTCTTTGTACCCAGAAGAGGTACATTGGGGAAACTACCACAACTGTCAATAATCTCTATATCCTGGTAAGATCAATGATACCAATCAATATCCTAGGAAGTAAGTGCCATGATCTTAGGAGCCCAAGGGGTTCCTTCTTGACATCCCAAAAAGCATCAGACTGAGGCATATGAGAGATAAACTATCGGTACAACAGGGGCGTGCAACAGATAATCATCCCTCCATGATAAGAATTATGAAGATGAATAGAGTAATAAGCATCACCCAACAAGGTAGGAACTGGGTTTCCGATCATGAAGATCCTGATAGCATTAATGTCAACAAACTTGTCCATATTAGGAAATAAGAACAACCCGTAAGCAAGTAGAGCAAAGATGGCCTCAAAAGCGACTGTACTCTTCATCTTGGGAAAGTAGCGAGCTTTCTCCAATAAGAACTAAGCTGGTAATCCTCTAATCCCTCCTTTGGTAGTAATATGGGCTTCCACCTCCGACTACCCCAGATGAATCAAAGCAGCAATCTCATGTGATTTTGGCTCAACCTCCAAACCAGTAAAAGGAACACGGTCGGTAACGGGTAAATCCAACAGATAAGAATACTCCTCCAGTGTAGGCATTAACTGATACTTTGGAAAAGTAAAGTCATGATACATCGAATCATAGAACTGGACCAAGGTCGAGAGAATACCCTCCTTCATCTTCAACTTCATGAGAGGAATGATGGATCCATACTTCCTTCGAAAGTCTGCAGAACACTTGATCTCGAGGATTAGACTGATCAACTCATCTATTTTGGGATCCTTGAACTTGTACTTCCCGGTATTTCTCTTTCCAGAATCCATGGTTAAAAAGCACCTGAGATATTCACAAATGGTCAATTTTTAAATCCCTTGAAATAAGATCTCTTCAAAAGATACTTATGGATGCATGGATGCATGATACAACAATCACACATAAGATCACACATATAGGGTTCATAGGTTCAACGTCACGAGCATGAGGTCGAAGGTACTACCCATAAGGTATTGGTCTAAAGGTTCCTAGAGTCTACATCATTCCTTCGGATATTACCAACTTCTCGATTAACTCAGTAATTAGTAATATTCTCAAGAAAAACTCGTCCGAGCGTAGTATCGCGTGACAACTATTTTCAGATTACTCCGTCATAGCTTCCGCACTACACCTAAAAGGCCAAGATGGGTTTGGTATTCTACGATCCTCAGTTTCTGCAGGCTCCAAGGTCGAAAGCAGTATGTCTTCCTGATTACTCAGTAAACGACACTACAGTCAAACGGGCCTCCATTGAGTGGGGGATATCATGCCTCCTTTTTTAGGATTACTCCCTCAAATTTAACATTACTATACCGCCCGTCCTATCTTAAATTTTTCCCAAGTCGGGGTATAGGACTTATAAGTAATCACCAAGCATCCTGAAAACCAGGAAAATCCAAATAAACATATATACAACATATAACACATAAACAACAATAGCACGTACACAGATATAAACAAGGATATGCTCAACCCACTTATGGATGGACCATCAAGAGGTCAACATTTCTCCCCAGTGAAGTCGCCATTTTTCTGTAGCGGTAGAAATGTTTAAGACTAAGCCATGGGATTGACTAGACTTGTACAAATCAAAATAAAATCGCCACCGCACTTTATTGTTTCCAAATGAATGGGAAAAGGGAGAATAACCCAAAAAATGGGGAAAGATTCAAGGTAAGGGGGTTGGTTATGAAAAAGGAAGGTATTAGCATCCTAAACATCTACGGTACTCCGCATGAACCTCTTTGTAAAATCTGTATATTTTGGCTATAAAAAAGTTGTATAAAAAATGGATGGTGGAGGTGAGAAAAGAAATATATTTTTATGGTTTTTGCACCCGCCGCGGTTGTGAACCTTTAGTGCCTACGTACCACCTTCCATGCAATATGGGATCAGGGTACACGTAGTTCCTCTTTTAAAATTTTTAAAACACAAGTGTGTTGGTTAATTTTATGAGATAAGACATTATTGTCATTGTCCGTGTGGAAAACATACTTACTACCCACAATTATGAGAAAGGAGAACTTGCATCATCTAAAAGTGGAGGATATGGATTGAATTTTAAAATCAACAATACCTCACTCAACACCCAAGTGGAAAATATCTCTCTTCACTACATATTATAGAAGTATAGTTGTTTGCATCACTACAAGGATTGACAAGAGTCCGATCTTTTTGAGAAAAGTTTAAAGATAAAAGCCAAAGTGGCAAAATGGTTTGAAATAAGAATGATTTACTTTTAGTCTTTTCACAAAAAAATGTCAAAGTATTATTAATTTTATTGAAGTTTATTTATGAAATTTTTTTGAAAACGCATGGACCTAAGTCCAAGTTTATTATGAAAGTGGTTCAAGTTAAAAAAAACAATCAAAAGGAGATAGAAGATTTTTGAAATTAAAGAAGATGGGAGGAGAAGAAAGGATTGTCCTAAAGCATAAGGTAAAAGCTAGGGATAAGAACCATCTAACCAACAAGAAGCCAATACTTGACACTATGATCCAAGATAGAATTCCCATTCTATGGATTGAAATAAAACAAGCAATGATACTAGACCTCTTGAAAGAACCAAACTTCAAGTGTATTAAGTCTTCACAAAAATTGGGCAGAGTAACGGTTGTATACGGGTGAACTCTAGATTACAAACAAAGAGTGTAATCACAATAACCTGCACACAAAACAAACAAGCAACCCAATGCCTTGAGGTAAACCTCAAGAGCTCCAGACAAAATAATCAGATAAGGCCATAAGGTCTCCAATCATAGGCTAAGGTTTCTAATCCTAAGTCCAAAAAGTCCAATGCTCCATAATGCCAAGGATAGTAACCAAATAGTCCAAGTATCATTAAATATTTTTAGGGTTTATGTTGATTATTAGGTGTTTTGAAAAAAGAAAAGTAAAGCTCAAGTGAGAAAAAATAAAAATGACAAGAAAGTAAATACTCAAATGAGCAAAGATGAAAATGGCATGAAATGTAACTGCTAAAAGTAGATAGTGCATAAAAATAAAAGGGGGCATATAATAAAAATAAAGGATAAAGTCAATTATTAGTGATTAGTGGTTAGTTGGATGATCATCTTGAAACTTGCATTTAGAACTCATTAGAGGATTGGTAGAACCAAAGCCTCCATACAACAAGTTGCATTTGCTTTTTGTCAAGTATATCATCCATTTCGAATCCTCATGAGTACCATTTAATGATCAACGATGTTTAAGTGATCCGCGTTGACCAAAGGTGTTGTAGATCCATTAGAGGATTGGTAGAACCAAAGCCTCCACATAATGAATCTCAAGGTTATTGGATCAAAGAGATCAAATTAACATAATTGGGCTTGCAAACATAAGTTTGGGCCACGAATGATCATCTATTCGAATCGGGACAAAATTTAGCGTTATGTTAAGCAATCGTAAGTGGACTTATATATAAGTCGCACCTATTTTGAGCCCGGTCAATAGCAATCTATGCACCATTTGTTTTGAGACATGATATAGAGATCATGCTCCAATAACACTTAGTGCAATAAGAAAGGGATGAGATGAAGAGGGGTGGAAGAGAATATACAAACCACTTTTGAATTAAATTTAATCAAACTATTATTAAAATCATTCATCCATTTTTGTGGAGTTAGACTCAACACCATGGATCCAATGATGTTAATAAAGTTCATGATCAAAAATTTAACCAAAGATCAGCCAGAAAATAGTCACAAAATAATATTACATTTAATATATACAAAAAAGGTTTAAAAAATGTTTTAAAATAGAAATAAAAGAGAAAAAAATATCAACTATGTTCAAATTGATCAAGAAATAAAAAGTAAGTCCATAGAAAAATCAGAAAAGGACTCAAATGATTTTATAAATTTTTTGATAATTTTTTAAAGTCAGAAACTATTTTTAAAATTAAAATAAATGAGTAAAATAAACTAAAAATGATAAAAAAAATACCAAAGTCAGAAATAAAAAATAAGTGAAGTCACTAATATTTGTCACAATATCATTGGATCATTCCATAATTTTTTAAGAATTTGAAAATGCATAAAAGTATTTTTAAACATGTAAAACAATTCAAATAAAGTGAAAATTTATAAAAAAATACCAAAACACAAAATTAAATTGTGAAAAAATAGAAATCAGAAAGAGAATAATCAAAACAAAAATTCATAATTTTTTCAGATTTTTTGGACTAAAAATGAATTTTCTATGATTTTTTTGAAATTTAAAACAATTAAATATAAAAATCAGAAAAGAAAATAAAAACCATAAAAATATGGGCCATCTGATCAATGTCAAAACGGGTTAGTAAACAGATCAAGTGGACCTGGCGCGATGTGCATGTTATGGACTTTAGTGAATAATGCATAGGATCATTAATTAAATCAGATTTTTGAAAAACACAGATGGCGCGCCTTCATTGGTTGGAAGATGACACGTTGGTCATCTTCAACCTCCAGCCATTCCCAAAACCAGGTTGCTCAATCTGTAAAATTAGAGCACGAGACTTATGCCATTCGCTTCGTCTCTTCAAGACGAAGACAACCACACCTTCGCGACAAATTTATACAAACTATTGCTCAAGCAATTTGGAAGGAAAGTTTTGAAAAGGGATTTGAAACTTCATGGTCAAAACGTGTTTCCAGTCAAAAGCAAGTGTTGCGACTAGAACTAGGGCAATGAGAGCATCACAATGATATCAAAGTTTTGAAGAATTGATGAAGGAATCTACCTATTGAAGTTGAGTTACAGAGCTCTGAAACTAGACTTCTATGGAGCAATATAGGGCACGGTCTTGAATGTAATTATATGGTTAGCTTCAGGGAAGATCAAGGAAGGTGAATTGATGGAAAAATTGGATTGAAAAAGGCTTAAGAATTGATTTCGAAGTTGCTGAATTTTGAGTTATGGAACAAGTTTGGAAGGGTGATTATGGATATCCAAGCTTGAGGAAATTAATGGGGGATGAGCCTCTATTTATAGGGAATCAAATGGAATGTACAAGCGTGTGAAATGATGAAGTTTGGAGGGAAATCATGTGAAGTTGCAAACAAGAAAAGTGTGACTTATAATTTGATCAAAACCCATCCAAAACGCGCGTTTTGTTGTGCTAAACAATTCTGGAACTTCATTAAACATGTTTAGAGGCATAAACGCGTGGAAAACTTGTTATTAGAAGCCAAAACAAAGATATCAAAATCTGACTTGAGATGAAACTTCAGTTCCAAGTTACCAACTTCATAATCATGGCATTCTCACCTCAAGGGGTCTTAGGGCATGATTCTTGATGCTTTAGAAAGATGAGGTTACAAGCTTTGAAATGGAAAAAGAATGGGATCAAATGGATGCTTGAGCTAAAAGTTTCATTGAGTCAAAGTTGGAGAAAAAAGGGTTGACTTTCCATACTTAGAAATATTTCAAATTTTTCTTCAAAAGTGACCTATAATGTTTTGCATCCAAACATGGCCTTCCTCTTAGAATTTGCTCTTGACCAAAAAAGATGGAATGAAATAGACCTCTTGAATGACATTTTGGGACCTGAACCATTCAAAATATCCAAAAATTGAGAGAGTTATGAATTGTTGAAGTTGGCAAAAAAATTATGAAATGACCTATAATATTTTGTATCCTTAAGGCAACTTCCATCCATTTTCTCAGTTTGCACATAAAAGAATGAATGAAGTTCATATCCTCAAGATAATTATGAAAAAAGAATGGGCTCAAGTTGATACAAATTGACCAAGTTATGATCATTTGAAGTCACACATGGAAAATTGGTGATTCATCTAGAGGACTTGTAATCTTTCGTCTTCATCATGTTTCTTCCACATGAAAACTCCTTGTAAATTTTGAAGTGATTTATTGATAACCCTTTGAATAGAATGATGTCTTTGGAATCACTCAAAAATACCAAAATATGAGCAAGATATACTTCTTTGAATTTCAAAACCCTAGCTCCTAGATCAAGAAACATGCCTTGAGGAACTTTGACAATTTTGAACAAACTTCTTGTACCAACACAAATGCTTTGTAAATATAATTTGTTGAGGATGAAAAATGAGAATTCATAGCCACAAAAGACACTTCCATATCTTGAGAATTTATAGAAATATGCACTTGTGATCAATGGGAACAAAGCCTTGTCCAAGCATGACAACTTCTCCAATCAAACCCCTTGTACTTTTGGATCAATCTTGATATCTTGGAATGTAGTGAACCAAAATAACCTTGACATGCCATTCCTTCCAAAACAAATACAATGGTGAGGTTTTAACTTCTCAAGCTTTATTGACTAGGGCATGGAAATAAACTCATGAACCCATGGAGCAACTTGTTAAATCTCATTGCCTTTACCTATATTAGTAACAAGCAAGACAAAGCAACATTTAATTTTATTAATTAAGAGGAGAAATCAAGAAAAAAATATTCATGATCACAAAAGAACATAAGTCAAGGTGCTTGGTGATTCCTCAAAGTGAAAAGCTAAATATAGGGAGGGGAACCAATAATTATAATGTGATCTTATTTTGAATGACTCAACATGGTATGATGAAGGGATCTTAGGGGCAAAAGTTAGGGTACAACAGGTACAGGCACCTTATCAGCATAGATCTAACATTTGCGACAAGTCCACGAATGCTGATAACAGTCTGCCTCCATGGTGAACCAGTAGTATCATACCTGTAGGATCATTTTAGCCATTGAGTGTCCATTGGAATGAGTGCAAAAGGTACCTTCGTGTAAATCAGCCATAATCTTTTCTCCCTCACTCTTGTCTACACACCGAATCAAGGTAGAGTCATGGTTGCGCTTGTAGAGGATCCCGTTAGTGAGAAATATTTTTCCAGAGATCCTTCTTAGGAACTTCTTACCATTGACTGAATCTCCCTCAGGATACTCTTGGAGTTTGAGATATCTTTTGACATCATGGAACCCAGGCTTGTCTACTACTTCTTCAGTATCAATCTCATGAAAGTATGTTGGCTCGTCCATACTCTCAATGGTGATCTAAAGAGCCTCATTATCCCACTTGACCTTGAACATGAATGACAACGTAGCTAGCGCGTCCGCTAGTTGATTTTCCTATCGTGGAAAATGCTCAAAGGTAATTTCTTCAAAGTATGGGATTAGTGTCAACACATGCTCTCTATACGGGATGAGATTAGGATGCTTCGTGTCCTATTCTCCTTTCATCTGGCTTATTACCAAATCCGAGTCTCCAAACGCACTTAAGAACTTGATCCTTAAATCGATTGCAGCTTTGAGACCCACGATACATGCTTCATACTCAGCCATATTATTGGTACAGTTGAAACATAGCCTGGAAGTGAAAGGAGTATGACAGACTTCAGGAGATATGATCACGACGCCGATTCTATTTCCAAGAGCGTTGGAAGCTTCATCAAAAACCATAGTCCACGGGATCCTTTCTCAGGTCCTTCATGTGGTCCAGGTTCTTCACAATCAGTTACTAACATGATGTTCTCGTCTGGTAACTCAAAATTCATGGAGTGGTAGTCGTCCACAGCCTGATGAGCCAAATGATCATCTAGTACACTTCTCTTAATTTATTTCTGGGTTGTGTATTGAATGTCGTATTCACTCAGGATCATTTGCCATCTTGCTATTCTTCCGGAGAGAGCGGGCTTCTCAAAGATGTACTTGATAGGATCCATTTTAGATGTCAACAAGGTAGTGTGAGTCAACATATACTGCCTTAGTCGGCGAGCAGTGCATGCCAAAGCACAACAAGTTTTCTCGAGCAGTGAGTATCTTGTTTCACAGTCGGCAAACTTTTTGCTAAGGTAGTATATTGCATGCTCTTTTCGACCAGACTCGTCATGCTGCCCCAGCACACACCCCATTGAGTTCTCCAATATTGTAAAGTACATGATCAGAGGTCTTCCTCCAACTGGAGGCATCAAGATTGGAGGCTCTTTGAGATATTCTTTGATTTTGTCAAAGGCATACTGGAAATCATCATTCCACTTCACTGCTTGATCTTTCTTCAATAATTTGAAGATTGGCTCACAAGTAGCGGTCAAATGTGAAATGAATCTGGCTATGTAGTTTAGGCATCCCAAGAATCCCCTAACGTCCTTCTCAGTGCAAGGAGTTATCATTTCTTGTATAAATTTGACCTTTGCAGGGTCTACCTCAATACCTTTGCCGCTGACAATGAAGCCTAAGAGCTTACCGGATCTTACTCCGAAAGTGCACTTATTCGGGTTTAGCCTCTGTTTGTATTTCTTCAGCCTGTCAAATAGTTTCTATAGGTGATCAAGGTTCTCCTCTTCAGTATAAGACCTGGCTATCATATCATCAACGTAAACCTCTATCTTGTGATGGATCATATCGTCAAACAAAGCTACCATGGCGGACTGATAGGTTGCCCCGATGTTCTTTAGCCGAAATGGCATAACTTTGTAACAAAAAAGTGCCCCACTGTGTGACGAAGGTCGTCTTCTCCATGTCCTCAGGTGCCATTTTAATCTGATTGTAAACAGAGAAACCGTCCATTAAGTAGATATCTTATGTTGTGCAGTATTGTCAACCAGAACATTAATATGGGGAAGCGGAAAGTCATCCTTGGGGCTTGCCCTGTTCAGGTCTTTGTAATCCACACACATATGTACCTTACCGTTCTTCTTAGGTACTGGAACGACATTAGTGACCCATTTAGGATAGGACGTGACAGCTAAGAAACCGGCATTGAACTATTTCATGACTTCAGCCTTGATCTTTTCTGACATATCCGGCCGCATATGACGAACCTTCTATTTTACCAGAGGACAGTCCTCTTTGGTAGGTAGGCGATGAACCATAATATCGGTGTCAAGTCCCGGCATGTCTTCGTACGACTAGGCAAAAACCTCAACATAGTCATGTAGCATCTCTATTAACCGCTGTTTGACACTGGGCTCCAAGTTAGTACCTACCTTTACTTCTTTTCTGTCCTCTTCAGTACCCAAGTTCATTGTCTATACTGGCTCCTCATAAGGTTGTATTACCCTTTCTTCCTGTTGTAACAGTCTGGCAAGCTCTCCTGGTACCTCACAATCTTCCTCACCTTCGTCCTCAGTTTGGTTGATCGGATTTTTCAAATTCATAATGAGCAATAGCAAAACCGTTATCAATGGGATCCATAGTGGATGTGGATCTACAGTTTGATATGTGAGTGTGTGTAAGAGCATAGCTGTATATTTTTGATAAATAAAGAGGCAAAAAAGAAAAACAAAGAGCATAAAATTTGTATGTGAAACGTCCAATATTTTATTGATGACATATGGAAATGAAGTAATGACCCTCACAAATAGACCATTGTGCCTCGGGGAAAACACAAGGTTGTAATGTTTCAATTGTTTAAATATTACATTTCCTTAAAACAGAAATACAAATTACTCTTGAATAAAAGTAATGGGCACAAAGTCTTTAGCCTCCCAATTGTTGAGTCCACTGTTGATGGTTGGGAAAATCCACTTGTCCAGGTCATAATCACTATCACTATCTTCCAGGGAATTGACTCCAAGGTTGCTGATCCGTAAGGGTGGTCACCCGGTGCGAGCACAACGAACAACTTTCTGGGCTCCTGAAGTAAAACCCAAACATAATTTGTCAGGTTTGTAGGGAATATTCAGAAGTTGGCCCTAAATTGTACACCCACCTTCTTCAACTACTGCTTTGGCATCCTTGAGAGAATCCATCTTCAGCGGAGGCCTATTAGTCTTTGGAACACTGACAGTGGTCTTGGTTGCAACAACGGTCTATGGAACCTCTTTAAAGTTCTGACAGGGGGTCTCAATGAACTCGCCGTCCATTTCAACATACCTGAAACAGTTCAGGTGGCTCACCATGTACTCCTCCTCCCCATGAACTGTGATAATCTTCCCATTGACTGGGTACTTCAGCATCTGATGTAGGGTGGAAGTCACAGCACCGACCCCATGGATCCAGGGTCGACCCAATAAACAGGAGTAAGATGGGCGGATGTCATTCACATAGAAAGTGGAATTAAAAGTATGAGTACCCACTTTGATAGGGATGTCCACCTCCCCATGCACCATTCTTTTAGAACCGTCGAAGGCCCTCACCACAATGTTATTGGGATTTAGTGTGAGCCCTTCGCAATCCAACCTGTCTAGAGCGTTCTTGGGTAAGACATTCAGTGATGTACCCATATCTACCAGAACATGGGCTAATGTAGTGCCCCTGCATTCAATGGAGACATGTAGGGCATAATTGTGTTTCCTTCACTTGGGAGTTAGGTCTGCATCATAGAATCCAAGACCATTGTCAGCTGTCAAACTAGCCACACAATTCTTGAATTGATCAGCGGAAGTCTCTTGAGGCACGTGGGCAGACTTCAGGAATTTTACTAAAGCCTTGGCATGTGCTTCAGAGCACAACAATAGGGCCGGAATTGAGATTTTTGAAGGGGTCTGCCCCAATTGCTCTACGACATTGTAATCACTTTTCTTGATTATTTTAAATATCTCTTCCATATCCTTTTTAGAAGCCTCATGAATGGCTTATGGATGTGCCTTCGTCCGGACAGGCTCAACCAATACCTCTTTGCCCCGAGTCTCAGTCGACTCGGTAGCAGGGATAACAGTAGGACTAACAACAGGAGTAACCATGGGAATTCTGACAGGAGCAACAGCAGGAATAATCACCAGAGTAATATTGGGAGTATTAACAGGAGCAACAACAGGAACAACAACAAGAGTGGAAATAGTCTTTGGAGAGATCTCGGGAGAGAAAACTCTTCTGCTTCTTGTTATCTTACTGGTCTTGGCGATATTGGCAACGTCGGGCTCGATACTTTCAGCAACTTTGTCTTTAATAGACAACAGGTCTTGCTTGACACCATGGTAATAGACGTCAGCTTCATAATTCCAGGGAACAGCTTTGTCTGAGGAATATGGTATAGGTCCAGGAAAAGTAATTATTAACGGAGCAACTTTTGGAACAGATGTAATCCTGACAGGTCTTTTGGAGGAGACATTGGGAGGATTAGCAGAAATGGTAATGATATAAACATCTTCACACAGAGCACTTGTAATTAGAGTCTTCTCAAACAGAATTTCTTTATCATCCATCAGGCGCTGAACACCTTCCTTCAATAAATGGCAACCATTAATTAGAGGTAAACATAAGTGGCAACCTTCACCACAACCTGGAAATAAATCGGCTTGCAAAAGATTCTTTTTAACAGTTAGGAGTGGAGTAGCTAGTTCATCAACAGAAACAACAATCATGTCATCATCAATAACATTAACACCACGGTCATGCTTGGGCATAGGGGCAGTTATAACATTAGGGGTCCCAGGAGCGTCAAATTAAATCTCATTTTCTTCAATCAAATCCTCCACCTTGTTTTTCAAAGCCCAACTTTCATTTGTATCATGGCCTGGACTTTCAGAATGGTAAGCACACCGAGCATTTGAATTGTAGCGAGGAGATGTAACATTGGGATTTTTGGGAGCCTCTCTCAGAGTAACCATATTGGATTTCAGCAAATGTGGAAAAACTTTAGACAAGGTCATATTGATCTGGGTAAATTGTCTTCTGGGCTTTTCTGTTCTAGATTGATTATTCTGTTGTTGAGTAGTTGTAGGTTTGGATATCATTACAGCCCCCGCCGTTGGACGGAGTTTGATTTTTCCCTATCTTCTCTGATTGTAAGCAGCACTGACCTCCTTCTTTTCCATGAGAGGCCTCTTTCCTGCACTTGAAGAGGCATCTCTTTAAATCTTACCACTTTTAATACCAGCTTCCACTCTTTCCCCTGTCAAGATCAGCTCAGTAAACCCAGCTGAAGAGCTTCTAATCAGATGGTTGAAAAACGGACCAAATAAAGTACCCAAGAACATGTCTACCAACTCCCGATCAGATAGAGGAGGATGGACTCTTCCTGCAAGGTCTCTCCATTTCTCGGAATAATCTTTAAAGCCCTCACTAGAACCCATAGACATGCTCTGAAGTTGTGTATGGGTTGGAGCGAGGTCAACATTATATTGGTACTGCTTGTAGAAAGCAGCAGCCAGGTCTTCCCAGTTATGGATGTTGGTTCCCTCCAGTTGATAGAACCACTCTAATTGAGTCCCTTATAGGCTGTCTTGAAAGAAATGCACCCATAAGTTCCTGTCAGCAGTGTGCGGCTGGATCTTCCTGACATAAGATCTGAGATGCAGCTTAGGACATGAGACCCCATCATATTTAGCAAATGTGGGCACTTTCAACTTTTGCGAGATAACCACTTTAGAAACCAACCCTAGCTCTTTGAAATCCAGGCCAGGTACCCTCTGAACCTCCATGGCGTTGAGACGGTCTTCCAGTTGTTTGTACTTATCATCAGCCGGAGGGTATTGTTCCTCGGCGTAATCAGCCTCATCTTCTTCATACTCCCTTATATTGTGGTCTTCTTCTCTTGGCTCTCCCTCCTGATTTTATCTCTCTTTTGACGGAGTTGTGAGCTCTGAAACTTACCTCACTTCTCCTTTGAACCTTCTTCCCATATTCAGAACACCCATTGGCCTCTTTTTCTTCTTCTTGTCCTTGAGAATCAGAGCTTTCAAATCTTCTTGTCCCTTAGCCAGATTCAGGAACATTTCTTGGAATTGAGCATTTTGTGCCTAAAGCTCCTTAACTATTTTTTCGAGAGCCATTGCTGAAATAAACAGTGAAGAAGATAAGAAGCATGTCCTGAAACCTGTTTATACAGTGCTATGTATGATATATGTATGCAATGTTTTCAAGGACTTCAGGAAATTTAATTTTGTGAACCAAAATGAAACAAATATTTTATTAGTAGAATTCAAAATACAATTGGCTTTTAGGCTTACAATTGAAAAATTCTAAAATCCAAGAAATTAGGTTTCCCTGGGAGCTTCCTCTTTGTTCCTAGATAGACATTAAGACTTTTTTTCTTCGTGAAGTTGCTTCACAAGCTCCAACACTTTCTTCTCATTGACATAGAAATGATCTCTAAAGGTATACCGTTCTTTCTTCAACTGAATCCAGGATCTCTGCAACTCTTTAAGATCAGTGGGCATGTCAGGATGGAGAACTGTATAAGGAACATCTCCTTCGGTGATGGGCTCCACAACCACTGGTAAGATGGATATATACGACATTATAAGGTTTTGAGCATGAGCTCGTACCCATTTGAGATAAGGTTCCGTAGGGATGGAAGTCTTAGGCCCCAAGATCTTGGTATAAAATTTGTTTACCATTCCCCAAGCTCGTATGAACCTCTGACGATACCCTTGAACATCATCCTTGTAGTTAAACATAATGCCCTGTATAAGCATGTCGTGGGGACCATCCCTTTGAGCATTACCAAATTGTCACAAAGCCAGAGAAGGGTTATAAGTTATGCCTCCCATAATGCCAAGTAGTGGGGCATTAGGGAATTCCCCGCAGCGGTCAATGACAGAAATATCTCCCATAGATTGGGAATACCAGAGAATATCTGAGTGAGAAAGCGATATTATCCTTTGCGACCAACCCAAAACTTCTTCATTCTTCAATACTGATTTAGGGAGGTGTAAAATAAACCACCTTGATAGCAACGTCACACAACACATAAGAATCCCTTTTCTCTTCATGGTGCGAGTGTGGAGGGTATACAAGATGTCTCCGAGTAGAGTAGGCACAGGGTTACGAGAGAGGAAAACCTTGATAGCATTCAGATCTATGAGTAAGTCTAGATTATGGAACATAACCTCCTCAAAAGCTTGGAAATCCATAACCTCCTCAAAATCTTAGAAATCCAAATCATCCCAAAACAGCTGAGCCTTCTCTAATAGGAATTTGACTAAAAAACCCTGACTCCACTTCTTGTTTCCCAGTTGGATACAATATCGGACCATTTCAAATGCAAAGTTGTTTCAATGACTTCTGGCTTTGGAGCTTCTTCTAAACCAATGAAAGGCATCTGATTAAGAATAGGTATACCCAATATTTGAGAGAATTATTCCATGGTGGGTACCAGCTGATAGTCTGGGAAGTGAAGCAATGGTGTTTAGGGTCAAAGAATTGAAAGATTACACTCATCATCTTCTCATCAAAGCCCGAGGTAACTAGATTGAGAAGCCGACCATATTTCTTGGTGAAAGAGGGAGTCTTAAGAACCCTTGATACTAGCTCTTTGAGTTGGAGAGGTATTCTTACAAAGCTGATGCGGATAGTATTTCTACGAGTGCAAGCCATGATCTGCAAAACAATACAAAGATAAATTCCCTTCGTCCTTGAAATGGTCAGTGTAATGAAAAATGGATGTTATGATGCATGATGTCATGTTTAAGCAAACTAATCATACACAAGCAAAACAACAAGACCTTAGGTTTAGGCTTGCATGGAGTTTATAGATAAGTACCCTCTTGATGTTTAGTTGGTTCAACTTGTCCTAGAAATAGTAATCGGGTTCTAGGGAATCTCAATATCATTGATCTTTCTTTATCGAGCATTATTTCAGCTTAGCAATCTTTTCTTGCGGCTGAAACATCTCGAAAGTCCAATCTCAATGACTGTAGCATCGAGTATCAACCAATCCCTAGCTTTACACTGAGGCCGGCTATCTCACTACTTTCTAATGGCCAAGTTTGTTCAACTAAGGTTCTAAGGTTCATTAGTGCTTCACAACACCATGCGTTCACCTTGTATTCTCCTAGATTCAACACAAGGGATACCAGTACCAACCAAAGTGTCACACCAATACAACTATCGCTTCAACCATATCGGTCTACACCGTACAGTCTCCACGATCTATTGTTGTTTACCTAAAAAGATTCCCCCAGATCCTAGTGTAGGATCTATAGTAACAACCCAAACAACCCTCCATGGATAAAGCATACAAAGCAAGAAATTGAAACAATTTTAAAATGATTTAACTCTTAAGGTAACCCCAATTTTTATTTATTCCCCAACAGAGTCGCCAGTTCTACTATACGGTGGCAAAACCGACTGTTAATACTGGTTTTGCATTTGTGTTTTCAAATGTTGCGGTAAGCAAGAGTCACCACCGACTTTTCTTTTATCCAAATTAAGGGAAGGGTGAAAAGAACAGAAAAAAACCTTTTCGATAATTTTCTGAGTAAGGGGGTAGATTATGGAAAGGGAAGGTGTTAGCACCCTTTCCATCTGTAGTTATCTACGGGCTCTTAGATGATTGCTCATGTTTTGATAATTACTTGTGCTTTGTGTTTTGAAAAAGTGTTTTGAAATGCCTTAGTACGGTGATTCGCTTTATGATAACTCTTGTATCAGTCCTCAAGAGTGTTGACAAAGAAAATGTTTTTGAAAGTCGTTTTTGAAATGTGTAAGTGCAAATAGTTTGTTTTGAGTATAACATCTAACAGCTATCAACTTGTACTCGAAAAAAGGTTGTTCTTTTCCTCCTATCCTTTAGACAATGTTATCCTACTATTAGTGAGTAGGTAGACCTATCGTTGGATGTATAAGGGACATTCGAAGGGACATTACAGTCACGAACGCAACTTGTCAAGGAATTTTAGTAACTGCGCTAACGTTATAAGATCACTTTTAACCGAGGCAACGTTGAAAGGGTCATCGAGGGACTTGTTATCTTTCAAACTAGAGGACAACCACTAAAAATTATCACATTTCGAGAATTATGACCGTTTTCTGAAGGCAACCGAAGTGGGGTACCCTAGAGGTATATATGTGCATGGTGTGTTATGTTCAGTTATTTTAGTCTTGTGTTAAGTTTGCTAGTGTTTGCTTTTAGTCTTTTCATACAAGCCCAATTAATAACAGTTAATATTTTGCAGAAATTTAAAGTGCGGGAATTTAAATTCTACGCTATTACAGTGCTTCGGGGAGGGGGTGTTTACATGTTCAAATAGGGGAAAAAATAAAGAAAGCGATAAAATCATATTTTAATCCATTACATACTGTCAACAGATACATTATTAAAAATGCGAAAGTAAAATAATGCACGTGAAATAAAGAAACGTCTAAGAAATCCTAAGAGTTAAGCTAAGTAAACCTAAAGAATTCATTTTTTGTTTTTGTGTTTATTAAGAAAATACTTAAAATTTAAGTGAGAAAAATATGATCCTAATTAATTAAATAATAGAAATATGATTGTTAATTAATAAAACTAATTCTACTATTTTTTGGGGTTTTTATTAAGAAAATATTTGAGTGAAATAAATCTAAGTCTAATTGATTTTAAAATAATGAAAATAATGTCAAAATAATTAAATTAATTAATTTAAAAAATTAAGATTAATTTAAGAAAACCTAGGTCTATTTAATGTTTTTATTTTATTTTATGATTTGTTAAAAATATGATTAAATAAATAAATAATAAGACAAATAAAAATAAAGAAAAGCAAATTGGGTCTGGAGATAATTAGTAAACAGGGGGTGCGCTTGGAATTTTTGTCAGGCCCAAAAGCCTGAGTCCAATGTCCCAATAATGATCCAGTAGGCTCCACCCTTGGAGTTGCAGGGTGGAAATGCACCTCAAGATGGTCCTATTTCTTTGCATCACATCAGAAGGCTCAAACATGAAAGTATATGGTGAACGCTTAGGGGTGCAACGCACTGAATCCTGCAAAGCAATGTTAGAAAATGTAAAATGCTGGACCTGGGATTCGAACCCAGGCACTCTCCTTCATACATGCGCACCTTTACCAATTGAGCTATTTTACAATTTGTGTGTTATAACCAAGCATTACATTATATGTGAGATAAAGTCAAATATATCTGAAAACAAAACAAAATGCTCGTGGATTTGAATTGGCCAATGAGAAAGAAACATGTATTATGCCGGAGTCAGCAAGTAAATGGTACCGGAGTCAAACTCCGGTCACTATCTCCGGTCGATTCAAAATTCTCCCCTGCAAAACAAGAAAACTAAAGCAAAACCAAGAGTCCTATCCTTCATAAAACCATGCACTGATTTTAAATCTGGCCTTAGATTGACCTAAAAAACCCTGGATTGAGAGCTTGAACCCTAACAACCATGGATGCCCTAACAATGGAATCCATCATTCTAGGTTCCAAACCTCTCATGCGAAGTGTCTATCCTTCACTAGTGAAGGTCATGAGCATGAATCAAAACATCAAAACATTCTATAACACATAAATCAAGAGATTAAGAATCAAAATTTTACCAAGGAAATGGTGAATTGGTTGGGTGTGTTCTGGGCGTGGAACAGCGTGGATGAGGAGCGATACATGCTCCTGGGAAGCTCAGAAGGTTGATGGAGGGCTTAGATTGGTTTGAAACGGTCTGGAAGTGTCTGTTCGAATTTTGACAACTTTGCTATTTTTTTGCAAACTTTCGTGTGACTCTAGGCTATCTCTATTCGTCCTTAAGACTTACAAATGCCGCCTTTATATAGAGCAGGTGGAGGGGAGAAGGTAGGAGGGAAATAAGCATGATTAATAATGTTCTTTAAGAGCCATAAACAAATATTTGAAACTTGGCCAAAGGTATGGAGTTCTTGTCTCTTTTTGGAATTTGAATGAATATGGACACAAATGGCTTTCGATTGCCTTCAGCCCCTGCCCTTCGATTGGACCTCTTGTATATCCTTCGAATGAGTCTTTTGAATGTCTTTCGAATAGTCCATATGTATGCCTTGTGCCCTCTTTGAATGGGACACCAAGGTGTGTCCTTCGAATGGATTAATCTCATCATTGGGGCATCTTCGATTGATCCCCTACTCAGCTAGTTGCTTGATTCAAACAACTCAAATGAAAACTTCGATCTGGCCAATCAAAAACTTTCTTTGTTACCACATTCGAGTGCCATTGAACAAGAGGCCTGGGACATGTAGGACCAAGACCCATCATAAAGCAAACTTGTTTTCAATAATCATGTATCCTTCGAATGGACCAATGAATGCTTCTATGAAGGAACAACATGAATGCGCCTTCGAAGGGGCTATCATGCTTGTTGGAGTGTGTACAACTGTTTCAAAGGGGACCTTTTCCCAGTCAAAGTTAGCACAAATGTAGCCCATGCCTTGTGGATGCTAGCATGAGGTAAGTCAAAGCAAGCATAAAAGAGGCCATTGCCTAGGTGAAGCTGGCACAAAGGTAGCCAATGCCTTGTGGGTCGAAGGAAGTTTTTTTCCTGGTGGATCGAAGGCAAATGTGAAGGAGTCTTGGCCTTGTGTGCTGAAGGCAAGTTGAAGAGGGGGCCTTTTCCTTATGAATCGAAGACCAGTGAGAGGGGCCTTTTTCCTTGTAGATCGAAGGCAAGTTTATGGGTCTTTGCCTTGTGAAACCAAGGAAAGCATGAAGAAGCTTTTTGCCTAATAGACCAAAAACAAGCATGAAGAGGCATATGTGTGCTGATGATAAGCTGAAAGGGACTTTTGCCCAATGGGAGCTTTGTGAAGTAAGCTTGATCGAAGGATACTCAGCGCCTAATCGAAGCCGGTATGTAGGAGTTCACTGTTGGTGAATCGAAACAAAAATTGTAGGGGATTCTTGCTTTGTGCGCTGAAGGCACGCACAAAGGGAGTATTTGCCTAGTGCGCTGAAGGCAAGTTGAAAAGGGAGTTTATGCCTTATGCGTTGAAGGTAAGCACAGAGAAGGCCCTGTTGGAATGATACTTGTGGTCCAAAGCTTTCTCAAATGGGTCTTTAGATGTCCAATCTAAGCTTGTCTACATGGGACTATTATTTTGTGAATTGAAGCAGGCATGGAGGAAGTTCTTTCCTTGTGAATCAAAGGAAAGATTGAAGCAACCAATGTGCAGTCAAAGCCTTGTGATTTAAACTTGATCGAAGGGGGCCCAGCACTCAATTGAAGCTTGTGAATCAGGCTTGCATCGAAGGAAGATCAGCGCCCAATCGAAGCTTGCTCAGATGTCAATCGAAGTACCCTGTTCAGATGCCAATCGAAGGACGTTGCTGAATTTCCAATCAAAAGAAACTTTACTAACATTCAAAATTTCCATTTTCTTTAGGCAAGTGTTTGTAACCACCCATATAAGAGAAAAAATCTTGGGAAACATGAGAGGGAAAATTTTGGGGTACAACAAGGAGTAAATGCTATTTTCTGTTTTCTTGCTTTCAAGTTTTTGGTTATGTAATTTAAACAATAACTTTAAACCTTGTGCCTTACCCGGGGCACAACGGTCCATTTGTTAGGGTTGTCATTTTTCATCTGCATATTTTCATTTAATAAATCATCGGACATTTGCATTCAAATTTTGTGCTCTTTGTCTTTCTTTTACTTTATTGCTTTCAAAATAGCCATGTGTTCTTACACACACCCACACAACAAATACCATATCCATATCCACCTTGGATCCCATTAATAACAATTCTGCTATTTCCAATTATGACTTCGAAAATCCGATCTACCAAGACGAGGACGAAGGTGAGGGAGATTGTGAAGTACCTGGAGAGCTTGCTAGGATGTTAATGCAAGAGGAAATGGCTATACAACCACATGAAGAGCCAGTCAAGGTTGTGAACTTGGGTACTGAAGAGGACAAAAAATAATTCAAGATAGGTGCCAACCTAAAAGACAATGTCAAAAAGAGATTAATCTAGATGTTGTGTAACTATGTTGAGATCTTTGCTTGGTCGTACGAAGACATGTGAAGGCTTGATACTGATATTGCAGTTCACCTTCTACCGATGAAGGAAGGTTGTGTTCCTATAAAATAGAAGGTTCGTCGTATGCGTCCTGAGATGTCTGAAAAGATCAAAGTTGAGGTTATGAAGCAGTTCAATTCAGGTTTCTTAGTTGTTATGTCCTATCCTCAGTGGGATGCAAATATGGTGCCAGTACCTAAGAAGGATGGCAAAGTGTGTATGGGTGTAGATTACAGGGATCTGAATAGGGAAATCCCCAAAGATGACTTTCCACTTCCACATATTGACATTCTCGTTGACAACACCGCTCAACATAAGGTATTTTCCTTCATGGATGGTTTCTCTGGTTATAATCAAATCAAGATGGCACCTGAAGATATGGAGAAGACTACTTTTGTCACACAGTGGGGCACTTTATGTTATAAAGTTATGCCTTTTGGTTTGAAGAATGTCGGTGCAACATATTAGCGTGCTATGGTAGCCTTGTTCCATGACATGATCCATCACGAGATATAGGTTTATATTGATGACATGATAGCCAGGTCTCAGACTGAAGAAGAACATATCGAATACCTGCACAAGCTATTTGGGAGGTTGAAGAAATACAAGTTGAGGTTGAATCCAAACAAGTGCACCTTTGGGGTAAGATCTGGTAAACTCATAGGTTTCATCGTTAGTGGTAAAGGTATTGAAGTTGATCCTGCCAAAGTTAAAGCCATTCAAGAAATGCCAGCTCCCCATACTGAGAAGGAAGTTAGAGGTTTCCTGGGACGATTGAACTACATTGCCAGATTTATTTCCCATTTGACCGCTACTTGTGAGCCAATCTTCAAGTTGCTAAAGAAAGATCAAGTAGTAAAGTGGAACAACGACTGTCAGATAGCTTTTAACAAAATCAAGGAGTACCTCCAAGAACCTATGATCCTGATGCCTTCAGTTGAAAGAAGACCCCTTATCATGTACTTAACAGTTTTAGAGAATTCAATGGGGGTGTATTGGGGCAACATGACGAGTCCAGTCAAAAAGAGCATGCAATATACTACCTTAGAAAAAAGTTTACCGACTGTGAAACAAGATACTCATTGCTCGAGAAAACTTGTTGTGCTTTGGCATGGGTTGCTCGCTGACTAAGACAATATATGTTGACTCATACTACTTTGTTGATTTCTAAGATGGATCCAATAAAGTACATATTCGAGAAGCCCGCTCCCTCTTGAAGAATAGCAAGATGGAAAATGGTTTTGACAGAATACGAAATTCAGTATACTACTCAGAAGGAAACCAAAGGAAGTGTATTGGCAGATCATTTGGCTCATCAAGATATAGACAACTACCAGTCTATAAATTTTGAGTTCCCATATGAGAATATTATGCTAGTTACATATTATGAAGAACCTGGACCGCACGAAGGACCTGAATCAGAATCCTGATGGACTATGGTTTTTAATGGAGCTTCCAACGCGCTTGGTAATGGATTCGGTGTTGTAATATTCTCTCCCAAGGGTTACCATATGCCTTTCACCGCCAGATTATGTTTTGACTGTACCAACAACATGGTCGAGTACGAAGCATGTATCATGGGTATCAAGGCTTCTATCAATATGAGAATTAAATTCTTAAATGTATACGGGGACTCAGCCCTGGTAATCAACCAGATTAAGGGATAATGGGATATGAAACATCCAAATATCATTCCTTATGGAGAGCATGTGTTGACATTAATTTCGTACTTTGAGGAAATCACTTTCGAACATATTCCACGAGAAGAGAATAAATTGGCAGATGCATTAGCTACCATGTCGTCTATGTTCAAAGTCAGATGGGATAATGAAGCACCTCGAATTACTATTGAGAGACTAGACAAATCGGTGCATTGTTACGAAGTTGATACTGATGGAGTAGAGGGAAAGCCTCGGTATCACAAAGTAAAAAGATACCTCAAAACTCGAGAATATCTAGAAGGAGTATCTATCTATGATAATAAATTTCTAAGGAGGTTCTCTACCAAGTTCTTTTTGAGTAATAATCTTGTACAAGTGCAACCACGATTCCACTTTGCTTCATTGTGTAGACAAGAAGGAAGCTGGGAAAATTATGGAAGATATGCACGGAGGAGTCTTTGGTACTCACTCCAGTGGGAATACAATGGCTAAGAAGATTCTGAGAGAGGGTTATTATTGGTCTACTATGGAAAATGATTGCCATCATCATTCTAGAAGTTGCCACAAATGCCAGACTTATGCTGACAAAGTACATGTGCCTTTAGTTCCTTTGAATGTCTTGACTGCTCCTTGGCCATTTTCAATGTGGGGAATTGATATGATTGGAGAGATTAAGCCTATTTCTTCCAGTGGGCATCATTTCATCCTGGTCGCTATTGATTACTTCATGGTGTGGGTTAGAGCAGCCTCATTTTCTTCCGTTGCCAAGAATGTTATGGCTCAGTTCATTAAATACAACCTTATATGTCGGTATGGCATCCCTGAAATGATCATCACAGACAATGCTACCAATCTTAACAATACTATGATCATGGAACCCTGCATGCAGTTCAGGATTAAGCATCACAATTCTTCTTCATTCCGACCAAAGATGAATGGCACAGTGGAAGCCACCAACAAGAATATCCAGAAGATCGTGTAGAAGATGACAGTGATGTACAAATATTGGCAAGAGATGCTACCATTCTCTCTTCATGGTTATCGCACCTCAGTACGTACATTGACTAGGGCAACCCCCTTCTCTGTAGTCTATGATATGGAGGTTTTCTTACCTATCGAAATCCGGATTCCTTCCTTAAGGATTATGAAAATGCAAGTTTAGATGACAATGAGTGGATTCAGACTAGACTTGACCAGATAAATTTGATTGACGAAAAAAGGCTCGCGACTGTTTATCATGGTCAGATGTACCAGAAACGCATGATCAAAGCCTTTAACAATAAAGTCAAACATCAGGTGTACGAGGCTGGGGATTTGGTAATAAAGCGCGTCATCCTACCACGAGGTGGTCCCATTGGAAAATGGACAACCACATACGAAGGATCATTTATGAATAAAAAAGATATTTTCTGGTGGTGCTATGATACTTACTACCATGGACGATGAAGATTTTCCACATCCTGTAAACGCGGACATAGTCAAAAAATACTATGCATAAATGAGACCCGCTAGGTTGACAGGCCTTGGAAAAAGTAAGGTCATCCCGGCGAACCAAAAGGGTTTGGGCAAAAATTAGGGATATATATATAAAAAATTGTACATCCGATAAGTCAAAAACTTGAAAAGGCGGCTTGAGCAAAAAAAGGATATCCCGATGGACTGAAAAACCGAAAGGGCAGTCCAGGAAAAAGTTAGGGATTAAAGCGTATGATTATGTCTCGTTGGATCACCCATCCACTTACATCAGTTTTGTTATCAATGTCAAGTTCAAATGGTACAGATCAATTCAATCAACTTCTTCCGATTGCGAGGGATGAGATTCTTGAAGACATAGGGGAAATAGCAGAGTAGACACTCAATAGGATTGTTTCCACATAGCTATTTTTCTTTGTTTTTCTTTGTATCCCTTTTCATTTTACGACGATTTCCTCTTACTAGGACTTATGTCTCTTTGTATAAAACCGCCTGTTTATGGGTAAACTTTCTAAATCAATACAAGTCAATTTCAAAATTCAAAATTGTTACTTTCTTTTTTTTTGTTTTCAAAAACGTCCAGTGATTACATTGAATGGACATATGCATTTGAACATGATCACTGTTAACAAAATATATGCATAAAAACAGGATTATCATTTACTAAAGACTCTGGGAATTGGGATAATGTTCAAGTCATCCATAAATCTCCACATAGCTATCTCCAAAATTTCATCCCTATCAGAGTGTATTTCCTCAACACAGTTTACAGGAATCATCTTCTCCAGCAGGGTGTATTTCCCCAACAGAGTTTATTTCTCCAACATCTCAATTCTCTGATAGGATTCTCTTCCCCGTCCAGATGTCATTCAACTTTTTTCTCCCCAGAAGAGTCGACATCCATATCTGAAACTTGGTCAGACAACACATTGGGGGATTATCCATCTCTTTTGTCCTCAGTCAGGGTATACAATGAACGACCAATTTTCCTGGAATTCTTCTTTCCCCAAGCTGAAGTTGAACGTCTCCAGCGGAGTGTCCTCATACAGAAAGCAGGAATCCCTAGCAAAGACATTCTAGACAAGATTGAATATTCATATTCTTCATTCCCCAGCAACAGTCAGGGATTTATTTTCCCCACCCAAATATGTTATACGAAGCAATTGTTACCGACATCTTATATCTATACATCATTTATAAAATATCATAACATATGCATACGAAACACATACAATATTCTCATTTATTTTGAGAGAATCATTACGCAATGAATTACATACAAATATTCTCATTTATTTTGAGAGCATCATTATGCAATGAATTACAAACAGATAAATATCGTCAACAGCTTATCATTCTTCAGATACGATCGGTCAATGATTCATTCTGACATTCCTTTGGATATAATTAAGAGGAGACTCATTCTTATACATATTCTATATACAGTTCAGATACGATCAAGATACAGATCCATTCTAATACTCATTCCAGTACATATTCCAGATACAGTTCAGATACGATCAAGACGCGTATCCATTCTGATGTTCATTTCGGTATATCTTTTATATACAATCAGATGTAGACTCATTCTAATACAGATCTCAGATACATTCGGGCGAAGACTCATTCTAATCCTCTTATCGATACAGTCAATACATAGACTCATTCTAAAATATCATTCAGATACAATCGATACATAAGATTCATTCTGACACTCCTCAACATATCTGTTAGTTACAGTCGGACACAGACTCATTCTAATATACTTCTCAAATACAGTTGAACGTTGACTCTTTTTGATACTCTTATCAATAGTTACTTTGGGTGGCATCTATAAGACCATCTCCGACGACACTCTATCATATCTCCGAATGGAATCCTTAAGCCCATTCAATCTATACAATCAACCAACAGTATTACTTCGTGCACACGCGAGTGCAAATTTCTGGGAACTTAAGTGTTCAATCCTCTTCCACCTTCAGATCATGAATGGAGGACATGACAATCTAACTCATCATGTTTAAGAAGATACAACAGGGGAAACTGTTGTACCCCAAAATTTTCCCTCACATCTTCTTCAAGAAATCTCCTTATGCTCCTATGGTTCTCAATTACTCAAGACTACTCAAGAAATTGATCAGACAAACTCTCCTCCTAAGCAATTGGCCTACAAACTAGGGTATTTATTTTCTCAAAGGAAATTGGACTTATAATGCCTCAAGTGGATTTCATGGCTTCTCATATGTCTCAAGGTACTGTCGTGACAATTTTCTTACCTTGTAGCATAAGTTTTCTCGGTCAATTGCTCAGATGATTGAAAATCAACTATATTGGATAAAAAGTCAATTATGGTCAACATACAGTCAAACTTCAAGATTTTTGGTCAACATCAACATTTTGAAGTCACATTCATCATTTGATCAAGGTTTGATCATGATTCATCAAGAAAACTCCAGATTCATCAAAAGTCAAAAGTTGCTAAATTAGGGTTTTCTTTAGGAGAAGTCAACTGAACTTTGACCAAGCATAACTTTCAAATACTTCATCATATTTTTCTCAACCAAAGCTCTTTTTGAAGATAGTTCAATTCTCTACAACTTTGTCTCTCTAAGCTCAAGTACACAAAATGATTCATTTGAGAGATATGGGCCAAAACATTATAGGTCATTTTAAAAGTCAACAAAAGGACACTTTTTGTCAAAGTAAGTTACATCAAGATAAAATCTTCAAATGGAAAAATAACTAACATATAGATTGTAGGGAACACCTTTATCTTTCCAAAAAGTCATAGATCAAATTCATATCATAAAAATTGAGTGAGATGTGATTCGTGCAAGTTGGGAAATTTTGAGAAAATGCATGAAACCCAAATTGAGCAAACTTGAATTTTTGGGCTAATGGGCTTATCTTTTAGAGTCCAAACGTGTTCTTGACCTCATAATTAACCTCTAAGTATATTCATACACCCTTTTAATTTTTTATTTCATTTATTTTGATTTTATTCATTTAAATTTAAAATTAAATTAAATAAATATTAAAGGGGGGTGTAAGGCTTAAAAGGCTTTTATTTCAAACATTTTGGAGGCCCAAGATTGCATTAGAAATTGTGTGAGGGTTATTCTCAAAACAAATCTTGATATTTTGTCTTATTCAAATTCTATTTTCAAACAAGAATCAAGGTTTTCGTACAAGGTCTAAGCCCATTTTTCTTAACCTAATCTTCTCCTATAAATATCCTTCATATTCAGACAAGAGAGATCACGAAAAAACTTGCAAGAACTCCCTCTAAAATATCAAAAAAATTGTCAAAACTAGGGAAATTTGAAACCCTAATTTCATCCCTTCTCAAAGCAAACCAGACATCTAAATCGACTCCTGAGGTGCTATAGAGTAAGTATTGATCAATCTTGATGATCAAAGAAACCTGAAACGAGCACTACATGCATCTCTGATTTCCATATTTTTAAGAATTTCGTGTTTTAATTTCTATGATGTTTTGATTCATACTAATGCTTTAAATTGTGTTTCTGATATGTAACAATACAGGATTGAACCATTGCATGAGTCCCATAACTCTAGAACACCCTATTGCCATTGTTACATCGATTTTCTTTGTTTTCTTTATATCTCTTTATACATGACAATTCAACAAAAACCAAGGCCACCATTGAACTCGCAAGGGTCAAATTAGAGGGGTAGGATCTTCTTGGATCACTAACATGCTCTATTTCGCAGGTTGAAGAAATTAACTCGCTAGAGAAGACGACCGGAGCTAGGGCCCCGGTGCCTCTCTGGTCCAACTGTTTGGTTTATTTCATACTTATTGGTTTCAGTTATAGTACCAGATGTAACAACCATCCTAGTGGCAAAGAGGCACGCGTTAAGGCATTGATCTATAGGGGTGTGGGTTTGATCCTTTCCTTTTGCAATTTGTTTCCTATTTTTCCAATTTATGCAGGTTTAATATATTTTGTGTAGCGCCTATTCTTCATACACAAATCAACGCCTGGCTCAGTGGCAAGCAAGCAAGGAAGAAGGCAGAAGGGTGTGGGTTCAACACCCACCCCATGCAATTTTTTCCTTATTTTGGTTGTTTACCTTATTTCCTTGATTTTCCTTCCCCTTACCTAATTTATGTTTTTAATTAACCTAAAAAATTAACCTTTTTTACCCTAATTAATTAGATTTAGGTTTTTCAATTAACCTTTACATCTTCTTTGTTTTTTTTAATTATTTAATTAATTAACCTTTTTTCTTAATTTTACAATTATTTAGAATTTTAGGTTTTTATTAATTATTATCATAAATTATTCTCTATACTAAAAGCACAAAAACATTTTCTTTTCAATTTTCTATTTTCTTCTCCTTATTTACATTCCTAGATCAAGTGTATTGGTTGCGACTATCGATTGTAATAGCGTAGCTTTATATTTTTCGCATTTTTTCTATTATGTATCTTCTCCCAGGATGTAATAGTTTTAGATTTTATTTCCCTCATTTTATACTTATGTAACTGCCCCGAAGCCATGTAATAGCTTAGGTTTACATTCCGCACTTTACCTTATGTTCCTATATTTTTATGCAATTGCTAGTAATTAGGGTTTGTGTGGCAAGACTAAGATCAATCGTAGAAAAACCCTAAATTCAAGATAAATAACTGAATGGAACTCACTTTTCACACTCGCACCTCTAGGGTAACCTCTCTTCGTTGCCTTCAGATAAGCGGTCATGTCCCTTGAAAGTAGGGATACTTTAGCAAAAGACCCTCAAATAAAGATCATAGTCCCTCGATGACCCTTGGATGTTACCTACGAAAAATGATTTAGTCCCTCCGATACAATTGCTAAAGCATCTCTACATGTTGCCTTTAATGACCATACGATGATCCTTTGCATGTCCCTTCACATCCAATAGATAGGGCTACCTACTAACTAATGGTATGGATAGCACTATCTCCAACGAAGAGAGAAAAGAATAAGAACGACCTTAGTGGTGAGAACTCTTAAATGCTTGCTCACTAAACAAAACATATTTCACATTACTTTTCAAACAAAATATTTTCAAACACTTTGTATACATTATTGAGGACCGATACAAGAATCATTACAAAGTTAGTCGTACTTTGGCTTTTCAAAAATATTTTCAAATCACATACACAAAAAAGCAAGTTTTCAAAAGTGAGCTAAGCAATTAAGAGCCCGTAGATAACTACGGATAAAAAGGGTGCTAGCACCTTCCCTTTTCATAACTTACCCCATGAACTCAAAATTTATCAAGGTATTTCCTGTTCTTTTCACCCTTTCCTTATTGGATAAAAGAAAAGTTGGTGGCAACTCTAGCTATCCGCATATTTTGGATAAAACCAAAAAGTCAGTTCTCCCACCATATTACACTCAGGATCTAGCCAACTTCGTAGCCGAAATGACTTCTCCCGCACCCCTGGATGGGATACGCCAGTGGACCATCTTCGTCAATGGTGCATCCAGTTCAATAGAGAGTGGGGAAGGGTATCATCTTAGAAAACGAGAAGGGGATTCTAATCTAAGTCTCTCTTACGTTGTCCTTTCCATCCTCAGACAAACAATCCAAATACGAGGCATTCTTGGCAGGGTTGCGCCTAGCCGAGAACCTAGGAGCCGAGGAGGTGAAAATCTTCACTGATTTCCAGCTCGTGGCATCCCAAGTCCGAGGAGAATACCAAGTAAAAAACGACCATCTCGCCGAATATTGGACTCTGGTCCAAGAAATAAAGAAGAAATTCAAATTAGTAGATGTGCAGCACGTCCCCCGTGAGCATAATACTCGGGCAGATATATTGTCCAAACTGGAAAGCACAAAAAATAAAGGTAGGAACAAGTCAATAATACAGGAGATTCTTCCTCGATTGAGCACCCAGAAGTCCCCCTTGACTTTAGAGGTATTCTTCATAGGAGATAGCAACTGCTGGATGACCCTAGTACACAACTACCTCACAAAAGGAGAGCTACCCACCGACCAAAAGGAAGCGGTCGTGATCAGACGAAGAGCCTTCTCATGTGTTTTAGTTGAAGGCAAATTATACAGGAGGGGATTTTCCATTCCTCTGCTCAAATGCGTCGACCAGAGCAAAGAAGCTAGCATCTTGCTCGAGATCCATGAGGGGATAAACAGCCAACATCTGGCCGGAAGATCCCTTGCAAGGAAAGCTCTGTGGGCAGGGTATTATTGGCCCATCATGCAACACGACACCAAAGAGCACGTAAAGAAATGCGACAAATGCCAATGGCACGGAGACATGCACTTGGCTCTTCCAAAAGAGCTCAAGTCCCTTTCTTCTCCCTGGCCCTTCGCCTGGTAGGGACTGGACCTCCTCGGACTATTCGTGGTAGGAACCAACCAAAACAAATACCTAATAGTAGTCTTTGACTACTTCACCAAGTGGATAGAGGCAGAGGCATTAGCCAAAATCACCGTCCAAAACATCCTCTGTTTCTAAAAAAGAAACATCCTCGCTTTGTTCGATGTTTTGCAAGTAATTGTCACCGACAACGGAACCTAATTCACGGAGTAAAACTTCCAGAAGTTTGTGGCCAACCTGGGCACCACACAACACTTCGCCTCTATCGAACAACCTCAGACAAACGGGCAAGTCGAGTCCATAAACAGGGTAATCTTGAGAGGTCTTAGGCGAAGGTTAGACGAAAGTAAAAAAAGATGGTTCGAGGAGCTACACAGGTGCTCTGGGGCTATCGAACAACAGCTCAGTCATCCACCAGGGAGACTCCCTTCTGATTGACCTACGGGACTGAGGTCTTCATCCCCGTCGAGATCAAATAACCCTCCGTGTAAAGCGAGGCTCTCCTAGAAGAGGAGATGAATGACGTCGCCCTACAGGAAGAACTAGACATGGTCAAAGAAATACGAACAGGAGCGGCCCTACGAGAGGCCTCTCTCAAAAACAAAATTGCCATGCGATAAGACACCAAAGTCATACGGAGAGAGTTTGAAGTCGGTAGCCTTGTCCTAAAAAGAAATCACAAATAATCTCGTGAAGGCAAGCTCGCTACAAACTAGGAAGGCCCTTACTGCGTTCATGCAAAAACGGGGAACTAGGCCTACTACCTGGAAAACCTACATGCGGAACAACTTGCTCGACCTTGGAACATTGAAAAACTAAGGCAATATTACAGCTGAAACATTGAGCAGTCGGCGAGCTTCATCGACAAGACGAACTTATCCAAACCCGACCACACGTGCGTGCCTAGGTACAAGCACAACACTCAAAATTGTTTGAAGGGGCAAGGCTCCAATCTTTTGAAGAGCATATCCTTAGCCCGACATGGATAACTCGACCGAGCTCCATCGTCATCGTACCACACTGGCAGAACACCCAGCTCGCAATGGGAAGTTCACACCACCGAGCTTGGGTCCTCGAAACTAGATCTGAGTTCCGGCCCATGCCCTGTATTCACTCTGGCCGTTTGTTCGATCTCCCCACACCAGCAAACTCACTAACTAACAAGCAAAACCCCGCAAAAACTCTTAACCAATAAAAAATGTCTCAAGCAGACAAGCATACAATAAACATGTAAACATAATCATGCATGAATTAAAGAAAACGACCACCGCGAGCAGAGAGTTAACGTAGAACCATTAAGGACGCAATTAAGCAAATTTTACAAAAAGGGAGCCCAAGTCTCCCATCTAACAGTGTAATTACATGGCCACGAGGACCACGGTTGTTCGAAACTTAATCAAAATGGGCTAAAAGACCACATAACAAATTACATCAATATGGAACGCATGCCAGGAAAGAGAAAGTAATAACAAGAAGCAATTAAACATCGAGATGGGGCCCTTCCTTTATGATAACCTCTTGACACGATAACTCTTGAACTGGTGCATCCATGACATCCTTGAGAGATTTAGAGATCACAATCTTCCCGGAAGCCACATAATAATGAAGCCCCATTCTAGCCGTGTTGAGCTCGATGCCCAGATTTAATACCCGTAGCTGCTTCAGAGCAATATTGAAACTCCCCTTGGCAACATCTGGGGCATCAGCCATCACGAGTTGGAAGCAAGCTACTAGTTCAGGATGGGTCTTTAGGCCTTGAGCATCTTCCGGCTCGTCCTCGGTAGGTGCTTCTTTATCCCTGAGGGACGCCACATGTTCGTCAGACGCTCTCTTCTCGAGAACCAATGCCTTATGCTCCTTAGTCAATTTCTCCAGGCGTCCCTCATGCTCCCCAAACGAGGTCGACCAAGAAGCACCCCTGTTTCACAGGCTAGTTCTAAGTCATCACTCATATGCCCAAGAGCAACGACTTGGGGGGATCCTGTTCTGGACTGGCCAAATGACTAGAAGTGGCCCAATTTGCTCATGCCCTTGGCACGAACTGATGACACCGGTCCAGTACTCTGGTCGACCATGGTGCTTGTCATATGACCAGTTATACCAAACATACATGCCTGAGCAGATCAGCGAATGTCTCCCACCCGCTTGACACGAGTCAAGAAAACACCCAAGAAATGACCAAAACGGTCATCTTCCTGTAATCCTCATCCTCAGAACAAACGGCTACTTACGAGCATACCTACCCATTTTGACCCAGTCCTGACAGTTTCCTATTTTTGCGGAGCCGCATATCTAGGTCCAAAAATATGAACCAATGGCTACGTGCCAGGGGGCATTATGTAAACCCTCACACATGTGAGTGGCATGTATTTACTAACTCACACCTTAAACCCTAATATTCTACCTGTATCTATTTGCTCCCACGCTTACTTGATCGTCGGAGTGTCTTGCCGGTACAACCCATTTTTCTCCTCAACCTTCCAGTCAGTCAAAGACTATCCTTCAGCCCAATTACAGTTTCTGATCAACCGGTAAGATCACAAATGTTGTGTGATACGTGGGTATAATTTAATACATTGAAAACTATTTCGTTTTAAGTTTGGGGTTTTGAGAATTGAAAAAGAGGCATTTTCGTAACTTGAAAATCAGATTTTTCACAGTTTTCAGTGAATTAACCAGTTACCTGGCTGAAGTAATCGGTTACCTTAATGAAAATCTGCATAACAGGGCCTCTGGAGGGTGAAATAACCCGTTACTTGGCTGAAGTAACCGGTTATCTTGCTAAACTTTTAGAATTCATAACTTTTAAACTATAACTCTGTTTGAGTATCCGTTCGAAGCATTAGAAAGCTAGCGCGACATTCTTTTTAATAAAAATAGTTTTGTTGGAATTAGATGATTTAATCATTGTATGGTTGTGTAGAATGACATGTATGTGTGTAATATGTATAATTAGAATTGATGTTGGATTAGAATAACATTGTTAGGCATTGTTTTATATATGTTATTGTGGTGTGTTGAGTTGATTAATGTTATGAGGATGCATTATATGTGACTATTGACATGATGTATGTATGTTGTGCAATTTGGTGAAGATAATTCAAATGTGTTGAATTATGTGAAATATGCTTGTATGATTAAGATATGGAGATGGTCTTAATTGCATATATATGTTGAGATTAAACATGCATCATGAGTTTCCAAGAGGCAATGTTTGCTAATTAAGTGGGAATTATTGACTTATCACAAACCTAGAGGACTGGTTTGAAGCTTAGAGGATGGACTTTTTGGTGGTTATCTGTCTGAGAGATGGACCTAGCAGGACCGGTAAGGATAACAATTGGTACCACATGCATATTGCATTGAGTCACATTGGAGTCATATGTGTCAATGTGAATGTTGAATTGGTGTACAATATGTGATATTGGTGTGAATGTTACATTAGTGGTATTTGTGATTGATTATCTTTTAATTTTGAATTATTGAGCTATGTTGTATATGAAATCATGTGAAGTATGTTGAATACATGATTATGTAAAGTATGATGAATTAAATTGATGTATGCTTGTTATGCATTGCTTATTATTATGTATTTCTATAATGATATGAATTATCACCCTTCTATTGAAATGATATTTTATACGACATCGCTCATGTGCCGAGGATAGCGGTGATGCTCCTTACGAGGATTAGTCGGAGGAATAGTTCTTTGTTTACCCTTATTTAAGTAGTGAGTCATGCTCTGGTCATGTAACACGGGGAACATTCGGATTCATGTTATAATTTTATATTTATGTTTGTTTTTAGAGATGTTTGTTATACTCCCTGGATATTTATATTATATTCGAGATTATGTGATGGTGGCCTTTAGTGCCTAATGTTTTATTATATGATCATCAGTATGGGATTTCAATCATTAGTATCATTTTGAAATGAGAATTATTCCGCTGCGAGATGTATATGTGTTAGTGTATGGAACATGATTTTAAATGTATGTTATAAGCATGACCAGTGTATTGTTATCGTGAAGTAAATGTGACGCCCTATTTTGATATGAATGCTAATTTACTCTGATTATGCTATATTAATTGTACGGGTTTTAGAGGGTGTTACATTAGTGGTATCAGAGCATGGTCAGTCTGTCCGATTAGGTTGTCTAATGTTGTTTATTCCTTAGTATGCGACATGTGTGTGAAACACTGTTGGTACTTTCTTATTTTCTGATCACTTGTTTTTAGGAGAGAGATTGAAATAAGTGGGGGAGAACCTTTGCTTCTGTGAGATGTTTATGATGTGAAGAGTTGGATCATAGTTCTTAGGTAACTTTGAACATAAGATAAAGGACATTATTGCAGTTGGGTAACAATGGTTTATGCCACCATCATGGTTGTCAACTACTGTGATACGGTGGGAGAACTGACTTGAGGTTTTGCGTTTTGTTTTCGCAAATGTTTCGGTTGAGCAAGAGTCGCCACCGACTTTTTATTTTATCCTAAGGAAAGGTTAAAAAGCACAGCAAAAAACCTTTGAGATGTTTTCTTGGGTTCGGGGAGTAGATTATAGAAAGGGAAGGTATTAGCACCCTTTCTATCCATGGTTACCCATGGGCTCTTAGTTACTTGCTTAGATCAACTTGCCTTAATTTTCAATTGTTTGAAATGGTTCTTTGTGTGTGTGGGTTTGAAAATGTTTTTGAAAAAAGGCCAATGTGGTGGCAACCTTTGTAATGATCCATGTTGGGATGTATACAAAGGTGTATGTCTTTTGAAAAGGTTTTCAATGTTTTTGAAAGTTTGTTTTGAAAGTGTAGTGATGTGTGGTTTGAAAAATAGGCAAGTGTTTTGTTTTGCAAGTTTGATTCAAGTAACTAAGAGGTTGTCTACTCCTAAATTTCTCAAAGATCTTTGCTATGTTTTAACCCTTTTAACAATTTTGTTCCACCATTGCATTTGGTGGACAATCTTGTGTTAGGATGTGAAAGGTACGGGCGCGGGTCATCGTTTAGACCATAATTGCAATGGTGCCAAGTATCTTTGGGCAATTTTCCTTTAAGGGACTTGATCATTTTTAAGGCAACTTTCGAAAGCGTCATCGAGGGACTATGATCATTTGAAATGTTTTGTTTTGCCCAAAGAGACCTAACATGCAATATGGCCCATTATTGAAGGCAACAAGTGGAATACCCTAGGGGTGCAAGTGTGATTGGTGTTGTCCATTTTCATGCTTGTTTATCTTGAATTTAGGTCAAACTATTTTTTTTGTTTTTGATTTGCATACAAACCCTAATTCTAACATGGCATATTTAGAAAGCAATAAAGTGCGAAAAATAAAGTTCCTAAGTTATTACAACACAATATATGGGAAGGGGGGTACAAATGTTCAAATGGAGGTATTTTGACAAGGAATTTAAACCTAGACTATTACATCAAATTGAGAATTATACAAATTATTTAATTGCACAAATTAAATAAAAATAAATATGTAAGATGCAAAAAAAATGTTTTTTTTATATGTATGAAAAAAAGTGTTTTTTATATGTCAAATAAACAAAATAAAAACTATTATTTTTTGGAGTTTTTATGTATTTAGGGCAAAACCCTAATTTATTAAATAAAAGGTATTAATTATTTAATATATATATATATATATATATATATATATATATATATATATATATATATATATATATATATATATATATATATATATATATATATATATATATATATATATATATATATATATATATATATATATATATATATATATATATATATATATATATATATATATATATATATATATATATATATATAATATTTATTAGTTATGTACAAAAAATAAACAAAAAGAAGTATATTTGTCAAAAAGGTATTTTTAATGTTAAATATTAATAAAAATGAAAATGTATATATTTTGTATTTTTTAACCTAAATATACTAATATATATGTATGTATTTGTATTATTTATTAAATATATTGAATATGCACAAAATAATAATATTTTTTATTTATAAAAAAAAAAGTATATTTTATATAAAATATTTTCAGAAGATAAAATAAAATAAAAATCAGAAAATAAATGTGTTTGCATTATTTTTTTAGTATTTTGAATAAAAGTATATCTATATATTTATTTATGTACAAACATTATTCTAAACAAATAAATGCCTAATAAATTCAAAAATGGTGTGAAAAATATTTTTTATATTTTTAATATTATGAGGAAAAATAAATAAGTCAGAACAAAAAAGAAAAGGTCAAAAAATCATAAAAATAAGCATAATGGGCCAAGGGGGTGTCAAAGTAAAAATGGTGTGTAAACAGAAATAACAAATTAGGCCCAGCCCACGTGGAGCTTCTTCAACCTCCAGCCATTCTTGTTCAAAAAACGTGCGTTTTGTACATTGATTCAAACATCCTGATTCCTGGACTTTTAATGAAAACTCACAACATCAAAAATGTTAAGCATCAAACAACGAATCCATACATACCAAAAACTTGATCTAACTCTCAGAAATGAGGGAGAATTTCTTCTCCCCCAATTCCTGACCTAGTTTTTGTTCCATGTTCAGACATCAAATTCTCACAGCACACATAACATAAATGAAAACTAATTACATGGGCATGTTCAGGGCTATGAATGTGACATATTTTCTTCACAAACCTAAAGCTAACAATGCCTGGATAGAGAGATATGAGTTCATGAACTTACCTGTTCAGTTGGAATTGTATCTGGTGATGGAGGTGCTTTCAATGCAAGGTGATGATTGGTATAGCTTCCTTGATGTCCAGGGATGCTATTCCAAGCTTTAGTTTGCTTTGAGACCAAGTGAATCGTGTTATGGAACTTCAACTGCAAAACAAGAAAATGAAAATGGTGATGTTGCTTGGGAGTGTTACAGGTCGTGTTTGAGGCTTGGAATAGTTTCAAGGGATGATGTGGGATATGTTTGAAGTGGTTTTAGCAAGAATGCATGAATGGATTGAGTTATGGAACTCAATCTGCAGCAGATACCCTGTTTGGGCAGTTTTAGGGTGATTCTGTATTTGAGAAGGCAATGGAGATGGTTGGCTCGTGTTTCAGCTTAGGTCTGATGATTAGAAAGTGTTTGATAACTTTGCTTAAGCTCTGGTTTACAGGAATGAGAGTTGTGTATTGTTATGCTAGGTTTCTTCAACTTTAAGCAAAAAATGTCAACTTGGTTTTCTAGACTTGTGCAGGCCCCCAATCTATGCTGCATACCTTGGCCTTGATCAGTGTAATTAGTTCATAAACTTGTGCCAAAAGGATTTGCATTGTACTTGCTTGGATTTGCATTTGACATAAAGTGCAACTTTTCTAAAATGGATATAATGCTTTTTCTAATTAAGGCTTAATCTAACATGTAATGCTTAAACACATAAAACAAGGCCTTGGCACAATGAGTTAGCATTAAATTATTGAGTGAAAATGGGATATAGGACCTGTAATCAAGGAATGCAAGCTGAGTTCAAAATGGCACAAGTGTATGAACATGTAAATTGGCCAAATCAAAAGTGAGTTTTTCCCAACTTGCCAAATTCGATTCTCCCTAACCATGAGGTTGTTTGATGAGTTCTTAGACATTTTGGAAAGCTTGGAATGTGTAATACAATCCATCTTTGAAATGCAAATTGAAATTCCAAGTGGAAGTATGTGGAAAATGGTCTTGAAGTTAGGCAAAAATCCTGCCTAAAATGGTTCAAAATTTCTCTAAGTTAAGAATGGTTTGGTACCCTTGTTCCAAAAATTGTAACTTGAGCTACAAGCTTCTTTTGGGGAAACTTTGTGAATAAAAGTTGTAGATTTTGCAATGGACTACAACTTTCATGTTTTGACTTTTCCTTGAATCCAAATGAATCTTGGTGAGAAAGTGGGACAAAGTTAGGAAAAAATTAGGGTTTTTTCATAACTTAGAAAAATTCTAAGTTATGAAAAATCTTCATTTCAAACCCTAATTTGCAATTCTTGATTTCTTGATGAACAAGTTTCATTATTTGGCATGTTTTGATGAAAAATGAATCTTGACACTTGATTTTGACCAAAAAGTCAAAGTTTGACTTTTTAGTATACAGTCAAAATTGATCAATTGACTGGGAAATTCAACTGTCAATCTTGGGCACTTGGGATCTTTTGAACTTGTTGAGTATGTCAATACAATTCCATGGGGTCCTTGAGTCCATATGTGAGCTTGGTTTTCCATTGGCTAGGTCAAACAGTCAAAAATTGCCTTTGTGCAGTCAAAACCCTAAAAATGACCATTTTGCCCTTTTGGTGATCTGATCAAATTTCTTGTGGAATTGTGATCCAAACTTGATAAAATGGTCCATGTGAGTTCATAATGTTGATGTGGGTCAATTTTCATGAGATTTGACTGTCAATTGGCCACAGTTGACTTTTTCCCTAATACAGCTGATTTCTAGGTCAACTGTCCAATTGACTGGGCAAAGTTTGGAATCAAGGCTTGAAACTTGGTATGGATAAACTTGGGAGTCCAACATGAAGCATGAAAGTCATCTTAGTCATTTTAGGTCAAAATATCTTTGTGCAAACACAAACCCTAATTTGGGTCAACAGTGCTAGGAGAAGTCTTGAGCAGAGGAAACCCTAACTGGACCTTGAGCTCCAAGGGTCTTGTGATGAGAAAATGTTGAGGAAATGGGAGGGTAAATTTTGGGGTACAACAGTTTCCCCTGTTCAATCTTCTTGAACCTGAAGAGTTAGATTGGCAAGTTTGCCTTTCGTGACTCGAGGGTAAAAGGAGATTGGACACTAGAGTGCCCGGAAATTTGCACTCGCGTGTTGGAGTATCAGCAATGTGATGTCGTGAATGGGCTTACAGATGCCATTTGGAGATATGGTGGATAGGAGGATGGGCTTATAGATGCCATCTGGAAGTGTTGATTGCATAAGAGATTCCTTAGCGAGAATTTGTGTACTTTGAGAAAGATAGATGTTTTCCTGGCTTGTTACAGGTGTTGATCTTCAATCTCTTCATGCAGATGTGCCCTGGCTAGATACAGGTGTCGAATCTACAATCGGTTGCTCACAGATATGCCCTGGCTGGATACAGGAATCGAATCTGGAAATAGTCGTCAACAGATATGCCCTGGCTGGATACAGGAATCGAATCTTCGAACTCTTCAGATGTGCCCTGGCTAGATACAGGAATCGAATCTTCAAACTCTTCAGACGTGCCCTGGCTAGATACAGGAATCGAGTCTGGAAATTGATCACTCACAGATGTGCCCTGGCTAGATACAGGAATCGAATCCGGAATTGTGACAGTTGATAGACATGCCCTGGCTGGATACAGGAATCGAGTCTGGAAATAGTCGTCTACAGATATGCCCTGGCTGGATACAGGAATCGAATCTGGAAATAGTCGTCAATAGACATGCCCTGGCTGGATACAGGAATCAAATCTTCAAACTCTTCAGACGTGCCCTGGCTAGATACAGGAATCGAGCCTGGAAATTGATCACTCACAGATATGCCCTGGCTAGATACAGGAATCGAATCCGGAATTGTGACAGTTGAAGGTAGTTGTCTTTTGGGTTGTCTTTTTCCCTGAAAAGGCAAAACATCAGTTGTATGAAATGTCATGATGTATGAAATGCATGATGTCATGATGTTCAACATGAGATAGTGTTGTATGCACTTTATCATGTATGTAAGCAAGATGTATGAAATATGAAGTGTTTATGAATGTATTTTCGTATAGGAAAATAAATCCTTGACGATCGGCCGGGGAATTAAATCCCGGGCTGACGTTGAAGATTAAAGTTCTTCGTTTCCGCTAGGGATGATGGTTGCAAGAATACACCGGTAGGAGAAGATGACTCCGTTGGGGAATGAACTTGTTGGAGAGATTACTCTGAGGGGAATTACTTTGTGGGAAGAGATACTTCGCTGAAGTTTTGAAGAGAGCTCCGCTGAGGATTTCAATGATGGATTCCGCCGGGGATGACAATGATAAACTCCACTGGGGATGACAATGATAAACTCCGCTGGGGATTACAAAGATAAACTCCTCTGGGGATGACAAAGATAAACTCCTCTGGGGATGATAATGACAAACTCCGCTGGGGATTACAAAGATAAACTCCTCTGGGGATTGGAAGAACTTCGCCGAGGGCGATCTTCCGTGGCAATTAGCTGAGGATAACCCAGTTATAAGCCCTTGTGAGGAATAACTTAAATAAAGCTCGGGAGAGACGTCCGTACTCTACAGGGGATAAGCTTCCAGAATCTACTGGGGATAAGCTTTCAAGACCTGCTGGGGATATGAATTCCACTTTCCTGGGGAAACCTTCAGACTGTACTGGAAAATGGTTCCACTGGGGTGTCTGTATTCTGCCGGGGAACAATCTTAGGTCAATACTGCCGGGGATGCTTGCTGATGAATGCCTATGCTCCGCTGGGGAATGTTGATATCTTCTGGGGCTACCCAACCTCCTTTAGGCTGACCGTAGACCAACTCTTCTAGAGGAGAGTATTGCTGACTTGCTAGGGGAACAAGGTGCCTATTATGAGGCTGATGATAGACTAAATCTTCCCTGTGAGGGTATTGCTGATTCTTGTCTTACTCTGTGGGGAGTTGAGATAACTTGGTCACATTCTTCAGTTGAATCTACCTTGGTACCCTGGCGGACAAAGCAACTAGACTGCCTGGACAACTCTAAATTGCCCCTACTTCTGATGTCACCTGTAATTAGTCTTTTGTTTCATATGCAAGTATTTATGAATTAGCAATTTAATGTCAAATGCATATATAAAAAATGAACATTGGACGTTCTTCGCAAGACAAAACAGAAAAAGGAAAAAAAAATTGGCAATTTGTTTGGAAAAGTGAACTTGTATTGATTTTGAAATTTGCCTGTAAATAGGCGTTTTTTGTACAAGAGGCCGACATCCTAGTAAGAGAACGCCGCCGAATAACATAGAGTTTATACAATTTTGAAAAGGAGACAAAACAGCTATGTGAACAAAATCCCCACTGGGTTCCAACTCTGCTATTGCCTTTATATCTTCAAGCGTCTCATCACTTTGCTGCTTAGTTGAAGATGAAGCTGATTGATCGATGCCGAAGTCTGAGCCAGATAGTTGATGCCGAATTCTGGATGCAAGGTGATCCAATGAGACATAGTGTTACGCTTTATCCCTAACTTTTGCCTGGACCGCCCTTTCGGATTTTCAGTCCACCGGGATACCCATTTTTGCCCAAGCCGCCTTTTCGGGTTTTCGACTTACCGGGTGTACAGATTTTTTTCATTTCATCCCTTATTTTTGCCCGAACCTTTTTGGTTCACCGGGAAGCCCTTATTTTTGCCTAGGTATGTCAACCTAGCGGGTCTTTTATTCATGCGTAGTATCTTTTTACTATGTCTGCATTGGCGGGGTGAGGAAGGTCGTCACCATCCATGGTGGTCAGAATCATGGCTCCTCCTGAGAACACATGTTTAACCACAAATGGCCCTTCGTACGTAGGGGTCCATTTGCCCCGGGGATCACTTTGAGGAAGGATGATGCGTTTGATTACCAGGTCCCCAACTTGATACTCTTGTGGTCTGACTTTCTTGTTAAATGCCCTGATCATCCGTTTTTGATACGTTTGACCATGACAAATAGCAGTGAGTCTCTTTTCGTCAATTAGGTTTAATTGATCAAGTCGAGTCTGGATCCAGTCATCTTCACTCAAGTCGGCATCCTTCATTATTCGGAGAGAGGGTATCTGGACTTCAATCGGCAAGACTGCCTCCATGCCATAGACCAAGGAAAAGGGTGTTGCCCCGGTTGACGTCCTTGCTGAGGTACGGTACCCATGAAGAGCAAATGGTAACATTTCGTGCCAATCTTTGTAGGTCACTGTCATCTTCTGCACAATTTTCTTGATGTTTTTATTTGCCGCTTCGACAGCTCCATTCATCTTCGGCCGGTAAGGAGAAGAGTTGTGGTGCTGTATCTTGAATTGCTCGCAGATCTCAGTGATCATCTTGTTGTTAAGATTGGTACCATTGTCTGTAATGATTCTTTCCGGGACACTGTACTGACAGATCAGGTTATGCCGAATGAAACGTGCCACGACGCTCTTGGTTACCGTGGCGTAGGAAGCTGCCTCAACCCACTTCGTGAAGTAATCAATTGCTACCAAGATGAAGCGATGCTCGTTGGATACCGTCGATCGGATCTCGCCGATCATATCAATGCCCCACATTGCAAAAGGCCAAGGTGCCGTCAGGACATTCAGAGGAACCGAAAGGATGTGCACCTTATCAGCATAGATCTGGCATTTATGACAAGTTCGAGAATGTTGGTAACAGTCGGCTTCCATTGTGGACCAGAAATATCCTGCCCTAAGGATTTTCTTTGCCATGGTATGTCCACTGGAATGTGTTCCGAATGTACCTTCATGTAGTTCTACCATGATCTTCTCTGCTTCAGTTTTATCCACACAACGCAGTAGAGTTGAATCATGATTTCGTTTGTAGAGAATGCCATTGCTGAGGAAGAATTTTGCCGCGAACCTTCTCAGAAACTTCTTATCGTTGACAGACGCACCTTCAGGGTATTCCTGAGCTTCCAAGTACCTCTTCACCTCATGATACCAGGGTTTCTCGATTACCTCTTCGGCCTCAAGATCGCAGCAGTATGCAGGTTCGTCCAACTTCCAGATAATGATCCGGGGAGCCTCATTGTCCCATTTGACTTTGAACATTGAAGACATCGTAGCTAGTGCGTCCGCTAACTGATTCTCCTCTCTTGGGAAGTGTTCAAAAGTTATCTCTTCAAAGTGGGGAAGCAAAGTCAACACATACTCCTTGTAAGGAATAAGATTTGGGTGTTTCGTATCCCACTCACCTTTGATCTGATTGATCACGAGAGCGGAATCTCCGAAGACACTCAGAAACTTGATCCTTAAGTCGATTGCAGCTTGAAGACCCATGATACACGCCTCATATTCTGCCATGTTGTTGGTGCAGTTGAAACACAGCCGGGCGGTGAGTGGAGTATGAGTACCTTTGGGGGATATGATTACAGCGCCGATTCCATTACCCAAAGCGTTTGAGGCTCCTTCAAAATGCATAGACCATCGGGATCCTTCCTCAGGTCCTTCATCCGGTCCAGGTACTTCACAATCAGTTACTACCATGATGTCTTCGTCTGGGAATTCAAAGTTCAATGATTGGTAATCGTCCACAGGTTGGTGTGCCAAATGGTCTGCCAATACACTTCCTTTGATTGCTTTCTGTGTTGTGTACTGGATGTCATATTCTGTCAAGATCATTTGCCATCTTGTTATTCTTCCAGACAGAGCAGGCTTTTCGAATATGTACTTGATGGGATCCATCTTTGAAATCAACAGAGTAGTGTGAGTCAGCATATACTGTCTCAGCCGGCGAGCAGCCCATACCAGAGCGCAGCAAGTTTTCTCGAGCAGTGAGTACCAAGACTCAGAGTCGGTAAACTTTTTGCTCAGGTAATAAATAGCGTGCTCTTTTCGGCCAGACTCGTCATGCTGCCCCAGCACACACCCCATTGAGTTGTCAAGTACTGTCAAGTATAGTATCAGAGGTCTCCCTTCTACTGGTGGCATAAGAATGGGTGGTTCTTGGAGATACTCTTTTATCTTTTCGAAAGCAGCCTGACATTCATCGTTCCAACGTACTACTTGATCTTTCTTCAGCAATTTGAAGATTGGCTCACAGGTAGTAGTTAGATGTGAGATGAATCGGGCAATGTAATTCAGTCGTCCTAGAAAGCCTCAGACTTCTTTCTCTGTCTTAGGAGTAAGCATCTCTTGTATGGATTTCACCTTGGCAGGGTCTACCTAAATACCTTTATCGCTTACAATGAAACCTAACAATTTTCCAGACCTCACCCCAAAGGTGCATTTGTTTGGGTTCAACCTCAGCTTGTACATCTTCAGTCGGTCAAACAGCTTCCGCAGATGGTCAAGGTGTTCCTCCTCAGTTTGGGACCTTGCGATCATATCATCGACGTACACTTCAATCTCATGGTGGATCATGTCGTGAAATAAAGCAACCATGGCACGTTGGTAGGTTGCCCCAGCATTTTTCAACCCGAATGGCATGACCTTGTAGCAGAAGGTGCCCCACTGAGTGACAAAGGTAGTCTTTTCCATATCTTCAGGAGCCATCTTGATCTGATTATACCCTGAAAAACCATCCATGAAGGAGAACACCTTGTGTTGAGAAGTATTGTCAACAAGAACGTCGATGTGAGGTAGGGGGAAGTCATCCTTGGGGCTTGCCCTGTTCAAATCCCTGTAATCGACACACATTCTGACCTTACCGTCCTTCTTTGGCACTGGCACCACGTTGGAAACCCACTGAGGGTAAGAAGTCACTGCTAGAAACCCGACATCGAATTGCTTCATAACCTCAGCTTTGATCTTTTCGGACATCTCTGGACGCATACGGCGGACCTTTTGCTTTACCGGAGGGCAGTCTTCCTTGGTAGGCAGGTGATGAACCACAATGTCGGCATCCAAACCAGGCATGTCTTCGTAAGACCAAGCAAAGATCTCCATGTAATCATGTAGCATCTGGATCAATCGTTGCTTCACGCTGAGTTCTAGATTGGCACCAATCTTGACTTCTTTTCTATCTGTCTCAGTACCCAGGTTCACTGTTTCCACCGGCTCTTCATGCGGCTGAATGGCCCTCTCTTCCTGGAGTAGCAGTCTTGAGAGTTCACCAGGCACTTCGCAATCATCTTCACCTTCGTCTTCGGCCAAGTTGATCGGATTTTCGAAGTCATAACTGGCGGTAGCAGAGCCGTTACCAGTGAGATCCAGAGTGGATTGAAACCTGTATAAGTGAGTGTGTGTAAATATAGCTGTTTTGCAATATATAACACAGAAAGAAAAAAAGCACAAGATTTGAAATGCAACAAACGTCCAATATTTTGATTAATGATATATGGAAATGTCATACAAAAAGCCCTCACAAATGGAGCTACGGTGCCCCGGGTAGGACACCGAGCCAATAAAAGTTTCAACATATTGCTTGTTACAAATTGAAAATCAAAAGAGTTCATTACTGCGTGACAAATGTAATAGGTGTAAAATCTTTTGTCGTCCAGTTGCTTGGTCCGTTGTTGGTGGTTGGATAGATCCAACTGTCAAATTCTGCTTCCTCTACGTCCTCCTCGATAGCATTCACCCTTGGGTTGGTGATGAACACCGGAGCCTTTCTGATCCTTTCTTTGCGAACAGCCCTCTGAGCCTCTGCAGTGAAGCCCAGCCTAAACTTGTCGGTCTTTTGAGTGAAGTCAGGAAGCTGACCCCAGTTTGCGCACTTGCCTTTCTCGATTACTGCCCGGGCATCCTTCAAGGAAGCCATCTTCAGCGGAAAGTCTTCTTCATCCACTGTCTCAGCTGACGCCAATGTTGGAGGTACCTCCTCAAAATGTTGAAAGGGGGTTTCAATAAACTCCCCGTCCATCTCGATATACCGGAATGAATTCAAGTGACTAACCATGTATTCCTCCTCACCCTGCACAGTAACAATCTTCCCCTTGACAGGGTACTTGAGCTTCTGGTGTAGAGTGGATGTTACCGCCCCAGCTTTGTGAATCCAGGGTCGACCCAGCAAACAGGAATAAGATGGAAGAATATCCATCACATAGAACGTTGAGTCAAAGACTTGGGAACCCACACGAATAGGAATGTCTACCTCACCGTGCACCATCCTCTTAGAACCGTCGAAGGCTCTAACAATGATATTACTAGGTTTCAATTCCAGGCCCTCACAATCCAACCGATCTAAGGCCTTCTTGGGAAACACATTCAGGGAAGAACCGGTGTCCACCAACACGTGTGCGAGAGTAGTGCCCCTGCATTCTATAGAGACATGCAGGGCATCATTGTGGTTTTTCCCTTTGGCGGTAAGGTCAGCATCCGAGAACCCCAAACCATTGTCAGCTGTCAAATTAGCCACACAGTCAGTGAACTGATCTGTAGAGGTCTCTTGCGGCACATGGGCCGTTTTCAGAAATTAAATCAGGGCCTTGGCGTGGGCCTCTGAGCACAGCAGCAATGATAGCATAGAGATTTTGGAGGGGGTATGCCCCAGCTGTTCAACGACATTGAAGTCACTCTTTTTAATGATTTTAAGGATTTCCTCCATCTCTTGCTGGGAGGCTTCAACAGCGGTCTTTTTTGGTGCCTCCGTCCGGGTAGGAAAATCGGTAGCAACTTCTTTGCCCCGAGCATCAGAGGACTCGGCGGCAGTAGTAGACACAGGAACTTGATTTGACACATGCACACTTGCGGGTGTGATGATAAGAGGTTTTTGGATAACTGGCGGTGCAATGTCAGGCGAGAAAAGCCTACCACTGCGAGTAATCTTGGCAGGACCAGTGATGTTACTGATACTGGTATCGGTGTTGAACTCCTGCTTCACTCCAAGCACATACACGTCTGCCCCATAATGCCATGGGACAGCCTTGTTAGATTCATAGGGGAGAGGCCCCGGAACAGTAATGGTAATGGGTGCAACAGACATAATTTTGACTGGCTTCCTTGGGAGAGCCTTGGTAGGATTGTTGAAAATTGTGACGACAGATACTTCTTCAGCGGAAACAAACGGAACATCAGTTTTCTTGAACAGAATTTCTTTGCTATCCATCAGGCTTTGGATGCCTGATTTTAGCAGCGGACAACCGGTAGGGATAACAGCACACAGGAGGCAACCCTTGCTACAACCCGGAAATAAACCGGCTAGTAGTAGTTTCCTCTTAACAGTCAATAGAGGGGTAGCAACGTCAGTCACCGAAACAGCATACAAATCTTCCTCGACGGCATTTACTCTATGCCGGGGCATAGGAGCAGTTACAACATTTGGCCTCTCAGGCGCCTCAAACTGAATTTCCTTCGCATCGATAAGATCTTGAACCTTATTTCTCAGGGCCCAGCAATCATCAGTAGTATGCCCGGGGCTATCAGAATGATAAGTACAACGGGCATTTGGGTTATACTTAGGAGATGCAGTATTCACGACCTTCGGAGCCTCTTTGATGGTCACCAAGTTGGTTGATAATAGTTGCGGTAAGATTTGTGATAAGGTCATACTCAGCCGAGTATACTGCCTCTTGGGCCTTTCACCTCTTTGTTGATTGTACTGCTGAGGAGCAGCAACAAGTTTTGAAATTACCAAGGCATTGACGGCTTGGCGGTGTTCTGGCTTGACTTGTCTTCTAGGACCATAGACTGCACTAGCTTCCTTCTTGAAAGGCCTCTTCTCAATACTTGCAGAGGCGCCTTTCTGTATCTTTCCTGACCTGATGCCAGCTTCTATCCTTTCACCTGTCAGGATCAAATCCGTAAACCCAGCGGAGGAATTACCAACCAGATGATTAAAGAATGGACCAGACAAGGTCCCTAGAAACATGTCAACCAGCTCACGGTCAGTCAATGGAGGCTGCACCCTGCCAGCCAAATCTCTCCATTTTTGCGCATATTCTTTGAACCCTTCGCCCGTTCCTAGAGACATACCCTGAAGTTGGGTACGCGTAGGAGCGAGGTAAGAATTGTATTGATATTGTCTATAAAATGTGGTAGCCAAATCTTCCTAATGTCGGATACTGGTTCCATATAGCTGATAGAACCACTCAAGCTGTGACCCCGAAAGGCTATCTTGGAAGAAGTGGATCCAAAGATTTTTGTCTGCCGTGTAAGGTTGGATCTTCCTTACGTACGACCTAAGATGCAGCTTTGGACAGGAAGCCCCGTCATATTTGGCAAAGGCAGGCGCCTTGAACTTGTGTGGGATTACCACCCCAGAAGATAACCCTAAATCTCCGAAATCCAGCCCCGGCACATTTTGAATCTCCATGGCGCTCAAGCGGTCCTCTAATTGCTTGTATCTGTCAGCAGCGGGTGGGTATTGTTCGTCATTGTAATCCGTCTCGTTGTCAGAGACTGCAGGACTAGGAGCTCCTCCCCTTGAGGACTGCCTTTCTCTGCAGAGGAAGTAGTTGGATCAGCCTCGTTATGGAGTGTGTTCCCAAACCTGCGTCCAGTATTGAACAACACAGTCCTCTTCTTCTTCTTCTTCTTCTTTAGGAGCAGAGCCTTCAACTCTTGCTGACCTTGGGCCAGGCTCAAGACCATCTCTTGAAATTGGGCACTCTGGGCCTGGAGGGCCTTGATTGCTTGCTCACTGGATGATTCTGGATTCATAATGACTGTTCCAAATAAACAGCGAAGAAGATTAAGCAACCTGTAGAAAAAAGGGTACCTGTTATGCACATGATGCATGAGATGCTATCTATGCAATGCATTCAAGGATTTTAGAAATTCACAATTGTTGCAGACAAAAAGGAACGCACGTCATATTAATAAGAAGAAATTTGTTAGTACATAAGTGCCCCATGGGCCAAATATTACAAAAACAGCTTCTCAAGGTAAAAAGATGTTGCGCATCCTCTTTGGTGCAATGTAGGTGTTGAGGGCCTCTTGCTCATGGAGTCGGCGGGTGAGCTCTAAAACCTTCTTCTCGCTGGCGTAGAAGCTGGCTTCAAAAGTGTTACGTTCCTCCTTGAGTTGGATCCAACTCTTCTGCATCTCCTCCCACGATGTAGGCATGTCAGGATGTAGGATGGTGTAGGGAACCTCTCCTTCCTTGACGGGCTCTTTAATCACAGGGAGAACATGAGGATAAGGCATCATTAGACTCTGGGCTCGGGCTCGTACCCACTTGAGATAAGGCTCAAGAGGGATGGAATTTTTGTGCCCCAGTGTCTTGCTGTCAACCTTGTTGGGCCTCCCCCAAGCTCTGATGAATCTTTGGCGAAGTCCTTGCGCATCGTTGTCGAAGTCAAAAACTAGGTCAGGAATCAACATGTCGTGAGGGCCAGCCCTCCGTGCGTATCCAAATTGCCTCAAAGCTAGACAAGGGTTGTAGGTAATGCCCCTTCTAATGCCAAGTAATGGAACATTAGGGAACTCTCCACAACGATCGACGATGATGACATTTTCTCTGGACCGAGAACACCAATGTACATCAGAGTGAGTAAGAGCCATCAACCATTGGGACCACCTTGAGCCTTGGTCATTCTTCAAGACAGATTGTGGAAGGTGCGAAATAAACCACCTTGCAAGGAGAGGAGTACAACACATGAGAACACCCCTCTTTTTCATTGTTCGTGTGTAAAATGAGTGAAGGATATCCCCAAGTAATGTCGGTATTGGATTTCTGGACAAGAAGATTTTGACGGCGTTGACATCTACCAGCTGGTCAGGATTTGGGAACAAGACCAACCCATAGATAAGGAGTGCCACAATTTCTTCAAAGGCTTGTAGGTCCAATGAATTCCAACACTCTTGTGCCTTCTCAAACAAGAATTTTGCTAAGAAGCCTTTGACACCGCTTCTAGTTTCCCAGTGCCCCTTGATGTCAGAAGGCTGTAGATGTAATGCTCGAGCAACATCTTCAGGCTTTGGTTCCTTTTCCGTACCGTTGAAAGGTAGTTGATTGAGGATAGGAATTCTCAGGAGTTGAGAAAATTCCTCCAAAGTGGGTACCAACTGATAGTCAGGGAAAGTGAAACAGTGGTGAAGAGGGTCAAAGAACTGGAATATCACTTTCATCATATCCTCTTCAATGTTGGTGTTGACTAAGCTGAGCAGTCTACCATGTCTTTCACTGAAGGATGAGCTTTCCTGAATTCTTGAGGTGAGCTCCTTGAGTTGAGGAGAGATTCTCACAAGGTTAACTTGGATGGTTTTTCTGCGAGGAATTTCCATGACCTACAAAACAAGAACAAAGATGAAGATCTAAACCCTTGAAGTGGTTAGTAAATGCATATGATGTTTTATGATGTTCATGATGTATGCACAAGCATATGTACAAGCAAATCACACCAAACCCTAGTTCCAGGCGTGCATGGGGTTTCATAGGTAAGTACCCTCTTGAGTGTAGTTGGCTTAAAAACCTGTCCTATAAATAGTAACCGGGTTCTAAGGAGCTCAATATCATTGGATTGTTTTCATTGTTCATTGTTTTGGTTTAGCCACTTAACTAGCGACCAAAATATTCCAAGAAAACAACCCTCAATGAGTGTAGTATCGAGTATCTACCAACTTCAGACTGCACCAAAGTCGGTCATCTCACTACCCCTAATGTAAGGCCAAGATGGTCAAGTAAGGTTCTAGGTCATTAGTGCTTAGTGACATCACTCAGCGGCCCCGTACTCTCCTTGATTGAACTCAAGGGTTACCGGTACTCACAAATATGTCGCACTAATATAGCTATTGCTTCGACCGTGTCGGTATACCCTGCACAGTTTCCATAACGTATTGCTATCTATGAATGTTTCCCAAAATACGGGTGTAGGATTGCAAACCCAAACAAGAGAGCCAAAATATAAAGCAATCAAATCAAACAATTAGTCATGCAAGAGGGTGATCTAAGCCCTAAGGTTACTCCACTTTTAAAAATTTCCCCAGCAGAGTCGCCAGTTCTGTGATACGGTGGGAGAACTGACTTGAGGTTTTGCGTTTTGTTTTCGCAAATGTTTCGGTTGAGCAAGAGTCACCACCGACTTTTTATTTTATCCTAAGGAAAGGTTAAAAAGCACAGCAAAAAACCTTTGAGATGTTTTCTTGGGTTCGGGGAGTAGATTATAGAAAGGGAAGGTATTAGCACCCTTTCTATCCATGGTTACCCATGGGCTCTTAGTTACTTCCTTAGATCAACTTGCCTTAATTTTCAATTGTTTGAAATGGTGCTTTGTGTGTGTGGGTTTGAAAATGTTTTTGAAAAGAGGCCAATGTGGTGGCAACCTTTGTAATGATCCATGTTGGGATGTATACAAAGGTGTATGTCTTTTGAAAAGGTTTTCAATGTTTTTGAAAGTTTGTTTTTAAAGTGTAGTGATGTGTAGTTTGAAAAATAGGCAAGTGTTTTGTTTTGCAAGTTTGATTCAAGTAACTAAGAGGTTGTCTACTCCTAAATTTCTAAAATATCTTTGCTATGTTTTAACCCTTTTAACAATTTTGTTCCACCATTGCATTTGGTGGACAATCTTGTGTTAGGATGTGAAAGGGACGGGCGCGGGTCATCGTTTAGACCATAATTGCAATGGTGCCAAGTATCTTTGGGAAATTTTCCTTTAAGGGACTTGATCATTTTTAAGGCAACTTTCGAAAGCGTCATCGAGGGACTATGATCATTTGAAATGTTTTGTTTTGCCCAAAGAGACCTAACATGCAATATGGCCCATTATTGAAGGCAACAAGTGGAATACCCTAGGGGTGCAAGTGTGATTGGTGTTGTCCATTTTCATGCTTGTTTATCTTGAATTTAAGTCAAACTATTTTTTTTGTTTTTGATTTGCATACAAACCCTAATTCTAACATGGCATATTTAGAAAGCAATAAAGTGCGAAAAATAAAGTTCCTAAGTTATTACAACACAATATATGGGAAGGGGGGTACAAATGTTCAAATGGAGGTATTTTGACAAGGAATTTAAACCTAGACTATTACATCAAATTGAGAATTATACAAATTATTTAATTGCACAAATTAAATAAAAATAAATATGTAAGATGCAAAAAAAATGTTTTTTTTATATGTATGAAAAAAAGTGTTTTTTATATGTCAAATAAACAAAATAAAAAGTATTATTTTTTGGAGTTTTTATGTATTTAGGGCAAAACCATAATTTATTAAATAAAAGGTATTAATTATTTAATATATATATATAATATTTATTAGTTATGTACACAAAATAAACAAAAAGAAGTATATTTGTCAAAAAGGTATTTTTAATGTTAAATATTAATAAAAATGAAAATGTATATATTTTGTATTTTTTAACCTAAATATACTAATATATATGTATGTATTTGTATTATTTATTAAATATATTGAATATGCACAAAATAATAATATTTAATATTTATAAAAAAAAAGTATATTTTATATAAAATATTTTCAGAAGATAAAATAAAATAAAAATCAGAAAATAAATGTGTTTGCATTATTTTTTTAGTATTTTGAATAAAAGTATATCTATATATTTATTTATGTACAAACATTATTCTAAACAAATAAATGCCTAATAAATTCAAAAATGGTGTGAAAAATATTTTTTATATTTTTAATATTATGAGGAAAAATAAATAAGTCAGAACAAAAAAGAAAAGGTCAAAAAATCTTAAAAATAAGCATAATGGGCCAAGGGGGTGTCAAAGTAAAAATGGTGTGTAAACAGAAATAACAAATCAGGCCCAGCCCACGTGGAGCTTCTTCAACCTCCAGCCATTCTTGTTCAAAAAACGTGCGTTTTGTACATTGATTCAAACATCCTGATTCCTGGACTTTTAATGAAAACTTACAACATCAAAAATGTTAAGCATCAAACAACGAATCCATACATACCAAAAACTTGATCTAACTCTCAGAAATGAGGGAGAATTTCTTCTCCCCCAATTCCTGACCTAGTTTTTATTCCATGTTCAGACATCAAATTCTCACAGCACACATAACATAAATGAAAACTAATTACATGGGCATGTTCAGGGCTATGAGTGTGACATATTTTCTTCACAAACCTAAAGCTAACAATGCCTGGATAGAGAGATATGAGTTCATGAACTTACCTGTTCAGTTGGAATCGTATCTGGTGATGGAGGTGCTTTCAATGCAAGGTGATGATTGGTATAGCTTCCTTGATGTCCAGGGATGTTATTCCAAGCTTTAGTTTGCTTTGAGACCAAGTGAATCGTGTTATGGAACTTCAACTGCAAAACAAGAAAATGAAAATGGTGATGTTGCTTTGGAGTGTTACAGGTCGTGTTTGAGGCTTGGAATAGTTTCAAGGGATGATGTGGGATATGATTGAAGTGGTTTTAGCAAGAATGCATGAATGGATTGAGTTATGGAACTCAATCTGCAGCAGGTACCCTGTTTGGGTAGTTTTAGGGTGATTCTGTATTTGAGAAGGCAATGGAGATGGTTGGCTCGTGTTTCAGCTTAAGTTTGATGATTAGTTCTTGAGGTTTTTTGATGAGTTCTTGGACATTTTGGAAAGCTTGGAATGTCTACTACAATCCATCTTTGAAATGAAAATTGAAATTCCAAGTGGAAGTATGTGGAAAATGGTCTTGAAGTTAGGCAAAAATCCTGCCTAAAATGGTTCAAAATTTCTCTAAGTTAAGAATGGTTTGGTACCCTTGTTCCAAAAATTGTAACTTGAGCTACAAGCTTCTTTTGGGGAAACTTTGTGAATAAAAGTTGTAGATTTTGCAATGGACTACAACTTTCATGTTTTGACTTTTCCTTGAATCCAAATGAATCTTGGTGAGAAAGTGGGACAAAGTTAGGAAAAAATTAGGGTTTTTTCATAACTTAGAAAAATTCTAAGTTATGAAAAATCTTCATTTCAAACCCTAATTTGCAATTCTTGATTTCTTGATGAACAAGTTTCATGATTTGGCATGTTTTGATGAAAAAATGAATCTTGACACTTGATTTTGACCAAAAAGTCAAAGTTTGACTTTTCAGTATACAGTCAAAATTGATCAATTGACTGGGAAATTCAACTGTCAATCTTGGGCACTTGGGATCTTTTGAACTTGTTGAGTATGTCAAGACAATTCCATGGGGTCCTTGAGTCCATATGTGAGCTTGGTTTGCCATTGTCTAGGTCAAACAGTCAAAAATTGCCTTTGTGCAGTCAAAACCCTAAAAATGACCATTTTGCCCTTTTGGTGATCTGATCAAATTTCTTGTGGAATTGTGATCCAAACTTTATCAAATGGTCCATGTGAGTTCATAATGTTGATGTGGGTCAATTTTCATGAGATTTGACTGTCAATTGGCCACAGATGACTTTTTCCCTAATACAGCTGATTTCTAGGTCAACTGTCCAATTGACTGGGCAAAGTTTGGAATCAAGGCTTGAAACTTGGTATGGATAAACTTGGGAGTCCAACATGAAGCATGAAAGTCATCTTAGTCATTTTAGGTCAAAATATCTTTGTGCAAACACAAACCCTAATTTGGGTCAACAGTGCAAGGAGAAGTCTTGAGCAGAGGAAACCCTAATTGGACCTTGAGCTCCAAGGGTCTTGTGATGAGAAAATGTTGAGTAAATGGGAGGGAAAATTTTGGGGTACAACAACTACCTATTGACAAATTGAGGAACTGATCACCCTTAATCTCTTATTGATAGTAGACGAGGTCGTATTGGATGGGATATGCTTGTCTTTCTAGCTTGATAGTATTTAAGTGAATGAGTTGGTGCAGGATAGCATTGTGTTGTCAGCATTGATAGAAACGTTGGATATTTATGAGAAGAGAGCGATGGGTGAATACCAACTGTTCGTTATTTTTATGAGGTATTTCCTAAAGATGTAAGTGATTTACCGCCAGAGCGTGAGGTAGAGTTTACGATAGACTTAGTTCTTGGAAATAGTCTGGTATCTATGGCTCCATATCAGATGTCAGCATCTGAATTGAAAGAGTTGAAGAGTCAACTTGAGGATTTGCTTGAGAAGAGATTCATTCGTCCGAGTGTGTCACTTTGGAGTGTACCAGTTTTGTTGGTTAAGAAGAAAGAAGGTACAATGAGGTTATGTGTGGATTATAAACAACTGAACAAGGTGACTATTAAGAATAAGTATGCGCTTCCGAGGATTGATGATTTGATGGATCAGTTGGTTGGTGCATGTGTGTTCAGTAAGATAGATTTGAGGTATGGGTATCATCAGACTCGTGTGAAGGCTGAAGATATTCAGAAGACTTATTTTAGGACAAGGTATGGTCACTATGAGTATTTTGTGATGTTGTTCGGTGTGACCAATGCACCTGGTGTATTTATGGAATATATGAACAGGATTTTCCATCAGTATTTGGATAAGTTTGTTGTTGTTTTCATTGATGATATTTTGATCTATTCAAAGAGTAAAGAGGATCATGCTAAGCATCTGAGGATTGTGTTATCTACGTTGAAATAGAAGCATTTGTATGCTAAGTTTTCTAAGTGTGAGTTTTGGTTGAAGGAGGTGAGTTTCATGGGTCATGTGATATCAAGTGGTGGTATTGTTGTTGATCCGTCAAAGATTGAGGTTGTGTCTCAATGGGAAGCCCTGAAATCTATTTTTAAGAATAGAAGTTTTCTTGGTTTAGTATGTTACTATCAATAGTTTATTGAAGGTTTTTCCCAGTTAGCCTTCTCGTTAACGCAATTGACTAGGAAGGGTCAAGCTTTTATTTGGATAGCACAGTATGAAGTTGGTTTTCAAGAGCTTAAGAGAAGGCTGACAATCGCTCATATTTTGATTTTGCCTGATCCGACAGAACCATTTGTTGTGTATTATGATGCTTCATTGATGGGTTTAGGTGATGTGTTGATGCAGAATCAACAAGTTATAGCTTATGCTTCAAAGCAACTTAAAGTGCAAGAGAGGAATTATCTGACTCATGATTTGGAGTTAGTTGCTATTGTGTTTGTGTTGAAACATTGAAGTCATTATTTATTTGGATCGAGATTCGAAGTGTTTAGTGATCATAAGAGTTTGAAATACATGTTTAATCAGAAAGAGTTTAATATGAGGCAACGAAGATGGTTGGAATTCTTGAAGGATTATGATTTTGGTTTGAATTATCATCCAGGTAAAGTGAATGTTGTGGCTAATGCATTAAGTAGGAAGTCGTTGCATATGTCGATGTTGATGGTGCGAGAGTTGGAATTACTTGAGCAATTTTGAGATATGAGTTTGGTTTGTGAATAGACTTCTTCTGGAGTTAAGCTTGGTATGTTGAAGCTTACTAGTGGCATTCTTGATGAGATTCGAGAAGGTTAGAAACCTGATTTGATTTTGGTGGATAAGTTGACGTTGATCAATCAAGGTCGAGGTGGAGATTTTCGGATTGATGAGAATGGTATCATGAGGGGTCATGACAGAGTTTGTGTTCTTAATATAGCCTACTTGAAGAATAGAACTCTTGAGGAAGGGCGTCATAGTGGATTGAGTATTCATCCTAGAGCTACTAAGATGTATCAGGATTTGAGGAAATTATTTTGGTGGCCATGTGTGAAGAAAGAGAATGTGGAATTTGTGTATTCTTGTTTGATTTGTCAGAAGTTGAAGATTAAACATCAGAAATCGTCTGGTTTGATGCAACCGTTATTTATTCCTGAGTGGAAATGGGATAGTATCTATATGGATTTTGTTTCTGGTTTACCTATAACTTTGAGTAATTGTAAAGCTATTTGGGTTATTGTGGACAGATTGACGAAATATGCTCACATTATTCCGATGAGGATGGATTATCCAATAGAGAAGCTTTTGCAAAGTTGTACATTGAGAAGATTGTCAGTTTGCATGGTATTCTGTATAGCATTGTATCATATCGGGATACGAGGTTTACTTCGAGATTTTGGGAAGGTTTGCAGAATGCTTTGGGTAAGAAGTTGCATTTGAGTTCTGCTTATCATCTGCAAACAGATGGTCAGACTGAGAGGACAAATTCAGTCACCTGGGGATATTTTGAGAGCTTGTATATTGGAACACTCCGATTTTCTTTATTAATTATTTTATTATTTAATTTCCATGTTAATTATTATTTGGTTGATAATTATTTAATTATTTGATTTTGGTGAATATGTGATTGGTTGATTAAATTTGGTGATTATATGAACAATTAATTTAATTGGAATATGTGTGTATTATATGTTATTGGGTTATTGAGTGTGAGAATAGAAAAAAATACACATTTGGGCTTTATGTTACTTTAAAGTGGGTGAGTGAAGTTAAGCCCATTTAGAATTAGTAAGAGTTGAACAAAATAAGGAAAATATAGAATTAGAAAGAGAAAGTGAAGAAAACAAGAGAAGAGAAGAAAGAGGAAAAGACGAGAAAATGGAGAAAAGGAGAAGAGAAGAGGATAGAACCCTAGAGTATCTACATCTAAGGTCAGGGTGGGTATTCTTTGATTTATGGGTGTATGTAATGGTGTGTGATGGGTAGTAACATGATTAGGAATTTATAATTTCTATTTCTAGTTTTTTTCAATTTTTTTGGAGTTAATGAAATGAGAATATATATGTACTCAAATTGATGAAATTGGTGTTAGAAATGTATGCGAATGTTGTGTGATATTTGGGTATAATTTAATATATTGAAAAATATGTTTTGTTTGAAGTTTGGGGTTTTGGGAATTGAAAAAGAGGCATTTTTGTAACTTTAAAGTCAGATTTTTCACTGTTTTCAGTGAATTATCTGGTTACCTGGCTGAAATAATTGGTTACCTTATTCAAAATCTGTGTAACATGGCCTTTGGAGGGTGAAGTAACCTGTTACTTGGCTAAAGTAACTGGTTACCTCGCTGAAGCTGGCAGATTTTTCAAACTTTAAAAATTCATAACTTTTGAACCGTAACTCCATTTGAGTCTCCATTCGAAGCGTTAGAAAGCTAGCGTGATATTCTTTTCAATAAAAATAGTTTCGTTGGAAGTATATGATTTTATCATTATGTGTTTGTGTAGAATGACATGTATGTGTGTAATATGTATAATTAGAATTGATGTTGTATGGGAATAATATTGTTTGGCATTGTTTGTTATATGTTATTATGGTCTATTGAGTTGATTAATTCTATGAGGATTCATTGTATGTAAATATTGACATGAAGTATGTATGTTGTGAAATTTGGTGAAGATAATTTAAATATGTTGAATTATGTGAAACATGCTCGTATGATTAAGATATGGAGATGGTCTTAATTGCATATATATATATATATATATATATATATATATATATATATATATATATATATATATATATATATATATATATATATATATATATATATTGAGATTACACATGCATCATAAGTTATTAAGAGACAATATTTGGTAATTCCGTGGGAATTATTGACTTGTCCTAACCCTATAGTACCGGTTTAAAGCTTAAAGGACGCCCTCTTTTGATATGTGTGTTAATTTACTCTGATTATGTGATATTAATTGTATGGGGTTTAGAGGGTGTTACATGCTCCCCCTGAGAGTATACTTCTCCCCTTTTGTCGAAATAAAAAAGGCGAGTAAAGATTCATTGCGATATTTTAAATATATATACATAGGAAAATAAACATTTTGAAAAGGAAAACATCACTCTTTTTAATAATTGAAATTCCTAGAAATTGAAAGTACAAAAGGGAAATGACGGAATTAAATAGTATGAAAAATAGGAAATAAGACATTGAGTTTGGTATGAGATTAAGTGTTGAGTTAAGAAGTCTAGCTTGTCATCAATCATGTTTATCTTTGCAGTTATGATTTTGAGTATGTCATTAGTTGAGGGTAATTAAGGAGGAATAGGAATAGAGTATTTGAAATCGTCTACCTCTATGGGTACTTCTTAATCATTTGTTTTTCTTTTCTTCTCATTTGAATGGGGTTTTTCAGTCATTTTTCCATTTATGATCAGAAATCTCAGTGTTGGCAGAACTTAGTTTCCTATTTTAGTCTCCTTTTCTTTGTATTATTTATCTTCAAAGTTATATCTGGTGTGTTCCAGAATTTTTGTAATCAGATTACCATATGACATACATACTTATTCTTTCTTGCTTCCCATCATGTATTCGATCACTTGTTTTTCCCATATCACTTTGATTTTGTTTTCTATCGGTCATTCAACTTTAACATCAAATTGGGTTATTAGACTAAAGCTTATTTTTCTCGAGAAAAGTATATAATTAATCACATAGTGAATCATACGGCTATCAGGATGAATAAATCCAACAATGAATGGATTTGCTATGGGGAGTGAGGGGTTCTTCATAAAAGAGTACGCAACAATATTGTGATTGGATTTTTATTCTTTATCTCTGGATTAAATGTTGATATCTTCATAAGGAAGGTTGAGAATCTCTCCAAACTCTTCTACTGAAAGAGATATCCTATGCGTTTTTACTTCAGAAAGAAATATTCCATCAGTGAAGTGAAGAATTGAGAAGAACATATTGACTAATGATAGATAAACCTTTTTCTATGGGATACAGAGAAAAGTGGATAGGTTAATTTCTTCAAAAGTTTTAAAGAACTCACAATATTTAAAGGCTTTTTAATCCAGGGTGTGAATTCTTAGAAGGATTCACTCAACAAACTCTTGGAAAAATCTCACTTCTTGTTGCTTGGTGTTGAAGAAATCAGAACATGGGTTGGTTGAAAAACTCAACTATTTGGGAGCCATGATGATTTTGAAAGAATAATCTCACACTCACAAGATTGCAAAGAAAATATGCAATGCAAATAAGTGAAGGGTGGATACACATTTATAGTGCTCTCTCTAACGATTTGATCATGTATTCCTAGCAAGAAATCATTGGAGACTTTGATGATTCAATATCAAATCATAGTTGTTTTACCCCAAAATTTGCCCTCCCATATTCTTTAAAGATTTGCCAAGTCAAGCTTCAAAATCTCCCTAAGGGTTGCACAGTCAAGGGTCTCCTAAACAGTCAAGATTAGGGTTTGTGTTCTGATCAAGAAAATGAAGTTTCAAAGGGCCCAATCAAGTCTCATATGCCTACAAATATGGTCAAGCATCCTCATACCAAGTTTCAAGACATTCAGCTCAAAATTGCACAGTCAAAACCCTAAATTGCACTACAGTCAACTGTAGGGGCAAAATGGTCATTTGACAGTCAAAAGTTCAAATTTTTGGTCAACATATCATTTTGAAGCCACAAACATCATTTGATCAATGCTTGATCATGATTCTCAAAGCTTGGCTCAAAAGTCATCAAGATGCAAAAGTTTCCTTATTTGGACAGCTGAAAAAGTCAACTGTAAATTGAACAGGGCATAACTTTCACATGGATTATCAGAAAAATTCCATCCAAAGCTCATTTTGAAGAGAAAGACATTTCCTACAACTCATCTTCATACTTCAAGTCCAAGAAATGCTCTCACAAAAAGTTATCAATTTCAACATTATAGGTCATTTTCAAAAGTCAACAAAAAGGGACTTTAAGTCAAAGGCCATAACTTGAGATTGGTAAATCAAAATGACATGGGACCAAAGACATTGGTTAGAGGACTCAAAGACCTTTCCAAAATGTCCAAGAACATGAGAAAAGCTTAAACATTGAGCAAGTTATGCCTTGTGGAAGTTGGGAAATTTTTGGATATTTTGAAAAGCCAACATTGATTCAAATGACCTAAAATTGCTAATGGGCCCATTTTTCTTCCATAATTCATCATCCATGACATGTGCACGACCACTTGGCCCAAAGGGAAGTTTTATTCATTTTTTATTTATTTATTTGAATTTTTATTTATATTAATTCATTTAAATCAAATTAAATATATGAAAAATACTTAACCTAAAGTTTTAAATCTTTTTGTGCATGTTTTACCCTCAAGATCTCGTGCATAATTCAATATGGAAAGAATTGGAGCAATTGGATATGATTTGTGCAAAAATAGCATGAAAAAAGATTGGAAAAAATCTTGAAAAATCAAATCACTAAAACCATGATTGCAAGAGATTCTGATCAAGTTTGTTGACCTAATTGATTCATACATAAACAAGGAACACAACCCTAATGTTTTTACACACGCAGCTGCTGAGAAACCTGGAAATCAAACTTGAAATTTTGTCTAAAAAACTCGATTCTGAAAACTAACTTGCAGGTGGATTCAAGCCTCCAAACCGATCTCATTAGCTTCCTCAAGCATTACTGAACGTTTTCCAATCACAAACGCTCATCAAAACCTCAGGAATTGGTATACAGAGCTTGAAATATCTCATGAAAAATTCATAATCGTGCTTTAAAATCTATGCATTTTCATGGCATTTTAATTATTGATTCATGTTCCTTATGCAATTCTGAAGCTAACCCATATATTTAATTGCATTTTTATGTGCTATACACGATTTCGCCATTGTCAATTTTTAGGGTTTTCAGGATTCCAAATTAGGGATTTCAAAACAAGGAAAAATTGGAGCATATGAATTAGACCATTCACTTCAGCATACTCAGGCGATCTTAAACCCACCCTCGCGCTCAATTTATGAGTGTCTGAGGGCTAATCGCTATTTTCCCTAAAGATGCCTAAGAGAACGCATGAAAAACCGTTGCCATGTTTTATTATGTTTCAGGAAAATAAAACTACGCGAAGAAGATGAATTCGTGGCAAGATGTGATAGGCTGGTTTGAAATTCGCGCGCAGAATCCACTAACGCCTTTGTTTTCTTTTATATTATTTGTTCGTTATTATATATTAACATGTGCAAATTAGCTCAGCTGGCAAGCGTTGTGTGTGTTAACGTCCAAGACCTGGGTTCGAGCCCCAGGTCTTCCTCTTTCAATATTATTTTCCAATTCATGTTCACATGCAGTGCAAGCCTTGAGGATTACCATGCGCCTTCTCCATCAAACATCCACGCGTCCAATGGAATCAAATTAAAGGCTCAGATCCCAGGAACATGGTGCATCTTGGTCAACGCCTCTGCACGTGAATAGAAAAGTCCAACAAGGCCAGTAATTTAATTGGGCTTTCACCTCCTGTTTGGGGTCTGAACCCCCAGGTTTGCATATTTTTTTATTTTTCTTTACTTTTTTTTGTATTATTATTTTTACTTCCTTTTTAATTATTGTTTATTAATTAGCTTTATTATTTTCATAAAATACAAAACAATTAAAAAAATCAGAAAAGAGAAAAAATATAATAAATATTTTATTTTAATATTTTTTGTAATAAATTTGCATGTAATTAAATTTAGTTTTAAATTAGGTTAATTTTAATTCTTTTAATAAAAAACCAAAAAAACATAGAATTAGGGTTTTAATTAATTTCATCTTTTTTCCTTTTTCTCCCATAATAATTAAATAATTTTATTTATTTTTATAACTAAATTGCATGTAAAAATTAGGATTAATTTTAGGTTAAAATTCAATATTTTCTTAAATAAATTAAAAATAAAATAGAATTAGGGTTAGTATTTAATTTTAATTACTTCTTTTCCATTTAAATCCTAAAATACTAAAAATCCCAAAAAAACAAGTTCTTTCTTTTTTTTATTAATTAACTCCATCATTAATTTAATTTTCGCAAAAGGGTCCAACGCCCTCGTTCTTAATTTCTTGTCAATTCGCATACTTATTTCTTTTCCGTTTAAATATTCATGTATCTCTCCCGAAGCCATGTATTTAATTACTCACACTTTTAATTCTTTATTTTCTGTCAAATCGGGTCCTGGTTAATTTTGGCGATGTGGACCCGCGCCATTTGTAATAACTTAGAATTTACTTTTCTCGCAATATTTTTAACTGTTAAATCAAGGCATGAAAGAATATATGGACAAAATAAAAACAAGCGTAGAACACCTTTAACATGACAAGATAAAATATCGAAAAACGACACACGAATCACACACCACCCCTAGGGTACGCCTCACTGTTGCCTTGCCTCGAAAGGTGATCGTCGAGTAGAGGATGTCTTAGTAAGTCCTCATGATCCGGGAACCTGGCATGAGGGTAGCTTCTAAGGTATCTTCCCATTGCTCCGGTGATCACCATGTCCCTAACCTCGAATTGACCCGAACACCTCCAACGGTGGTGCTACCTACCCCTCAATGGTGGGATGGCACTACTTTAAAGGACATTTACACAGACGAATTCCTTAGGGTAGGTAGACGACTCTAGATACTTGCTCTAATTTCAAAAACAAAATACTTTTCACACCGACACATTTTCAAAAAGCTTTCGAAAGCATCCTTTCAAACACTCTTGAGGACCGATACAAGAGTCGAACTGGAGTTTTCAAAGAAATTTTTTCAAACTCACTCACAATTGAAAAGCAAACACTTTTGAAAACACAATGAGCAAGTATCTAAGAGCCCATGGATAACCATGGATAGAAAGGGTGCTAACACCTTCCCTTTCTATAATCTACCTCCCGAACCGAGAGCGATCTCTTTAAGGAATTTTTCTGTGCTTTTGTCCTTTCCATTTGGAGAAAATAAAAGACGGTGGCGACTCTTGCTTCCGCGACATTTCGCGAACCAGCGTTAAACAGTCAGTTCCAGATCCACCGATCACAGAACTGGCGACTCTGCTGGGGATAAACTTATAAAGTGAGGTGTACCTTAGGGTTAGTTCATAACTGTGTTTTCAATTGTATTGATTTGTGTGCTTTAAATTGTGGGACTGTCTTGGGAGTTCTACAGATCCTAACCCGGATCTGGAGATACCTTCTTAGAAAGTAGCAACAAGGCTGTGAGGGAACTGTGCGGGGTATACCGACATGGTTGAAACAGTCTGCTACGTTGATGTGGCACTTTGGTGTGTACCGGTAACCCTTGAGTTCAGTCAAGGAGAGTACGGGGCCTCCGCGTGGTGTCATGAAGCATCAACAGACCTTAGGAACCTTAATTGAACTATCTTAGCCTCTTTAGGGTAGTGAGATAGCTGACTTTGGTGCAGTCCGAGGTTGGTTGATACTCGATACTACACTCAATTGAGGGTTGCTTTCTTGGAATATTTCGGTCGCCAGTTCAGTGGCTAAATCGAAACGATGAACAATGAAAGCAATCCTGTGATATTGGGACCCTTAGAACCCGGTTACTTCTAATAGGACAGGTTGAGCCCACCAACTTCAAGAGGGTAATACCCAGACCTCATGCTGGCCTAAACTCTAAGGGCTCTCTTATGTGACTTGTGTGCCTTCGTACTTGACTATTTGCATGCTTGTTATCTAACACAGGAACTACTTGCAGGGTTTGTTTATAGTCCTTAATTGGGACTCATAGCAGGGTTTGCTAAGTCTTTTTGCAGGTTTTGTCCGTAGTCCTTAAATAGGACTCATGGCAGGTTTACTAAGTTTGCTTGCAGGCTTTGTTTATAGTCCTTAATAAGGTCTCATAACAGGGTTTACTCACATGCACAGCATAACATCATACCATTGCATCCATCCTTATCCATTTCAAGGATCTCAAGGGCTTGTGCTGCAGGTCAGGATGAACCAACTGTCCAGCAAGGGGCAAAGGGGATTTATTTCCCTCTAGCCAAAGTGGTCAGAGGCTATGACCCACTTGATATGGTGAGCTCTGACTCTTGAAGAAGGATCCCTTAACCAAGGTTGTTTGGAAATCAAAACCAGACACGATGACTAAAGTCAGAGGCTATGACCCACTGGATATGGTGAGCCTTTGACCCTTGAAGAAGAGTTCTCAACAACATGGGCGTCCTTCAATCAAGCTATAAATTCCAATTCTAACAAATTTTCTTGTTTACCCCGCGAGGTCCTCGAAATCATTGCATGCATATCATACATATCATTGCATAACATGTATCCATTCTCTGCAGGTTGCTTACCTTCTTAGCTGTTTATTTCAGCAGTCTCGTCATGAATCCTGAATCCTCAACCGAGCACACTATCAAGGCCCTCCAGGCTCAGAACGCCCAGTTCCAAGGGCTGATCATGAATTTGACCCAGGGGCAGCAAGATCTGAAGGCTCTGCTCTTGAAGAAGGAAAAGAAGAAGAAGAGGACCATTTTGTTCAGCCCTAGACGCAGATCTAGGAACACCCTGCAGGATGAAACTGAGAGGACAACTCCATCTGTGGGGAAAGGCAGCCATCAAGAGGAAAGGGTTCCCAGTCCAGTGGTCTCCGACAGTGAGGCAGATTTCAACGACGAACAGTACCCTCCGGCTGAGGATAGGTACAAACAGTTGGAAGACCGGCTAAGTGCTATGGAGATACAAAAGGTGCCTGGCCTGGACTTCGAGGATCTAGGTTTGTCTTCTGGGGTAGTGATCCCACACAAGTTTAAGGCACCTGCCTTTGCTAAATACGACGGGGCATCCTGTCCTAAATTGCATCTCAGGGCTTACACAAGGAGGATCCAGCCCTATACAGCTGACAAAAACTTATGGATCCATTTCTTCCAAGAGAGTCTTTCAGGGACTCAGCTCGAGTGGTTCTATCAATTGAATGGAGCCAACATCCATACCTGGGAAGATCTAGCCACTGCATTCTACAAGCATTACCAGTACAATGCCGACCTAGCTCCTACACGTACCCAACTCCAGGGTATGTCGCTAGGGTCAAGTGAAGGTTTCAAGGAATACGCGCAGAGATAGAGAGACCTTGCTGGAAGGGTGCAGCCTCCATTAACTGACCGGGAACTCGTTGATATGTTCTTGGGGACCCTATCCGGGCCATTCTTCAATCATCTCATTGGTAATTCATCTGCAGGATTTACCGACCTCATCCTGACTGGCGAAAGAATTGAAGCTGGTATCAAGAGTGGGAAAATTCAAGAGGCCACACCTTCTGATACTCATAAAAAGCCTTACACGGGAAAGAAAGAATCTAATGCTGCATACAGCCAAAAGAGTCGTCGTGACCAACATGCAGGGGCAGTCATGATTTCTGGTTCTGCACCACGCCGCCAACCACAAAAGGGAAACCAGCGAAGGCCGGACGAGCCTAAAAGACAATTCACCAACATTAACATGCCATGGTCACAAGCATTGCAACACATGTTGAAAATGAACCTGATTGCGGTGATCAACCCTCCTACAAATCCCAAGACCTCCTCTCCAAGCTACAACCCAGAAGCGAGGTGTGCTTATCATTCTGATAGCCCGGGGCACGATACTGAGGCTTGTTGGGCACTGAAATACAAGATTCAGAACATGATCGATGCCAAGGAGATCGAGTTCGAGCCTGCCGAGACTCCCAACGTGATCACTGCTCCATTGCCAAAACATGGCTAGGGTCGAGAGATTTTTGTTCATTTGAATTCAAGTTGTATTTTTCCTTTCTTGTTCAGATAAACAATTATCATGTTAAACTCTTTTATTTCATGAATGCATTACACATGTCTGTCTTGATTTAATTATGCTTACTATGCTTAAAACTGCTTTCATATTTTTGTGATGGTCAACTCTTAATTGAAAATTCTAAGCCTCTTGAGGGAGGATGACGAAAACGATACCGCAATCTTTACAGTATGCTTTTGAACAGACCCCGCTGATGAGGTACAGGCATTGTTTCAATCCCTAAACACTGGAGTTATAAGGAATATAATCCCTCGTCAACCCATCTGAGCCAAAGAAGTAGGAGTTTTTCTTTTCGAAATTTAAAACCCTTAATCATAACCTGGGGCAGGGTAGTTTTCTCAGTTGATCCAAGTGCATAACGAATGGCACCAAAGAAGTCCTTACAAAACAAAAGACAATGGTGGTTCAGAGCAATCATAAAGACAGGCAGTCGTTATCAAAAAAAATCATAAAAGAAAAGCCCAAGAAGTCAGAACCTATAAAGGGACTTATGAAACCGGGGCATCCCGCTGACTGTAATTCAAAAAAGGAAACAGTTCAGGCAAAAAAGAAAGGGATAACAAAAAAAAAAAAAGAGGTCCTACAAACTCTCAACAAAAAGGAATGACTGCCTATTCAAAATAAGTTATTAACATCCGAATCATCATCAGAAAATCAAAGCAAAGATTCAAACAAGGTCTAACGTATGATCAACTGAGTTTAGGTTTGGAGAACATCACGAAGAGCGGGTGGGTACAAATAATTGGAGCCTTTATCCTTTGTTTCTTAAACCGTGAACCAGGCCACGTTATAACCCTTAAAAGTCCTAGCTGAAGCATGGGTTAAGTCGAAAGCATACTGTTACAAAGGTATCCTGACTCCTTAAGGCTCGCTGTAAAAATTTTGAGTTGATATCACGTTTTACAAAATCCACTTGCCTTTATTGAAAAAATGCATTTTCAAAAATTTCAAGACAGACATAAACTTTGCATTCTTAAGATAACATTGCTTGCATATGATTATTTGTCTGAACAGCAAAGAACTTTGCGGAACGAATATCCGATGAACGAATATCTTCTCAACAAAAGAGTCCCTCTAGTGGAAGGAGCATTTTCAATCAAGGGGCATGGCATGATCAAAGACTATCATCTGGGGCAGTCCAGTCACAACCTGGAGAATCACTCAAGATGTCCAACAACAGGGGCAACTCCCTACATTATGAAAGCAGGGACATAGTCGAAAAGATACTACGCATGAACAAAAGACCCGCTAGGCTGACATGCCTAGGCAAAAATAAGGGCTTCCCGGCGAACCAAAAGGGTTCGGGCAAAAATAAGGGATGAAACGAAAAATCTGTACACCCGGCAAGTCGAAAACCTGAAAAGGCGGCTTGGGCAAAAATGGGTATCCCGGTGGACTGAAAACCCGAAAGGGCGGTCCAGGCAAAAATTAGGGATTTAAGCGTACAACTATGTCCCGGCATCTCGTCACTTGTCTGCCAGAAGATTTGTCAAAAGACCTCCAAAGTATCTTCTCCCTTCACCTCCGAAACAAGGGCAATATTGAGTTATCCAGGCGATCCGATTGCTCTGTCGACCAAAGTACCAAGATCAACATAAGGATGATTACCATCTACCTTTACAAATTCTAGATCGTGGGTTAACATCCGAAACCAAACAGGACAATCATCCACTTAATCAAAATCATGCAACCTTACCCCGGTTCCTCCTAGAAATATTACATGGATTTATCCCAAGGTAACCTAACCCCGGTTCCTCCAGAAGTCTTACACGGATTTATCTCAAGTTTTACACGAACTTACCTTCAGGTAGCCTTACCCCGGTTCCTCCAGAAGTCTTACACGGATTTATCTCAAGTTTTACACGAACTTACCTTCAGGTAGCCTTACCCCGGTTCCTCCAGAAGTCTTACACGGATTTATCTCAAGTTTTACACGAACTTACCTCCAGGTAGCCTTACCCCGGTTCCTCCAGAAGTCTTACACGGATTTATCACAAGTAACCTAACCCCGGTTCCTCCAGAAGTCTTACATGGACCTATCTCAAGATGACCTAACCCCGGTTCATCAAGAAGTTTTACACAAACTTATCCTACCGTAACCTAACCCCGGTTCCTCCAGAAGTCTTACATGGATTTAGCTCAAGATAACCTCACCCCGGTTCGTCAAGAAGTTTTATATGAACTTACCTCACCAGGCAACCCTACATAGGTTCTCCTTCTCCGGACGTAGTTTTTACACGAACTCGACATCAAGCAACCCTACACAGGTTCTCTCTCTTCAAGATGCAGTTTTACATGGACTCGTCACCCAGAAACCCTACACAGGTTCTCCCTTTCCAAAAATGAAGTTTTACACGAACTCATCATCAAAGTAACCCTACCCAGGTTCCTTCTCCATTTCAGATGCGGTTTTACATGAGCTCATCAGCAGGAAACCCTACATAGGTTCCCTCTTTCAACTTACAAAATTACAGTCCAAAATCTCCCCAGGAGAGTCCAATCTAGTTCCCCAGGAAAGTTGGAATTCATCTCCCCAAGTAGTAAGCTTATCCCCAGTAGATTCTGGAAGCTTATCCTTGCAAAGCACGAACGTGTCGACCGGCTTTATTTAAAGAGTTATTTCCTTAACAGGATATAACTGGGTTATCCTCAGCCAAAAGCCATGGAAAGAGCGTCCTCAACACAGTTCTCTCACCCCCAGCGAAGTCTATCAATACTTCCGATACAGCAAAGATATCCTCAGCAAATTATTATCAACAATTCAGCAGAGTATCTCTCTCCCCACAGAGTATCACTCCCCAGCATGGTCGCTAGAGAATTTTTCTCCCCGCAGAATCTTCCATTTGCCAAGTTTATTCCTCAACGGAGTCATCTTCTCCTACCGGTATTCTCGCAGTTATCATCCCCGGCGGAAGCAAAAGCTTATTCTTCAATATCAGCCCAGGAGTGACTTCCCGGCATCCGTCAAGGATCTACTTTCCTAGACGCAAACATACATACATAAACATCACGTGCATAGACACATCATATCATACAAATCTCATTTATGTTGAGAACATCATTGCTTGATCCATATCATGCATTGCATATGACTGACCTCTACCTTTCAGGAAAGATTCAGCTAAATTCTCCATCATATTTCAAGACCTAGACCGGTTCAGTTAATCGACTCCGAAGATTTCTCATCCAGTCCAAGGCCTTCTCTAGTCCAGCTAAATCGACTCCCAACAGATTTTTCTGATGAAGACTCAGTAGAAGTTTTCAGATTATAATTTTCTATGGTTCCCTCTCCGATGGTGCGTGAGGTGATAATTCCTTTTTAGGTTATAATTTCCTATGGTTCCCTCTCCAATGGTGCGTGAGGTGATAATTCCTTTTTAGGTTATAATTCTATGGTTCCCTCTCTGATGGTGCGTGAGGTGATAATTCCTTTTTAGGTTATAATTCTATGGTTCCCTCTCCGATGGTGCGTGAGGTGATAATTCCTTTTTAGGTTATAATTCTATGGTTCCCTCTCCGATGGTGCGTGAGGTGATAATTCCTTTTTAGGTTATAATTTCCTATGGTTCCCTCTCCAATGGTGCGTGAGGTGATAATTCCTTTTTAGGTTATAATTTCCTATGGTTCCCTCTCCAATGGTGCGTGAGGTGATAATTCCCTTTTAGGTTATAATTTCCTATGGTCCTCTCCCCGACGGTGCGTGAGATGTAATTCCCTTTCAGGTTATGATTTCCTATGGTTCTCTCCCCGGCGGTGCGTGAGATGTAATTCCCTTTCAGATTATAATTTCCTTTGGTTCTCTTCCCGATACTGCGAAGATGGTAATTCCCACCAAGATTTTCTCAACGAGCGTTGTTGAAGTTAAAGTCACCCAAGGTTCTCTTACCATTCATGCTAAGGTAGTAACCATCCCTGGTTCATTCATCATCTTGTGAAGCTCCAGACTCAGCTCCTGTAACCAGTCAGGACATATCTATACCAAGCATCTGAAAACCAACTCCTGCAACATGTCAGGTACTCATTTTTCTGTTTTGCAGGTACGCAAGTTCTCGCTAAGGAATCTCTTATGCGATCAACGTCCAGATGGCATCTATAAGCCCATCATCCCCCATCAATCTCCAAATGGCATCTATAAGCCCATCTCCATCACACTGCTACTATGTGAGCGCAAATTTCTAGGCACTCTAGTGTTCAATCATCTTCTACCCTCGGATTACGAAAGGCACGTCAGCCAATCTGCATTCTCAGGTCTAAGAAGATTGAACAGGGGCAACTGTTGTACCCCAAAATTTGCCCTCCCATATTCTTCAAAGATTTTCCAAGTCAAGCTTCAAAATCTCCCTAAGGGTTGCACAGTCAAGGGTCTCCTAAACAGTCAAGATTAGGGTTTGTGTTCTGATCAAGAAAATGAAGTTTCAAAGGGCCCAATCAAGTCTCATATGCCTACAAATATGGTCAAGCATCCTCATACCAAGTTTCAAGACATTCAGCTCAAAATTGCACAGTCAAAACCCTAAATTGCACTACAGTCAACTGTAGGGGCAAAATGGTCATTTGACAGTCAAAAGTTCAAATTTTTGGTCAACATATCATTTTGAAGCCACAAACATCATTTTATCAATGCTTGATCATGATTCTCAAAGCTTGGCTCAAAAGTCATCAAGATGCAAAAGTTTCCTTATTTGGACAGTTGAAAAAGTCAACTGTAAATTGACCAGGGCATAACTTTCACATGGATTATCAGAAAAATTCCATCCAAAGCTCATTTTGAAGAGAAAGACATTTCCTACAACTCATCTTCATACTTCAAGTCCAAGAAATGCTCTCACAAAAAGTTATCAATTTCAACATTATAGGTCATTTTCAAAAGTCAACAAAAAGGGACTTTAAGTCAAAGGCCATAACTTGAGATTGGTAAATCAAAATGACATGGGACCAAAGACATTGGTTAGAGGACTCAAAGACCTTTCCTAAATGTCCAAGAACATGAGAAAATCTTAAACATTGAGCAAGTTATGCCTTGTGGAAGTTGGGACATTTTTGGATATTTTGAAAAGTCAACATTGATTCAAATGACCTAAAATTGCTAATGGGCCCATTTTTCTTCCATAATTCATCATCCATGACATGTGCACGACCACTTGGCCCAAAGGGAAGTTTTATTCATTTTTTATTTATTTATTTGAATTTTTATTTATATTAATTCATTTAAATCAAATTAAATATATGAAAAATACTTAACCTAAAGTTTTAAATCTTTTTGTGCATGTTTTACCCTCAAGATCTCGTGCATAATTCAATATGGAAAGAATTGGAGCAATTGGATATGATTTGTGCAAAAATAGCATGAAAAAAGATTGGAAAAAATCTTGAAAAATCAAATCTCTAAAACCATGATTGCAAGAGATTCTGATCAAGTTTGTTGACCTAATTGATTCATACATAAACAAGGAACACAACCCTAATGTTTTTACACACGCAGCTGCTGAGAAACCTGGAAATCAAACTTGAAATTTTGTCTAAAAAACTCGATTCTGAAAACTAACTTGCAGGTGGATTCAAGCCTCCAAACCGGTCTCATTAGCTTCCTCAAGCATTACTGAACGTTTTCCAATCACAAACGCTCATCAAAACCTCAGGAATTGGTATACAGAGCTTGAAATATCTCATGAAAAATTCATAATCGTGCTTTAAAATCTATGCATTTTCATGGCATTTTAATTATTGATTCATGTTCCTTATGCAATTCTGAAGCTAACCCATATATTTAATTGCATTTTTATGTGCTATACACGATTTCGCCATTGTCAATTTTTAGGGTTTTCAGGATTCCAAATTAGGGATTTCAAAACAAGGAAAAATTGGAGCATATGAATTAGACCATTCACTTCAGCATACTCAGGCGATCTTAAACCCACCCTCGCGCTCAATTTATGAGTGTCTGAGGGCTAATCGCTATTTTCCCTAAAGATGCCTAAGAGAACGCATGAAAAACCGTTGCCATGTTTTATTATGTTTCAGGAAAATAAAACTACGCGAAGAAGATGAATTCGTGGCAAGATGTGATAGGCTGGTTTGAAATTCGCGCGCAGAATCCACTAACGCCTTTGTTTTCTTTTATATTATTTGTTCGTTATTATATATTAACATGTGCAAATTAGCTCAGCTGGCAAGCGTTGTGTGTGTTAACGTCCAAGACCTGGGTTCGAGCCCCAGGTCTTCCTCTTTCAATATTATTTTCCAATTCATGTTCACATGCAGTGCAAGCCTTGAGGATTACCATGCGCCTTCTCCATCAAACATCCACGCGTCCAATGGAATCAAATTAAAGGCTCAGATCCCAGGAACATGGTGCATCTTGGTCAACGCCTCTGCACGTGAATAGAAAAGTCCAACAAGGCCAGTAATTTAATTGGGCTTTCACCTCCTGTTTGGGGTCTGAACCCCCAGGTTTGCATATTTTTTTATTTTTCTTTACTTTTTTTTGTATTATTATTTTTACTTCCTTTTTAATTATTGTTTATTAATTAGCTTTATTATTTTCATAAAATACAAAACAATTAAAAAAATCAGAAAAGAGAAAAAATATAATAAATATTTTATTTTAATATTTTTTGTAATAAATTTGCATGTAATTAAATTTAGTTTTAAATTAGGTTAATTTTAATTCTTTTAATAAAAAACCAAAAAAACATAGAATTAGGGTTTTAATTAATTTCATCTTTTTTCCTTTTTCTCCCATAATAATTAAATAATTTTATTTATTTTTATAACTAAATTGCATGTAAAAATTAGGATTAATTTTAGGTTAAAATTCAATATTTTCTTAAATAAATTAAAAATAAAATAGAATTAGGGTTAGTATTTAATTTTAATTACTTCTTTTCCATTTAAATCCTAAAATACTAAAAATCCCAAAAAAACAAGTTCTTTCTTTTTTTTATTAATTAACTCCATCATTAATTTAATTTTCGCAAAAGGGTCCAACGCCCTCGTTCTTAATTTCTTGTCAATTCGCATACTTATTTCTTTTCCGTTTAAATATTCATGTATCTCTCCCGAAGCCATGTATTTAATTACTCACACTTTTAATTCTTTATTTTCTGTCAAATCGGGTCCTGGTTAATTTTGGCGATGTGGACCCGCGCCATTTGTAATAACTTAGAATTTACTTTTCTCGCAATATTTTTAACTGTTAAATCAAGGCATGAAAGAATGTATGGACAAAATAAAAACAAGCGTAGAACACCTTTAACATGACAAGATAAAATATCGAAAAACGACACACGAATCACACACCACCCCTAGGGTACGCCTCACTGTTGCCTTGCCTCGAAAGGTGATCGTCGAGTAGAGGATGTCTTAGTAAGTCCTCATGATCCGAGAACCTGGCATGAGGGTAGCTTCTAAGGTATCTTCCCATTGCTCCGGTGATCACCATGTCCCTAACCTCGAATTGACCCGAACACCTCCAACGGTGGTGCTACCTACCCCTCAATGGTGGGATGGCACTACTTTAAAGGACATTTACACAGACGAATTCCTTAGGGTAGGTAGACGACTCTAGATACTTGCTCTAATTTCAAAAACAAAATACTTTTCACACCGACACATTTTCAAAAAGCTTTCGAAAGCATCTTTTCAAACACTCTTGAGGACCGATACAAGAGTCGAACTGGAGTTTTCAAAGAAATTTTTTCAAACTCACTCACAATTGAAAAGCAAACACTTTTGAAAACACAATGAGCAAGTATCTAAGAGCCCATGGATAACCATGGATAGAAAGGGTGCTAACACCTTCCCTTTCTATAATCTACCTCCCGAACCGAGAGCGATCTCTTTAAGGAATTTTTCTGTGCTTTTGTCCTTTCCATTTGGAGAAAATAAAAGACGGTGGCGACTCTTGCTTCCGCGACATTTCGCGAACCAGCGTTAAACAGTCAGTTCCAGATCCACCGATCACAATAGTCTTTCCATATTGAGTGTGTTAATCGATTGGCTAAAGGCTCTAATTGATTGGTTTATCAAATCTCTCTAAGTTGTGAGCTTTCATCATCAATGTTGATATTTAATTTCCTTAGAGCGTGGGTTTAGATTTTGGATTTGATATATGTGCGCCAAGATATTCTAATTGATTGACATAGTGTGCTAATCGATGGGGCTTACGTTGGTCAGTATCCTTAGTACATTTTGGGCCTTGTGTTGATTTTATTACTTTTCTCCACTTCTGTTCAGCCTTGTTTGCACCTCCTTTCTATAAAACATTTATAAACTCATCTTTTAGGCTAGTAAATATAATTTATCGAGATGAGCAAGAATTAAACCTCTATTTTAAAGGATTAATCAAAGTTTTTTGATCATTTCAACATTAAAATAGTGCATTACCTCAAATACCATGATACATTGATAAAAGTTTCCCTTTAAAGGGAACATCAATCAAATTATGGTGTGTCCTCCTCTATGTATCATTAGATGCGAGAGTTGATATAAATAAATGAGATGGATAAGTTTGTTACATACATATCCACTCAACCTACTATGAGGTTAACGGATCATTAAGGATCATAAATGTTAAGACACCATTAATAACATTTTCTTTGACCATCATCGTTGATATTATCATACATCCTTGGTGTTATACTCCAATTTTTGTCCTTAAGATCTCTCATCATCTCATATCATCACAATACATCAAGATCACACATTAGGGTTGGTTCTCTCTTCTACTTTCTCTTATCTTTTAATTTTTCTCTTGGGAGATCACCAAGCACCTTGAATTGAGTATCTTGTACATGTGCATTTTATGTTGATTAACTATTAACTTACATCAAAATATGTATATATGTTTCTTTGGATGTTTATATTGTAGGTGATGATACAATTGCATCCATCTCACCATCTAACTTAGGGTTTTGAGGGATAGTCCTCAGTCAAATGGTTGTTCAATTAATTCCAAGAGTTTGAGCTTCAACGTTATGTTAATGACACCATATTTATTTGGTTTAAAGAACTCTCTCCATTTCATTTAGTTCAAGCTTTCTTCAAAGAGAATGGCATTCATCAAGAAGATTCATAGGTTCATGTGTTTATTTCCATGCGTTCTTCAACAAGTTTCATTGATACTTAAGATCCATATTTGAGGGTTCTTCAATATAACATCATTTCAGGGTCTAAATGTGATCCATGATACTCTATTTTGCAAAGAAGGTTCAAAAGATTCAAGGTTGATTCAACAAGCTTGACCTAATTGAGCAAGTACTTAATTCAGTGATCACATGTGCACGACTTTCTCAATTTTCAACATTTTGAGTTGGTTCCTTTTGCTATGGATTCTTATCATCGTCTAAAACAAATTCTTTTTACATGTCAAGATCCATTTGTGCTTTTAAAGTCATAAAAAGTTGAAAGGGGTTACAAGTCATTTTGGTACTCTCTGAGTGAGGTTAGGTTGACTTCCAAAGACCATATCTTGCTTGTTTTTTGAGATTTTAGGTTAATTCGAAAGCCATGATACTCTTTGAATAGTCCTTAATAAATTCTCTTCAAGGACCTAAGGCTAATTTTGAATGGAAGACCATTTAAGTTTGAAGAAGATTACAAGTCCTTTGGAAAAGCTATGGAAATCTCTTATGTGACTTTAAAGGATCATAACTTGGTCATCTTTTATCTCCTTGAATTCATTATTTTTTCACAATAAAATTAAGTATTTCTACTACAAATTTATTTCAAGGTGCAAGGCTTGAAAAGATATGGAGAGTCTTTAAAGAATTGAAAAGATTATAGGTCATTTTTGGATTTCTCCAAATTTATTCATCATTTTCCAAAGGCCACAAATATTTCCATTTTTATGATTTTTGAATGATCTCAGTTCCACAATTCAATTTTAAGAGTCTACTTCATTTCATCTTCAAGGATCAAGATCAAATTTTAAGTGGAAGGCCTTGTAAGTTTGCAAGATATTATAGGTCATTTTAAAGCTCAACACTTAGAAATATTGCTAAGTACAAAAGATTGTTTGTTTTTTATGATTTCAAGAGGACATAACTTTAGCTTAATTATCCCAATGGAGTATTTCTTGGCATATTATAAAGATTGTGACCTTGTATTTCAAATGCTTCAAGAATCATGTCATAAAGCCTCCTGAGTTGTGTGCACCATGGATTCAAAGTTGGTACTTTAGAACTGAAGTTTCTCATGGGAGTCATATTACAATTTCCATAATGTGACTTCTAATCACAAAATTTGTGTGTGCTTTCTACTTAAACAAGATTAACAGAGATGTTTGGATCATTTAGAGTGTCGAAACGCGTCATTTTGATGAGTTTTGATGCACATGTGATCACACTTTCTTCATGACCATGGGTGTGCATGATTTCCACTAAAATTGTATCATTCACCCCTCCTCTTGATTCCATTCACTTCTCTTATAAATACAAACCATATTCCACTCATTTTGGCAAGCTTTATACAGCCACAATCACTCTTCCAAAGTTCATTCGAAGCTTGGAAATTTGAAAATTCATTTCATAATTTCAAGCCTTTTCACCTCAAATTCTTTTCTGATTCATCATTCTCAACTCTTATACAAACTCTCCGTCACCTAAACCAAGAAATTAGAGCTATAAACCGAGCAACAAAAGCCCAGTTTCGGAGCAATTTTCTTGAGTTCTGTTCAGGTAGTTTCCTTATTCAAATTGATCCAAAAAACTTTCTAATCTGTAGTCATCCTTCCTCTGAGTCTCATACTTCTTTTAAATTGCATTTTCATTGAGAATTGATCATTTATTTATAAATTTAGTTTTGCGAATTTTCACTGGTTTTCCCAAATCGAGTAAGCTGTGATTTAAAGAAATATTTTGTAAGGGTGAGGTTAGAATCTCCTGGAAGAGACAAATCCAATGATACCGCTATGAGTTTCAAATAATTCCATTTGAAGAATCTCATGAAATCCCTACTTACAGGCGTCTGGAGGTTGAAGACGACCTACGTGTCGTGCTTCAACCAATGATCTGTTGACATTTGTTTTATTTTTAATGTCTCATCTTTCATAAACTCTATGTGTTTCTTGCTAAGGTCCATATCATGCACAATGCATAAGGTGCTTTGAATATGCTTACTAACGCGTTTTGACATTGACCCAATGGTCCATTTTTTATTTTTATTTTATATTTTCTGATTTTTATTAAAGATCCAGTGTGTTATTAAATGAAGACCATATCATGCAAAGCGCGTCAGATCTCTTGGATCTGCTTACTAACACGTTTTGGCACTGATCTAATGGTCTAGATCTTTTTGGTTTTTTATTTTGATTTTATTTGTTTTAAACTTCAAAAATTCATTAAAAAATCATTTTTAACTAGAAAATTATGAAAAAATTACTAAAAATATATTTTAATATCCTCTTTATGATTCTCATTTTTTCATAATTTTATTTTTTGATTTGATATTTTTTATGATTTTTCTTATCTTTTCAGTTGTTTTAATTGTTTAAAAATATTTTTAGACCTTTTAAAATTCTGGAAAAAAATATGGAAGGATCCAATGACCTTTTGACAAATATTAATGACCTGATTTTATTTTTACTTTTTATTTTACTACTTTTTACAAATATTGGTTTATTTTTGCTCATTTATTTATATTTTAAAAATAGTTCCTGACTTTTAAAAATTCTAAAAAAAATTGTCAACACTTGTTGACTCATGATTGACCTCTGATATTTTTTAGGATTTTTATTTGGTGTGTTAATACACTTTGTGTATTTTACCAATTATTTTTTTATTAATCATTTAAATATTGATTTTATTAATTATATTTTATTATTTTTGTGATTGGTTCTGATTTGGAGACATTTAAGTGTTACTTTGGGACAAGTTCTTCAACCTCATTAGATCTTGGGTGTTGATAGGTTGAAAAACCAAATCCACCAAAATGGATGAATGATGTCGATGATATTTGAAACCCTAATTTCATATGAGGCATTGGTTACACTGTGATTTCCCTTTTTCCCCTTCATCTCATCCCCTTTCTTCCTTCCTATTGATTGGTTCTTAGTGGCCCAAACTTGATATTTGCAAGCCCGGGTATGGTTAGGTTTTAAGCTATGGCCAAAAACCTTGATGGCTCATTATTAGAAGGCTTTGATTCTATCAATCCTCTAATGATTCTTCATTAACTTTGACCTATGTTCAAGGCTCAAACTATCATGGATCATATCATTTGTAATCCCCTTTTTTCATCTTTTATTTGATTGATTATTAGTGGTTCAAACATTGTGTTTGTAAGCCCAAGGATGATTAAATATTGAGCTATGTTCAAAAACCTTGAAGGCTCATTGTTAGGAGGCTTTGATTCTATCAATCCTCTAATGAGTCTTCATCAACTTTGACCTAGGCTCAATGTTCAAATCATCATGGACCACTCTTCTAAAAATCATTCAACATTAAACTATTAATCACTAACTTCTAACTATTGACTATTAATCATTTACTTTACTTTACTTTACTTTACGCTTTTACTTTATGCATTTATTTTATGTCTTTACTTTATGTCATTTACCTTTAAGAATTTACATCTCATGTCATTTGCCTTTTCCTCACTTGAGTATTTACTTTATGTCTTTTTTATCTTTGCTCACTCGAGCTTTATTTTCTTTTTGTAAATATACTTAATAATCAACTTGGACATTAAAAATGTTAAAGTTACTTGGACTATCTGGTTACTATCTCTGGAACTTTGGAGTTGTGGATTCCTGAGACTTAGGATTAGAAACCCTATGGCTTTGAAACTTTGTCATCTTTACGGTGATATTTTTTGAAGTTGCTCTAAAGTTCTTGGGGTTTACACTAAGGCATTGGTTTGAACTTTTTCTGCGTGTAGGTTATTCTGATTTCCATGCTTTGTCTATAATTGGGAATTCGTCTGTATACAGTTGTTACTCTGGCTAATTTTTTTTATCAGTGAAGACTTTGCTTGGTTCTTAATTCATCAGAAGCTTTGTATTCATCTGGGGTTTAGTATTTCGATTGCTTGGTTTTAATCCAAAGGATGGTAATTCTACATTGACTTCTTTAAGTCAAGTGTTGGCTTCTTGTTGGTTAGGCCGTTCTTTTCCCTAGATTTTACTTTGTATACATAGGATAGTCTCTTCATCTCCTCCTATCTTCTTTAATTTTCAAAACCTTCTCCCTCATTTTCAAAACTCTTCTTATTTTTAAAAAAACATGAACCGCTTTCATAATAAACTTGGACTTAAGTCCATGCATTTTCAAAACACTTTTTCTCAATCAAACCCTTAATAAATTTAATCATACTTTGACATCTTTTTCAAGACTAAAAGTCATTAACTTCACTCAAACCATTTTTGCCACTTTGGCTTTTTACTTTAAATTTTTCTTAAAAGATTAGACTCTTGTTGATTCTTGTAGTGATGCAAGCTGCTACACTTCTATGATATATAGTGAAGCGGGCCATTTTCCACTTGGATGTTGAGTGATGTCTTGTTGATTTTAAATCCAAGACTATGTTCTCCACTTTGAGATGATGCAAATGCTCATTTCTCATAATTATGGGTAGTAAGTATGTTTTCCACTCGGATATGACGATGATGTCTCTTCTCCTAAAATTAACCAATACACATGTGTTTTACAATTTTTGAGGTGAAATACAAGTACCCTGATCCCCTATTTCAGGGACGGTGGTACGTAGGAACTAAAGGTTCACAACAGCGGCGGGTGCAAAAATTGTAAAAAATACTTCTTTTTTCATCTCCACCGTCTACTTTTGTATACACCTTTTATAGCCAAAATACATAAATTTTTAGAGAAGTTCATGTGGAGTACCATAGATGTTTAGGATTCTAATACCTTCCCTTTGCATAACCAACCCTCATATCTAGATTCTCTCCCACTCTCTTCATGGTGGCGATTTTTTATTTGATTTGTATGAGTTAAGTCAATCAAATGGCTTAGTATCAACATTTCTATGCTATACTTGGGTCAAAGGGTTTAAATCGATGTATAATTTAAAGTATACTTATTTAACTTTACACAACTTCATTTTATATTTGCTAAGACTTTGAGTTGCAAACATACCTGCAAAACACACTAAGGTTTCACCTTTGGTACCAAATTTTTCTTGGGTCCTGGTGGGTTAGTTTTTCCATATGGTTGTGTTATTACCATTAGACTTTTTCAATTTGTCAAAATAGAAAGGCTCTAATCGGTCAATTCTTTTTCAGTGTGTGTATTTGTAGACTGGGTGACTCTATTTCTTGTAATCTACACCTTTATTAGGTTTTCTATCCTTGCTAAATCCTAGTCCATTATTATTTAAGTAAGGTCTTTGACTTGATAGGATCAAGTCAAGTTTTTTTTTCCCTAAGGAAAACTTACCTAAGGTTTCATGTAATTCATCTACTTCCTTTTTCAAAGAGACAGAAATCTCACAATATTTATTTGAGTTTCTAATTTTAGTTATTTATCACTTAAGGATTTATTGCTTTATTCAATAAACCCTAAATATTCCTTAAGGTCTAAGTTGAATTTTCTAATTTTATCATTTTATTTAACCAACTCAAAGATGATTCTAAATAAAAGTTTGTAGGAAGGTTAAGCTACCTCACCATTATCTTCCTCGAAGGATTCTCTTAAGAAAACTTCATCTTCTTCAGTGGTAGTGGATTCTTGTACGGTTCTCCCCAAGTTGATGTTTCTCCTCATTTTCTACTTTAGAAGATCCCACTTGAAGATACTTATTCTTCACGATTTCTTACACATGAGGTTCCTTCATTTGATGTTGAATCTTTCGAAGATCATTCAAATACTGTGTATGTTCTTTCGAAGGAGACCATTGGAGTTGTATGATAGGAGTTTGATGAAGTTGATAATTCTTCACTTTTTAAGCCTGTAATTTAATTTTTAAGTAATTTAATTAGCTCATTCAATTTTTCTATAATTTCCTTCTTCTTGAATTTTTCCTGAAATTCATGAAGGTTCCCATCTTTTGATTTTAGGATTAGGTTAAATTTCCAATTTTTAACTCTTAGATATTGGTTAGTGACAAATGTACCAATACAACTTCCAATGTTTTTAAACTTTGACAAACATTTAAGAGTCTTCTTCGCCTCGTGTGTTCATCTCTTCTTATTTGATACTTAGAGAAACTCCATATATCATTTCAAGAGTATCCCACATTTTCGTGGTGGTTTTGCAATGATGAACATAAAAGAATTTAGTATAATTTGTTTGACTTGATACTTCACACACAAGATGGGATGAATTGTGTGGTTTGGAAAAAAAATGGTTTTGAAAACTTTTGGCAAGTTAAATCAGAGTTTGAAAACATTTTCTAATTGTAGGCAGTGGAAAGTAAATATTTAAAGTGCAGAAATTAAAAAGTTAAAGAAAGAGATAAAACACCAAGAGTTATAAAGGTTTGGTCAAAAACAAAAACAGCACACTCATCTCCCTAATATCTGAAGGAGGAATGTAGACTCTAGGATTTCCTTAGAACCTTGATTTGCAGGTGATAAACCATTAGTCCTTACCTTGTGGGTAGTACCTTTGACTTAATGCTCGTGACGTCGAACCTATGAACCCCCATGTTTGTGATCTTGTGTGTGATTGTTGCAACACGCATTCATGCACCCATGAGCTTTCTTTAAACATTTTTCCAAGGAACTTAAGGTTCACCTTTGAAAATATCTCAGGTACTCTTTTGACCATGGATTTTGGAAGGAGAAAGACTCGGAATAAAGTTTCAAGGATCCTAAGACAGAGGAGCTGAAGACTCTAATTTTTAAGATTGAGAGTCTTACAGATTTCCGGAAGAAGTATGGAGATATTGTGCCTCTTATAAAGCTCAGGATGAAGGAGGGTATTCTTACTATGTTGGTTCAATTCTATGATTTGTTATACTGGTGTTTTACTTTCCCTGATTATCAACTAATGCCTATATTGAAAGAGTATTCTTATTTACTTGGTCTGCCTATTATTGATCATGTTCCTTTCATCGGCTTAGAAGGAGATCCTAAGTCTCATGAGATTGCAGCAGTTACTCATTTGAGAAAGTCTGAGATTGAGGCTAACATGACTACCAAAGGAGGGAACAAAGGTTTACCTGCTCAGTTCCTATTGGAGAAAGCTCGTTACTTTGTCAAGATGAAGAGTATAGTTGCTTTTGAAGTTATCTTTGCTTTGCTTGGCTATGGTTTGTTCTTATTTCCTAACACCGACAAGTTTGTGGATGTTAATGCCATTAGGTTCTTTCTAATTGGGAATCCAGTCCCTAAGTTTCTAGGAGATACTTATTATTCCATTCATCTTCGGGATTTCTATCAAGGAGGGATGATCATCTGTTGCACACCGTTGTTATACCAGGGGTTTATTTCTAACTTTCCCCAGTCTGTTGCTTTTTGGGACATCAAGAAGGAACCACGGTGGGCACCGAAGATTATGGCTCTCACTCATTCAGACATTGATTGGTAGCATCAAGCTTACTATGATGTTAAAATTATTTATAGTTATGGTATTTTTTCCAATGTGCCTCTTCTTGGTACAAAGGGAAGAATTAGCTATAATTCTGTTCTTGCACGCCGCCAGCTTGGATATCCAATGAGAGACAAGCCAAATAACATTCATCTTAGTGGTTTCCTTATCCAAGAAGGAAAAGATTAAAAAGTAGCTAAGGAAGAGATTTAAAAGGCTTGGTGCCATATTCATAGGAAGGATAGAAAGATTTAGGACCAAGAGGAGCGGTTTCCTTAGAGCCTCACCTCTGGTGGGTACAAGCAAGGGCAATTCAATTGAAAATGCCTTATTCTCATGAAGAACCTTTAGCTAATATATTTATGACAACTACTCCTCCCCTTTTAGATGATGTGGAAGAACTTCAGATTGCCTTGGTTAGGCTGCAGCAAGATAAGGAATCATGGAAGAACAAGTACCAGACTTTAGAGGTGTCCTACTCCACGAAATTGAAGGAGAAAGATGATTTGATTGAGATTCTTGAGAGACATGTTGTTGAGATGATGGAGAAGCAAGAGGATTTATTTTCCTCTAGCATTCAGCCAGGTCTCATTGAGCACTTATCTCCCACTTCTAGTGGATGGAAGGAAGTCGCCGACAAGTATGCAGAAGAGAACAAGCAATTGAAGGCTCGGATGCAAGACTCAATGGGAAGCGTCAGCGTGTGGACAAATCTTCATCAACTTCTTAGACTTTCTAGATTCTATCTTTATTTCTCTTGTACTCTGGATTTTTGGAACTTGTACAAAAAGTTATAATCCCTTCCAAAGTTATTAATATAAAAAGTTTATTCTGTTCGCTAAAAAATGTGTTAATTCTTTGATATTTGCAATTATTCTTTAAGTTCCTTGGAAAGACTAAATAAATCATGTACATTGCATATCACGCATCATTTCTCACACCTTTTCGCATTCTTGTTTTATTCTAGGTGTCTTATTTGTCTCTCTTCTTCGTTCATCCAAGTTGCCTCACCAGTACAATACTCGGGATAATTCTAGAAGGAAGATGGAAAACCTTGAACAAGAGAATTGTGAGTTGCACGAAGATTTTACTGCTTTGAGAGCTGGCATGTCTAATCTGACTTCTTTGGTAGAGTCATTGGTGGCTGCTCAAAATCAGCCACCACCACCTTCGTCTCCTCATGCTACTCAACTTCAACGGACAACTGTCATTTCTGAAGTGTTGTCAGTTCCCGTCTCTACTACTCCAGCTATTACCTCTACTCAGTATCGTATACCTCTCAATTGTCTGTGGGGAATGCCTGAAGGTTACATGCCAGAAGGATACAACCCTATTGTTCAAGTTGCTCAGCCTGTTAAACCAATTGTGGTTTCTGCCCCTCTTGTGGCGCATGCTACTCCTGTTGCTAATAATGAGATTCATCATGATGCACATCTTGTGGTGAATAATGTTCCTGTTATTAATGAGTTTTATAATGTTATTCATCCACCGAGTGAAAGTTTGGGCTTCTATGATAGAATGGATGACTTTCAGGATCAATTCAATGAAATGCAGAAAGAGGTGAAGGCCCTCAGAGGGAAAGAGCTATTTGGACAGAATGTCAGAGAACTTTGCTAAGTTCCTAATATGAAAGAATCATTGTAAGTGCACCAAATGATTTCACTGAGAAGGTAAGTATGGGTGTTCCATTGGAGGAAGCCATCAGGGAAGGACGATTGTCAAAAGATGAAGGTTCTAGTGGTACAAAGAAACCATGATATGGATTTCCTATAAAGAAATAAGGAGAAACAAATGTTGTTGTTTAAGAAAGAAAGATTAGACCTCTGAGAAGACGTCATCAGCATCAACAACAGGTTGCTTCAGTAACTCCAGTTATCAATGTAGCTCTGACTGCTGTTGTGTATCAGAAAATACCTTATCAAGGTAATCAAGGGCAGGGTCAAAAAAGAGAAGATTTTGATCGTATCCCAATAAGTTATGTAGAGGTATTTCCGGATTTGATCCAGAAGAACCTGGTGCAGACTAGGTCTCCCCTGTTGTACCTCCAACATTGCCATGGTATTATAAATTTGGTCAGACTTATGCTTTTTATCAAGGAACCCCTAGGCACAATATTGAAAACTATTATCCGTTGAAGGTTGAAGTGCAGAAGATGGTAAGGTCTGGTCTATTATGTTTTAAAGATGGCAGTCCCAATGTACAATCTAATCCACTTCCCAAGCATGGAGGTGGAGGTACTGTGAATATGGTTTCTGGTTGCCCGGGAGAATTCAGAATTTTTTATATAAATTTGGTAAGAGATGATTTGGTAAAGATGCATGCTGGTTCTTGCGAGTTTAGCTATTATACGCATGACCATGCATCTTGTAGTGTTTGCAAGGAAGATATTCGTGGATGTGATAAAGTGAGAGCTAATCTCCAGAAGATGATGGATGAAGGCCTTATCCACATAATTAGACCAAGGGCTGAACATGAAGAATAAGTGAACATGGTTTATGGTTGCTCCAACAAATTCCGGATTTTGATGTAAACTATATGGATGATGATCTGGTAGAACTACATGCCACATTTTGTCACATAGGTGTCCATGAGGTACATCATTATGGGTCTTGTCAGATCTGTTGTATGGATTTTAGTGGTTGTTCTATTGTAAGAAGAGGTGTTCAATTGATGTTAGATAAAGGTACTATCAGAGTCACGGGAAACGAAGATGATTATAATGGAGTTAATATGATTGAAGACTACTATATTAAGGCCATGTCTGATGATGAGTATGTTTCTACTGATGATTTACTTTCTTATGATGAAGGTATGTTTTATGATAATGATTTTGTGATTCTTAGATATGCTGAAGAGGCAGGAGTGAATGTCATTGTACCACATTTTGATGTTCCTGCTCATGTAGAGATTTCATATCGCAGCAGACCTGTTATAGCTCCTGTGGTTATTTGTTTGCATGGTGTTGTTCCCTACCAGTCAGAAAAAGCTATACCTTATAAATACAATGAAACTATCATGGAAGCTGGTGTAGAAATTCTAATCTAACCTTTGACCAATGTTGAGAATATAGTTGAGGTCAGTCGAGTGACCCGTAGTGGTCGTGTCTTTTCCCCTACCTTTCTAGGAGATGTTGATCCTAGAAAAAAGATTGTTGAGACCTATGCTGAGCCTAAGAAGGTGGTAGAAGAATCCAGTGGTGCTACCATGGAGAAAGATGTTGATGATCTATTGAAGATCATTAAAATGAGTGATTAAAAGATTGTGGACCAATTGTTGCAAACTCCATCTAAGATCTCCATTCTAGCTTTGTTGATGAACTCCTATGCTCATCGGGAATCTCTGATGAGAGTGTTGGATCAGGATTTTGTTAAAAGATATGTATCTCTTGATCAGTTTAACGGTGTTGTGGGTAATATTACGTCTTGTAATAATTTGAGCTTTTTTGATGAGGAATCACCCGATGAAGGACAGAACCATAATTTGGCTCTGCATATATCTATGAATTGTAAGAATGACTCCTTGTCCAATGTGCTAATAGACAATGGATCTTCTTTGAATGTCATAACGAGGAGCACTCTCATGAAGCTTAAGTATCAAGGAACTCATATGCGTCCAAGTGGCATTATAGTAAAAGCTTTGATGGTTTAAGAAAATCTGTCATTGGAGAGGTGGACTTACCCATTCACATATGTTCACACATGTTTCAGATTACCTTTCAATTGATTGATATTGCCCTAACTTATAGTTGTTTATTGGGACGGCCTTGGATCCATGAAGTAGGAGTCATTACATCAACTATACATCAGAAGCCGAAACTTGTCCGTGAAGAGAATGTAGTTATCATGAATGGTGAGCAAGCTTTGTTGGTATCTCATTTGTCTTCCTTTAGCATTATAGAATCTGATGAAGCCACTGTTGGGACCCAGTTCCAAGCTTTGTTAATTGATAATATAAGGAAGAATGAAGATTCCATCACCTCATTTAGAGATGTGCAACATGTAGCACAGAAAGGCCTTAACAATGTATAAGGACAAGTTATTGATCCATTTGTGAACAAGAATAAGACTGGTTTGGGTTTCTCCTTGAAGAATGAAACTATTAAGTTGAAGTCTTCTTTTAGCAAATATCAAGATATCTTCCATAGTGCGGGATATCTCCATCCAACTACTCTAGAGGCCAATGCTATCCTTGAGGATGAGCCGGAAATAGAGATACCAAACTTTGTGACACATGGAGTCAGATTCCAAAATTGGATCATTGGTGATGTTCCTACTTGCATGCATATTTCGACGTAATTTTTTTTGCTTGTCTTTTCAAAAATCCTTTCACTCTACCGAAGATGAAAGTGATACTGTATGGGCGCGTCTTTTGTTTTGGATTTTCAAATCATTAACAAAAGTTTATTTTTTATTTCCAATCATGTTTTTGTTTTCTATTTTCTTGGAAATTGGTAATCAGAAAAAACCTTTTAAAATAAATAATAACTGTAAATTGAATATGCATAATCACTTGTTACATTTGTCAGTTTCTAAAATCAATCATAATCATATGTGCAAATTAATTAAAAACTCGTAGGATACAATGACCCTACACCCTCTCCCAACTTTGAAAGTCCTGTGTATATGGATGAAGAAGAAGAATTTGATGAGATTCCAAAATAGGTTTCTCAGTTTCTTGAGCATGAGGAAAATAGCATTCAGGCGTATAAAGAGCCGTTGGAAATAATAAACTTGGATTCAGAGAAATATTTGAAAGAAATCAAGATTGAGGCATTACTTCATTCTAATGTGAAGAGCAGGTTGATTGAGCTGCTGAAAGAGTATGTGGATATCTTTGCTTGGTCTTATTAAGATATGCATGGGTTGGACATCGATATTGTGGAGCATCATTTACCGATAAAGCCAGAATGTCTGCCTATCAAGAAGAAGTTGCGAAGAACTCATCCCAACATGACAGTGAAGATTAAATAGGAGGTCTTGAAACATGTTGATGTTGGTTTTCTTGTGACGTCAGTATATCCATAGTGGATTTCCAATATTGTTCCAGTACCTAAGAAAGACGAAAAAGTACGCATGTGCATTGATTATAGAGATCTGAATAAAGAAAGTCCAAAAGATAATTTCCCACTACCACATATTGATATGTTGGTAGATAGTACAGAAAAATTCAAAGTATTCTCGTTCATGGACGGATTTTCCAAATACAATCAAACTAAGATGGATCCTGAGGACATGGAAAAAACAACGTTTATCACACCCTGGGGAACATTCTGTTACAGAGTGATGCCCTTCGGGTTGAAGAATGCTGGTGCAACGTACCAGAGGGTTATGGAAACCCTATTCCATGATTTGATGCATAAGGAAATTAAAGTATATGTTGATGATAGGATCTCCAAATCTCATATAGAAGAAGGGCATTTGGAAGACTTATTGAAGTTATTTCAGCATTTGAGGAAGTATCGTCTCCGCTTGAATCTGAATAAGTGTACTTTTGGTGTTCGTTCAGGAAAATTGTTGGGTTTTATTGTCATCCAAAAAGGAATTGAAAAGTTGATCTTGATAAAGTTAGGGCAATTCAAGAAATGCTCGCACCAAGAACTGAAAAACAAGTCAGAGGATTCCTTAGGCATATGAATTACATATCCAGGTTTATTTCCCACATGACTGCAACATGTGAACCAATCTTCAAGCTTCTGAAGAAAGATCAAGGTTGAGTATGGATGGATGATTTCCAAAGGGAATTTGAAAGCATTAAATAATATCTGCTTGAAAATCCTATATTTCTCCCTCCTGTTGAAGGAAGACCATTGATATGTATCTGACTGTGTTGGATAATTCTATTGGTTGTATTTTGGGACAGTAAGATGAAATAGGAAGAAAGGAATATGCCATTTATTATCTGAGCAAGAATTTTACTAACCGTGAGTCACGGTATTCTATGCTTGAAAAGACATGTTGTGCCTTGGCCTGGGCTGCGAAACATCTACGACAATATATGGTGAATGATACTACTTGGTTGATATCCAAAATGGATCCAATTAAGTATATTTTTGAAAATCCTACTCTTACTGGAAAAATTTCCCGTTGCCAGATGTTTTTGTCTGAATATGATATTGAATATTATACTCAGAAGGCTATTAAAATTAGTGTGTAGAAAGAATTTCTTGCTCACCAACCGGTTGATGATTATCAGTCTGTTAAGTATGATTTCCCTGATGAGGATGTGATGTATTTGAAAGTAAAAGATTATGATGAAACTTTTCCTGGAGAAGGTTATGATCCCGAATACCGATGGCGTATGGTGTTTAATGGAGTTGTAAATGCTTATGGAAAAGGAATTGGTGTTGTGGTTATTACTCCAATGTGTCCCATATCCCTTTTACTACAAGGTTAACGTTTGATTGTACCAATAACATGGCAGAATATGAATCTTGTATTATGGGTCTTGAAGAGGATATGGATCTCAAAATCAAAATTCTTGATGTATATGGTGATTCGGCTTTGGTAATAAATCAAATTAAAGGAGAATGAGAGACTCGTCACTCTGGCTTGATTCCTGACAAAGATTATGCCAGAATATTATTATCTTGCTTCAATAAAGTTGAATTCCATCATATTCTCTGAGACAAGTATCGGATGGCAGATGCTTTAGCCACTTTGGCTTCTATGTACCAAGTGAATGCTTGGAACAATGTACCTCAGATTACGATTCGGTGTCTTGATAGACCAGCTCATGTGTTTTATACAAAGGTGACATCGGATGATAAACCTTGGTATTATGATATGAAGCACTTCCTCCAGACTCAAGAATACCCTTTTGGTGCATCCGACAAAGATACAAAGACATTGAGAAGGTTGGAAAGTAGCTTTTTCCTCAATGAAGATGTGTTATACAAGAGAAATTATGACATGGTCTTGCTCAGATGCGTGGATAGACACGAAGCAAACATGTTAATGCATGAGATTCATGAAGGATTCTTTGGTACCCTTTCCAATAGGCATTCTATGGCTAAAAAGATGCTTAGGGAAGGTTATTATTGGTTGACAATGAAATCTGACTGTTACAAATTTGCAAAGAAGCGCCATAAATGTTAGATTTATGCTGACAAGTTTCATGTACCTCCAACTCGCCTCAATGTTATTTCTTCCCCATGGACTTTCTATATGTGGGGTATTGATATGATCGAAATGATTGAACCCAAGGCCTCAAATGTACATCGTTTCATCTTGGTGGCAATTGATTACTTCACCAAATAGGTGAAAGCAGCCCCTTATGCTAATGTCATCAAGCAGGTGGTAGTGTGGTTTATCAAGAACAGTCTTATATGTCGGTATGGTGTGCCGAGCAGGATTATCACTAACAGCAGATCGAATTTAAATAATAAAATAATGACGGAACTTTGTGAAGAATTCAAGATTGTCCATCACAACTTCCCTCCTTACAGGCCTAAGATGAATGAGGCTGTTGAAGCTACTAATAAGAATATTAAGAAGATTATCCATAAAATGGTTGTTACCTATAAAAATTGGCATGAGATGCTTCTTTTTTCCTTGCATGGGTATCATACATTCGTCCACACTTCAACAGGAGCAACCTCTTTCTCTCTTGTTTATGGTATGGAAGTGTCATAACCGACAAAAAATAATGATTCACCACCACTACTTTTTGAAGATGTGAAAAACACAAGAAGGGGTTGAATTGAAAAACTTGGATCAAATAAATACAGCTTTAAGACACGGTATTTTTATCCTGGTTTGTTTGATCTCAAACTACTCCAGTCCACCCGTCAAGGTGATTTCGCCTCTCTCCAACGAGGTCTTAATCCACTATTCTCAAAGAATTACAACAGCTACTTTAACAACTGTTAAAGTCTTCTTGAGTATAACCACAAACCGGTTTATCTCAAGGAAATCTTTTACAAGAAATGAACAAGAGTGTGTTGTTGTTTTCTAACAAAACAGTATATCACAACTGTGATAGTTACACAAATTAAGCTTGGAATAAAATGAATTTGCTAAAGCTTTTGAATATGCGTGGTTTGGAAGGCTTGGCAAATTGTGTGCATACATGCGTGCTTCTTTTCTCAAGCAGACTTGTTTATATAGGCAAGGCAAAGATACGTTGTCCAAAAAGCAAGTTTAATGATAATAACGCACTTTCCTTTTGAAGAAGATCTTGTCTGAAGAAAGCCGTTAGCATTTAATTCTGTCTTGAATAATTAATAACGCTTCAGAGTCTTCTTTGCTTTAACTGTTGATAACGCTTCAGAGTGTTGATGACTTGGTAAAAATATCTTTGATCAGAGTCAGAGTGTATTTGTTTATGCGCAGATTCTGGTCATCAAGCTTCAGCGTATAATATGGTAGCTTCAGCGTGTAGCACATATTACTGATCTTCTGATGCTGATTCTAATCTGATGTTGATTCCATCAGAACTTCTGTATGTACAAAACATAATTTTAAGAAGCATATTTGTTCTTTATATATATCTTTGAATTTATTTACTCTTTGTATTTTTTTATCATCAAAAATCTAATCAAGGGTTGTAGAATCAAACTATGTTCTAACAATCTCCCCCTTTTTGATGATGACAAAAACCAGATTTTTCAATTAAAAATAAAGAATAAAAAGTATAGAATTTAAGTAGAAAAACTCCCCCTGAGTTGATTACTTCCCTTAAATTCTTTGAGTCCTTGAGCATCAGAATTGACTATGTCTTTCATCAGAGTTTTGTACATGTTCAAGTTTTTAAGAAGAAGGAATTTATGTTTGAGACTTATGTCTCAGTAATCCATTATTGAAAATATCTTGTTCTTTCTCCCCCTTTTTGTCAGTTATCAAAAAGAACATATAATCAGAAACAAAAAAGATTTATATTATAATTAGAAGCAACGATAAGAAGTTTAGAACAGCAGCAATGTAGAAAAGATTACAAATAAACAAAGAAAATCTAAGATGGAGGAGGAAGACGTGTGAACAAAGCTTCCAACAAGCCCTTGATATGGGTGTTGGTTTCCTCTTGTTTGGTTAACATGCTCTTGATTTCTGAAATTTTTTCATCCTGTTTATCCATCCTTTCCTCTCTTTTTAGGAGTCCGCTGGGATGATCCTTCTGCTACAGCCTTCCTTTTCTTGTTTTTCTTTAGCACAACTTCTGGAGCCTTCTGCTGCAGATCCTGAATGTTCAAATCTGGTGTTGTACCATCCGCCTTGCATGCATCCAGATATCTGACTATTATCTCAGGTTTAGAATCAATCTCTGAGAACATGGGAAAGTTATCCAGAGGGATTCTTCTGCTGAAGATTGCTGCAAAAGAAGTGACACTGGGTTCCTTCTTGATGTTCTCAATTAACTTCATCTTCTTCAGATTCTTTGCATTCAACTGTTTGCCAACAGTAGCTTCCAAAGAGCTAATTTCCTGAGCTTCAGTTAGATGATCAATCAGCTTATTCTCTGTTAGAATATCTGATATAAGCCTTCCTAGGGGTATCTAGTCCCTTTTTGTGCGCTCCTCTTCTCTGGTTTCCTTAAGACTAGTCCTTAGATGGTTAAACAGCAGATGAGCCAGATTCACCTTAATCTTCTGGGAGATGAAGTAAATCAGAAATTGCTGATCAATATTGATGTAGTCAGGAGAGCTGGTAGGCTTCCTATGGTTTATGCATCCCAAAATAATCTTGGCCCATATTTTGTGATGGTCTTTTAGATCCCTTACCTTGCTGGAGGGAAGACCCAGAGTGAAGATTTCTCTAGCAATTAGGGCGACATCAGCGCATCTTTCAGCCATGTCAATGCATCGTACACCACCACCATTGTAGCCTATTAATCTTGCAATGAGGTCCTCAGTTATGACTATCTTCTTCCCCATTATGTATGAAGTAACTTGATGGTTGGAAGATGAAGCATGAATCTAAAATTCCTTCACAAGGATTCGAAATGTTGGACCCACCAGTCGGTCAAAATATTTGTCCCAGCCTTGAGCCTTTACTTCTTCAGAGAGATTAAACTCGTTCTCTTGAAGACTGTTAAAGTCCACAATCAATTCTGAGAGTACTTCTAGATTTTTGATGGGTGCGTGAAGAGTTCTGAAGGGTTCTTCATATTGTTTGGAGGAATCTATTTTCTGAGTACTGGAAGTAGGGTTGCTTGAGGAAACCATGTTCACACCGAAGGTTTTGAGAAGAAATTGAAAGGGTTTTGAGAAAGGATGCAAACTGAAATCAATTAGATTGTAGAGAAAATGAAAGTGAAAGTGAAAAATTGTAAAGAGTGAGAAATGTGTTTAAATAGATTTTGAAAAAGATTTTGAAAACATAAACGGCAAGAGAGAGAAATAAATTATAATGATTATGAGCATTTAATGACAACTGATTTTGGGGGATTCAGAAAGATATTGGAACGGTTACCCATGACATGTGTCCCAATGCATCCAATCAGCGCTTTTGACCTTTCAGAAACGTGAATGCGTGTTCAGCCTCAGAAAGTAGCTGATGATTGGATGACACCTGTTTGCTTGAGTGAACAGCATATTTCTATCCTTGAAATGAAGCGCTCAGATCTTCATGGATAGATTTGGATACAATCTGTACTTCTAAAGATCTAAAGGAAGATTGATCAGTAGTTCACAAAAAAATAAACAAAGTTCTGAAGGTTAAGATATGGAATCAAAACAGTTTTATTCTGGGCAGAGCTTTATGCTGAGATGTTTCAGAATGAAGTTGAACCTATCTTCAGAAAGAGGTTTTGTAAAGATATCAGCCCATTGATGGTCTGTGTTAATAAATTTTAAATTTAGAATCCCTTTCTGAATATAGTCCCTAATAAAATAATGTTTTATTTCTATATGCTTAGCCCTAGAATGCAAAATAGGATTTTTACTGAGACAAATAGCAGAAGTATTGTCACAGAGGATAGGGATGTTACTCTCAAATATATTGAAGTGCTCAAGTTGACTTTTCATCCAGAGCATTTGTGTGCTGCATCCAGCTGCTGTTATGTATTCAGCTTCTGCTGTTGATAGAGCTATTGTGGATTGTCTTTTGCTGTACCATGAGATCAGATTTTCTCCCAGAAACTGGCAGCTTCTAGAAGTGCTTTTACATTCTACTCTGTCTCCAGCGAAATCAGCATCACAGTATCCTATCAAGTTGTAATCACTTGATTTTCTATAAAACAAACCCAGATTAGTAGTACCTTTCAGATACTTGAAAATTCGCTTAACTTCTGTTAAGTGAGATTCTCTAGAATCTGATTGGAATCTAGCACAAATGCAAACACTGAATAGAATGTCAGGCCTTGAAGTCGTCAGATAGAGAAGAGAACCAATCATATCTCTGTAGACCTTCTGTTCTACCTTTTTACTTACCTCTTCTCTTTCCAGAATGCACGTGGGATGTATTGGAATCTTTGATGGCTTACATTCTGAGAGATCAAATTTCTTCAGAAGTTCTCTGACATATTTGCTCTGATGAATGTAAGTTCCTTCTGGGGTTTGATTAATCTGAATGCCCATAAAGAATTTTAGTTCCCCCATTAGGCTCATCTCAAATTCTGCCTGCATACATTTAGCAAACTTTCTTCCCAGAGAGGGTTTAGTGGATCCAAATATGATGTCATCAACATAAATCTGACATACTAAAATGTCATTCTTAATTGTCTTATAGAACAAGGTTGTGTCCACTTTCCCTCTGGTGAATTCCTTTTCTAGCAGGAAGTTACTTAGTCTTTCATACCAATCTCTGGGAGCTTGTTTCAGACCATAGAGTGACTTCTTTAGTTTGAAAACATATTCTGGATTTTTGGAACTTTCAAAACCAGGGGGTTGGTGCACATATACCTCTTCTTCTATATAGCCATTTAAGAATGCACTCTTAACATCCATCTAATACAGAGTGATGCCTTTATTAACAGCAAATGAAATTAAGAGTCTGATAGATTCTAACCTGGCGACTGGAGCAAAGGTTTCTGTATAGTCTATCCCCTCTTGCTGACTATAACCTTATGCTACCAGTCGTGCTTTATTTCTGATGACTTCACCTTGTTCGTTCAGTTTGCTTCTGAACACCCATTTTGTACCAATGACGTTGAATCCATTTGGTTTGGGAACTAGATCCCATACGCAATTTCTTGTGAATTGATTTAGCTCCTCTTGCATTTCTAGAATCCAGTCATTGTCCAGAAGTGTTTCATTAATTATTGTTGGTTCAATTAGAGAAACTAGTCCCATGAGGGATTCTTCAGAGTTTCTGAAGGTAGATCTTGTTCTGATTGGATCTTCCTTCCTTCCTAAGATTGTTTCTTCTGGGTGATCCATGCTGCTTCTGGATGGTCTTTTCTGGAGTTGATCAACAGAAGGTGCTGGATTGCTTGCAGTGACTCTATCTGATGTTGAGGGAGTGTCTCTGTTGAGAGCTTTTGATGATTTGTCTTCAGTACCTGTGAGTTCAACTTCCATACCTGCAAGGAATTCATTATGCTTTGACTTTTGAGAGTCAAGCTTATCATCAAAATGAACACTGATTGAATCCTCCATAATTTGTGTTTCTGTATTGTATACTCTGTACCCTCTTGAGCATTCAAAATATCCTAACATAATACACTTTTGTGCTTTAGAGTCAAACTTGTTCAAATAATTTTTTGTATTCAAAATAAAACATGTACATCCAAATGGGTGAAAATAGGAAATGTTGGGCTTTATGTTCTTCCATAATTCATATGGAGTGTTTTCCAGAATAGGTCTTATGGAGATTCTATTCTGAATGTAACACACTATGTTTATTGCCTCTGCCCAGAAGATCTTAGCAACGTTAGTCTCGTTGATCATGGTTCTGGCCATTTCTTGCAATGTTCTGTTCTTTCGTTCTACAACTCCATTTTGCTGGGGAGTTCTAGGACAAGAGAAATCATGCAGAATGCCTTTATCATTAAAGAATAACTCAAAATCTTTGTTTTCAAATTCTCCACCATGATCACTTCTGACTTTGACGATTCTAAGATCCTTTTCATTCTGAACTTGGTTGCAGAAGGTAACAAACACAGAGTGTGACTCGTCCTTGTGCCTTAAGAACTTTACCCATGTCTATCTGCTATAGTCATCTACGATTACTAACCCATACTTCTTGCCACTGACTGAAGCAGTTTTAACTGGTCCAAATAAGTCAATGTGCAGAAGTTCTAATGGCTTGGAGGTGGAAACAACATTTTTGGATTTGAAAGCTGGTTTTGCAAACTTGCCTTTCTGACATGCTTCACATAGAGCATCTGAATTTAACTTCAGGTTAGGAAGTCCTCTGACCAGATTGAGTTTGTTAATTTGAGATATTCTTCTCATACTAACATGTCCCAATCTTCTGTGTCAGATCCATTGCTCGTTGTTATCAGACATAAGACACTTTACGTTCTGACTTTTCAGTTTATAAAGTTTGATTTTATAGATGTTGTTTTTCCTCTTTCCATTAAATAGGATAGTCCCATCTTTCTGACTAACAGCTTTGCATGAATTTTGATTGAAGATTATATCATAACTGTTATCACTTAATTGACTTATGGATAACAGGTTATGCATTAATCCATCAACTAATAAAACATTACTTATAGAGGGAAGATTTCCATTACCTACTGTTCCAAAGCCAATGATCTTTCCTCTCTGATTGCCTCCAAAGCCTATGTGGCCTCCAGGCTTAAGTTCCAGGCTTTGGAACATATGCCTTCTTCCCGTCATGTGTCGTAAGCAGCCAGAGTCCAGGTACCATGATTGGTGTCTTTGCTTTGCTTCTAAAGATATCTGCCACATGTATTATTTTATCCTTAGGTACCCACATTTTCTTGGGTCCTGATTTGTTAGTTTTACCAAAACTCTGGTTGAATTTTGGTTTGACAGAGTAATCACTACTTGTATATTTTATGTCATGTGTGTGCCCATATATAAAGTGTGAATCAAGTGGGGTACGTTTTATAACTAAATCCATGGCATTTTTTGGTGTAGGTACCTTACCTTGATATCCTATCCATTTTCTGCCATTTCTGCTAACTCCATAGATCATTGAAGCCATTTTTCTTCTGTCTATGTTTTTAGCTAGAAACTTCTGAAAGTTGTGATCATACTCCTTGATGATCTCATTAGCATTTCTTGGAGTTTCTGGGATTGTTTCCTTCTGAGAGTTTTTCAATTGGTTTTCTAATTTTTGAAATTTTATCTTTTAACTCAGAATTCTCCAATTTGAGACTCTCAGTCTTATAAGAGTCAGAAGCAAGATTCCTTTTCAGGTTTCTGAGTTTGACTCTGATCTGCTGATATCTTTCCAAAATTTCATTAAGGCTTTCAGCTAGTTCAGCCTTAGTAAAGTTTAAAGTAAATTCAGGGAATACCTCTTCTGTATCTGATTCAGAGTCTGACTCAGAAGCTTCACTGTCTTCAGTTATGTTTTCCATGAGAGCTATGTTTTCTCTTTCATCATCTGATTCTGAGTCAGCTTCAGATGTGTCAGAATCATCCCATGTAGCCATGAGACTTTTCTTCTTTTCCTTGCCAAACTTCTTTTTGGGCTTCTCCTTCTGAAGCTTTGGGCAATCACTTTTGTAGTGCCCTTGCTTGTTACATTCATAGCAGATGATGTCTTTGTTGTTTGGCTTTCTGTTTCCTGAAGAACCTTCAGATCTTGTGTCCAGAGGAGGATTCAGACCTTCTGTATCTGGAGGAAGATTCATTCTGACTTTCTGATCTTCTGGGATTCCTGAACTTCCTTTGCCTTTGCTTCCACAATTGGTTCACCCTTCTGGAGAGGAGAGACAGTTCATCTTCTTCTGATGAGGACCCATCAGAGGTTTCTTCCACAGCCTGCAAAACTTTGGAGTAAGATTTTCTGTTAGATTTTAAAGCTAATGGCTTACCTTTCTTTTGAGGTTCATCTGCTTCTAGCTCTATCTCGTGACTTCTGAGGGAGCTGACAAGTTCCTCCAGAGAGATTTTGTTGAGATCCTTAGCTAGCTTAAGCGCTGTGACCATTGGCCTCCACTGTTTTGGCAAGCTTCTGATGATCTTCTTAACGTGATCAGCAGTGGAATACCCTTTGTCAAGAACTTTTAGACCAGCAAAAAGAATTTGAAATCTTGAAAACATAGTTTCTATTGATTCACTATCTTCCATCTTGAATGCCTCATACTTCTGAATGAGCGCAAGGGCTTTGGTTTCTTTGACTTGAATGTTGCCTTCATGCGTCATTCTCAGAGAGTCAAACATATTCTTGGTAGTTTCTCTGTTTGATATCTTCTCATATTCTGAATAAGAGATGGCGCTGAGAAGAATTGTTCTGGCCTTGTGATGATTTCTGAACTCACGCTTTTGCTGATCAGACATCATTTTCCTGTCAATATTCTGACCATGTCCATCCACTAGGTGCGTGTATCCATCAGTCACTATGTCCCATAGATCAGCGTCATGGGCCAGAAAGAAACTCTCAATTCTGTCTTTCCAGTAGTCAAAGTTCTCTCCATCAAAGACTGGAGGTTTGCCACTGAATCTGTCCCTTTCTTCATTGTTGTCATTGCTGATGTTTTGACTTGGTCCTGCCATTGTGTTTTTCTAACGCTGGATCTTATACTGACACGGTTAAGTGTTATAAGCCCAGAACCAGGCGCTCTGATGCCAATTGAAGATGTGAAAAACACAAGAAGGGGGGGTTGAATTGAAAAACTTAGATCAAATAAATACAACTTTAAGACACAATATTTTTATCCTGGTTCGTTTGATCTCAAACTACTCCAGTCCACCCGTCAAGGTGATTTCGCCTCTCTCCAACGAGGTCTTAATCCACTATTCTCAAAGAATTACAACAGCTACTTTAACAACTGTTAAAGTCTTCTTGAGTATAACCATAAACCGGTTTATCTCAAGGAAATATTTTACAAGAAATGAACAAGAGTGTGTTGTTGTTTTCTAACAAAACAGTATATCACAACTGTGATAGTTACACAAATTAAGCTTGGAATAAAATGAATTTGCTAAAGCTTTTGAATATGCGTGGTTTGGAAGGCTTGGAAAATTGTGTGCGTACATATAGGCAAGGCAAAGATACGTTGTCCATAAAGCAAGTTTAATGATAATAACGCACTTTCCTTTTGAAGAAGATCTTGTCTGAAGAAAGCCGTTAGCATTTAATTCTGTCTTGAATAATTAATAACGCTTCAGAGTCTTCTTTGCTTTAACTGCTGATAACGCTTCAGAGTGTTGATGACTTGGTAAAAATGTCTTTGATCAGAGTCAGAGTGTATTTGTTTATGCGCAGATTCTGGTCATCAAGCTTCAGCGTATAATCTGGTAGCTTCAGCGTGTAGCACATATTACTGATCTTCTGATGCTGATTCCAATCTGATGCTGATTCCATCAGAACTTCTGTATGTACAAAACATAATTTTAAGAAGCATATTTGTTCTTTATATATATCTTTGAATTTATTTATTCTTTGTATTTTGTTATCATCAAAACTCTAATCAAGGGTTGTAGAATCAAACTATGTTCTAACACTTTTTATCCTAAGACGGGAATATAACGGAATAATCCTAATTGATGATACAGAGATTCTAAATATTTGAATCACTTTAGACGAAGGTAAGGTGTTAGGCACCCTCCATCTACCTTATTCACAAGGATATTACGGTTTAGGTTTAATATTTAGGAATAGGGTTTTAATTTTTTAGTTAGGGGACTCGCCACGGTTTTTAAGTCGTATGCCTATGTATCCTCTTATGATGAATCAGAGTCTCAATTCATAGTTTGTAGTGTTGGTTGGTGTTTTTTATAGGATTGCATATAATTAATTTTGAATTATGTTTGAACCTTGTCTGGGTTGTAAGTTAAGTGATCGTAGACGCAGTTCGCAGTTAATTTTGAAAGTAATTCTATTTAATCCTTTTTTTCAAAAATGTCTTGGGTTTTATTATGTTAGTAGAAAAATGGTTTGATCGTTGGTTAGCTAATTTAAGTGTTTCATTGATCGTGACTAGTGCCTACTACCTCTGATTTTTCTACACCACTTATTATCAATACTCATGGTTCATAGGAGTCAAATATATATAGTAAATTGTAAACATATATGATAAAATAAATAAAACATAAGCATAAGTAGAAAGACTTACCTGAAGGTGATGGAAGCGGCGGTGGAAATTTGTGTGCAAAGGTTGTGTGTGATAGTATTAGAAAACTCACTCCCAATTGTGAGAAAATATTTAGGTGTTTTTTCATAATCCTAAAATAATTGTTGATAAGATTGTTGATCTCCAAATGATTGTTGATGGAGACTTCAGGGTTTCTTTATTATTGTTCTTCGATGTGAAGAGCAACAATTTTTAAGAGAACTCTAGTGAGTTGTTAATGAAAAATAGTGTGAATGAGTGACCTATTTATAGTGATAATTAAGTCAACAAATTAGGAAATAAAGTTAATTGACAAATCAAATTTTCCTTGATCACCAAGATAATCAATCATAAGATGAGTGTGACACAAATTGATAGTGATTGACCAATAAAAAACAATTAAACATAAAAATGCAATATGTTTGGTATTTATTATAATTTTTGTACTCAATTTTGGTAAAAAGTGCATAAAATCAAATAAATAATTTTTAAAAAAAATGCATTAACTAAAATTATGAAAATAATATTTAAATAATAAAAAAATGGCTTTTCATGAATTTTTTTAATATAAATGGAAATAAAATAAGTAACATATAGATAGAAAAATATTTAAAGTGCACCAAGTGAGATTCAAACTCGTGATCTTATGTTTGCAAGCTTTATTCCTTAGCAATTATGCTATGTTGCTTATTTGAAACAAGAATCTAAATGAAAGTATATGAAGCCAAGCAAGTATTTGTTATTTTAAAAATACAAATAAATTATTATGTATATTTTTAAATAAGAAAAATAATTTAAAAATGAATATTTATAAAAATCGAAGAATGTTAGTGTAAACGAACCAAAAGAATTTTTAAAACCTAATTTTGAAAATAATTTTGATTGTAGCACCGAGGCGGACAAATTTGGGGTATGACAGTTGTCCCTATTTAATTACTCTGCGATTGAAGCGTGCGAGTGGATGCAGTTCTCACACGTTCGGATCGGAGGGTTATTAAATAATGGAAGACCCAAAAATTTGACCAAAGGATTATAAGGATACACTATTCTGATACTTCTTCCAGTTTTAAGTCAACATTTACTTTGAATGGCATCTATAAGCCCATCTCTGACGAATCTCAGTCATCTCTCTGACGAATCTCAGATTAAATCGACCAAAGATTTATTCTTATACTTCTTCCATTAAAGGCAGCAGAGACCTCTTCTAGCTCAGATTAAATCAACCAAAGATTTATTATGATACTTCTTCCAGTTGAAGACAGTCGTAGATAGTCGCTGACTCAGATTAAATCGACCAAATATTTATTATGATACTTCTTCTAGTTAAAGACAACAGAGACCTCTTCTGGATCAGATTAAATCAACCAAAGATTTATTCAGATACTTCTTCCAGTTTGAAGTTAACAGTTACTTTGGATAGCATCTATAAGCCCATCTCTGATGAATCTTAGTCATTTCTCCAAATGGCATCTTTTAAACGCATTCAAGCATACCATCAACCCACAACATTACTCCACACACCGGCAAGCGCAAATTTCTAGGCACTCTAGTGTTCAATCATCCTCCACCTTCAGATCACGAAAGGCAAACAAGCTAATCTAAATCCTCAGGTTTAAGACAATTGAACAGGGGCAGCTGTTGTACCCCAAAATGCACCCTCTCATTTTATTCAAGACATACTCCTAGAGGTCCTCAAATGCTTAAGGTTGACCAAGAATTGACCAGACAAATTCTCCTCCTAAGCAATGGATTTCCAACTAGGGTTTCACTTTTCACAAGAATGCTCATGCTAAGTTTCATGCCTTGCATCACAAGTTTGCTCAGTCAATGGCTCAAATGTTTGAAAATCAATTGTATTGGTCAAAAAGTCAACTATGGTCAACATACAGTCAAACTTCAAGATTTTTGGTCAACATCCAAATTTGGAAGTGATATGCATCATTTTATCAAGGGTTGATCATGATTCCCCAAGGAAAGCCCTCAGATCATCAAAAGTCAAGAATTGCCAACTTAGGGTTTCCTTAGGAAAAGTCAACTGTACTTTGACTAGGCATAACTTACACATTCTTCATCAACTTTTCCCCAACCAAAGCCCATTTTCAATAAAATTCAATTCTCTACAACTTTTCTTTTGTTCTCAAGTCCAAAAATGCTTCATTTAGAAGATATGATCTCATACATTATATGCAATTTTCAAAAAGTCAACAAAAGACTCTTTTTGTCAAGGCAACTTACATCAAGATAATATCTCTAAATGCAAAAAATATTAAAATAGAAAGTATAGAGGGAATCTTGGACTTTCCAAAATTCCAATATCATATTCAAAAGATGAAAATTGAGCATGTTATGGTTTGCACAAGTTGGGTAAATTTATGAAAAATACATGAAGTCAAACTTGAGTAAAATTGTATTTTTAGGTTAATGGACCTAACTTTTAGGGTTCAATCATGTTCATGACATACCCAAGGACCTCTAAACCTAACCATGCACTATTTTGATTTTTATTTCTATTTATCTAAATTTTTATTCATTTAAATATGAATTAAATCAAATAAATTAAATAAAAACATAAGGAAATCATGGGCTATGCATATGGGCTGGATTTGATCCACTTTGGAGCCCATTAATTCGTGAAAACACATGAAATATGTCCAGGTTCATGCTCCAAACAAAAGTGGAGAGAATCACACCATTTAGGCAATTTTTCAAATTTTTATTTTGTCATGAAATCATGTTTTAATGCCTTGATTCTTTCCATGATGGTTTTAACTCCTTTTCTCCCTCTATATAAAGAACTACAAGGCTGGCCAATGGGAGCACGAAATTCCTCTTCAAAAAGCTCTCCAAAAGCTCTTCATAAAGCTCTACCAAATTCTCAAAATTCCTCAAAATTGCCAAAATTCGCAACTGCTTTTCCAAGCATAATCAATCCAAACTAGTGATCAAACCTTACTCCTGAGATTCCCAAGAGTCTCCCCAGATCCAAGAACACGTCCAATCGTGCTTCGAAGGCCATTCATGAACTCACCGATGTTGCATTCATATTAGAGAGCAGGACATGAACAAGTGATCGTGTGATATTTTTGACGTTAGAATTACGCTCGTCATGCACTCTCACATCAACATCATCAGATCTAGATCCAGCAATCCAGATCTGAGCACCCACGATAGTCCTCATGGGAGAAATGCATAGGATCCCAAAGATTTTTCTTCCAACATCTGAGCCAATGTTGTTGGGCCAATTGATTTCTGATTCTCACACCCCTTAATTACTTGTTTTGCAGCTTGGCCTAATTTAATTTTTTTCTTTTGTATTTTTCTTTTATTATTTATTTTCTTTTACTTCAATTATTTCTTCTTTATAACAAAAAAACAAAATATATATATATATATATATATATATATAATCATAAAATCACAAAAAAATATTAGACTTCTATTTTTATTAATTAAAATTAATTTTAATTAATTATTTAATCATCTTTTTTAATTAATTAAATTAATTAGAATTAGGTTTTCATTAATTTAATTATTACTTTTCCTAAACAAAAAAACAACAAAAACATTTATTTATTTTTATCATTTAGATCTTTTTAGGTTCTCTTTATATCTTTCTCTTTTCTCCCCCGCGCGTTTATTTTATTCACATTATTTTTACAATTATGTAATTGCCTGTGGATTGTAATAGTTTAATTAGGAACATTTAAATTTATTTTCCCCGTTTTGGTTTGTAATTCCCCCATAGCGTAGCTTTAAATTTCGCACTTTATTTTTTCGTACTTATATTAACGGTTAGATGTATGCTAATAGACTTGTATGATAAGATTAAAAGCAAACGTTAGCAAAACCTAACATCCAAGAAAAATAACTAAAACACAACACACTCGCATTCACGCACCTCTAAGGTACCTCCACTCGTTGCCTTTTGATAAATAAACAGTCACGACTCTCGAACGTGAGATATTTTAGTGGTGACCCTTTGGTGTAAAGATCATAAGTCCCTCGATGACCCTTTCGTTGTTGCCTCGGTATATGATCTTAAAACCTTAAGGTAATTACTAAAGTATCTTACTAGTTGCTTTTGTGACTGTACGATGACCCTCGCCCGTCCCTCAAAAATATAATGATAGGGCTACCTACTCACTAATAGTAGGATAGCACTGTAAAGGAAAAGAGGAAAAGAACAAACCTTTCGAGTAGTTATATAGCTCCTAGTTGCTTGCTCATAAAAACAATCAAAAACAATTTTCTCACGCATACACAAACTCTTTTCTAAATATTTTCAAAGACAAAAAAACACTTTGTATACGTTCTCGCCGAAACGAGAAACATTACAAAGCTCGCCGCACTAAGGCGTCTTTTCAAAATATCTTCAAAACACACTTACACAAAAAAGCATTTTCAAAGTGAGCTAGCAACTAAGAGCCCATAGATAATTGTGGATCGAAAAGGTGCTAACACCTTCCCTTTCCATAACCTACCCTCCTTACTCCGAAAAATCTCGAAAGGTCTTTCCTGTTCTTTTCACCCTTTCCTTTGTTAGATAAAAGAAAAATCGATGGTGACTCTTACTAACCGCAATATTTGAGATAAAACGCAAACCAGTAAAAGTCAGTTCTCCCACCGTATTACAGAACTAGAGACTCTGTTGGGGATAAAATCTAATTTAAAAGTGGGGTTACCTTAGAGCTAGATCATATTTAAAATGCTTTCCTTGTTGATTTGTGTGCTTTATCTTTCGGGTTTATGTTTGAGTTATTATTAAAGATCCTATACCCGGATCTGGGGCACCTTTTAGGTAAGTAGCAATAAATCATGGAGGTTGTACGGAATAGATCGATATGGATGATATGATATCTATGTCAGTGTGATACTCTGGCTTGTACTAATGTTCCTTGATTCAGTCAAGGATAACATTAGGCTTCCAAATAGTGTTATTAAGCACTAATTGACTTTTAGAACCTTAAATTGACTCATCGTATCCATTAGAAAGTAGTGAGATGGTCGGCTTTGGTTCAGACTGAAGTTGGTTGATACTCGATGCTACACACATTGAGATTGGACTTTCGGGTTATTTCGGTCGCAATTCATATGCTTGAGCTGAAACAATACCTGAGAGAAAGATCAATGATATGAGATCCCTATAACCCATTTACTATTTCTAGGACAGGTTGAGCCAACTAAAACTTCAAGAGGGTACTTACCTATAAATTCCATGCAAGCATGAACCTAAGGCTACTTGTGTGACTTGTTTGCTTTCATTATCTGACAACTTGGACTCCTTGCAGGGTGTTATTTGTATTCATTATCTAACGATGTGAGTTCCTTGCAGGACTTGTTTGTAGTCATTATCCAATAACCTGGAATTCTTGCAAGACTCGCTTGTCTTTATCACCTTACACTTTTGCCTAGTGCATAGCATACACATCATGACATCATGCCATAGCATGTCGTTAACCATTTCAAGGATATCTATGGCCTATGATGCAGGTTTTGATGAACCATACGTCTAGCAATGAGCAAGGGGATTTATTTTCCTCTAGCCGATACCGTCAAAAGACCAAAGCACGATAACTTGAGTCAGAGGCTATGACCCACTTGACAAGGTGAGCCTAATTCTCGTAGAAGGGCATTCAACGATATGAAGTTCTGCAATCGAAGTTGCAGTCAGATTTAATTGCTAACATTTTCTTGTGTTTACCCTGTAAGATCCTTGAAAACATTGCATGCATGTCATTACATAACAGGTCTTCCAGTACAGGTTTCTCATTTTCTCGTTGTTTATTTCAGCAGAAAAATGGCTCTCGAACAGAATGGCGGAGGTTTCCAAGCTTAAGATGCTCAGTTCAAGGAAATGTTTCTAAATCTTTCTAAGGGGAAAGAAGAATTGAAAACACTCCGCGTTGGGAACATGACCAAGAAAAATCCTGAAGACAACAAGGATGACCAGTTGGAACAACTGCAAGCTGAGATAGAAAGGATGAGAATCCAGATGAGTAGTCAGATAGCTCTTATTCAAAGTTTAGATCAGGAACAAGAAGAGTTGATGATTCTCATCAACAAGCTTCATCAAAAGAGATGAAATTCAGGGGACTGCATCTTCAAGTACTCAAAAGAGATCATACAATGGAATGAAGGAGTCCAGTACCGTGTACGACCAGAAGGGTCATAATAAGAGTGATCTCAACCAATTTGTGGGGGGAGTGCGGATCCCTAATCCAGCACCGGTGCAACAACAATGACAAGGAAATCAGCGTAAGCAGGACGCGCCCAAAAGGAAATTCACCAAAATAAACATGTCCTCGGCTCAAGTATTGCAACACATGTTGAAGACGGAGTTAATAACATTGAAGGATCCTCCTCAGAATCCCAACACCTCCTCTCCTCGGTACAACCCTAATGTGATATGCAATTATCATTCCAATAGTCTGGGGCATGACACTAATACTTGTTGGGCATTGAAAAATAAGATTCAGTACTTGATCAATGAAGGGGTCCTGGAGTTCACACAAGATGGTCAGACTGAAATCTTCTGCCATCCCTCAAAGGCACACCATCTGAAGTCACAAGTTCAAACAAAAAGGCTTTTTGTTCATTAGAATTTTCAAATTTTAGTTTCTTTTGATTGTTCGAACACTTATTTTATGTCAAACTTTGTTATTCCATTAATGCATTGCATGTGTTTATCTTGAACTAATCCATTCATTTTCACTATACTGAAATTATGCTTTTACTTCCTTTTTGTGATATTCAACTCTCAATTAAAAGCTATAATTCGTTAGAGGGGGGTGACAAAAAAGACACCACAATATCTACATTATGCTTTTGAATAGACATGGATGACGATGTACATGCGTTGTTTCAAATCCTAAATAGTGGAGTTATAGGGAAGATAATCCCTAGTAAACCCCTTTGAGCCTAAGAAGTAGGAGTTTTCTTTTTCACATAAATTGAAACCTTTAATCATGACCTGGGGCAGGGTAGTTTCTCAGTTAATTCAAATGTGTATTCAGTCGTAGGCTCTACCTTCATACATGACGAATAGTGTCGAAGATGCTCTTCTAAAGACAATGATGGTTCCCCGTAATCACTAAAACAGGCAGTCATTATTTTTCAAAAGAAAATCCCGCTAAGTCAAAACCTATGAAGGAGACTTAAGGAAAAACTAGGGCATCCCGCTGACTGTAATCACAAGAGAAATAGTTCAGGCAAAAGGTAGGGATAATAAAATATAAAAAAAGGTCGCTACGAATCCTCAACAAAAAATATTACAAAAAAAATGATGACTGCCTTCTCAAATAAACTTTCAGTATCTGAACCATCACCGGAATATCAGGGTAAATATTCCAGACTCAATTGGGATCTAAACGCATAATTAACTGAGTATATGACTGAAGAACATCACGAAGAACGAGTTGGGTACAAATAATGTTTGAGCCTTTATCCTTTGTTTCTTAAACCATGAACCAGGCCATGCTACAACCCTTAAAAGTCCTAGCTGAAGCATGGGTTAGTTCGAAAGCATACTGTTACAAAAAGGTATCCTGACTCCTGTAAGGCTTGCTATAAATCCGGGGTTGATATCACATTCTTACAGTTTTTTTTACTAAAAATTCATTTTCAAAACTTCAAGACAAACATAAGCTTTGCATTTTTTAAATTTCATTGTTTGCATATGACTAATTGTTCGACAGCAGAGAAATTTGCACGACGGGTATTCAATGAACGGAAATCCTCTCAATGAACAGAATCACCTCAGATGGAAAGACATTTCCAGTAACATGCCTTTCATAATCAAGGGGAATGACATGCTGTCTAACTGATCTGGGGAAGTCAAGTCAACATTCACGGAATCTCTCAAAAGTTCCGAATAGGCAGGGGCAGACCTCCGTCTGAATCGCTTGGGGCATTGGACATGAATTCCAGCAAAGGATCGCATACAATCGATCAAACATTTTTCTGGTAGTGCTACAACACTTACTACTATGAATAGTGATAATTCTCCACACCCTGTAAACGCGGACATAGTCGGAAAATACTACGCATGAAAAAAATAGACCCGCTAGGTTGACTGGCCTAGGCAAAAATAAGGTCATCCAGGAGAACCAAAAGAGTTTGGGAAAAACTTAGGGTTATATAAATAAAATTGTACACCCGGTAAGTGGAAAACCTGAAAGGGCGTCTTGGGCATAAAAGGTTATCCCGGTGGACTGAAAATCTGAAAGGACAATCCATGCAAAAGTTAGGAATTAAAGCGTACAACTATGTCCCCGTCATCTCGTCACTTGTTTATCAGTAGAATACTTATCTCCCTGATAAGCATTCACCAAAGGCTCTAGAAGTTGAGGTATGTTCAAGTTTCTATGAATCCCCACGGAGCAACTTCCATGAAATTATCCCTAAATTGTAATCTTCACAAATTCATACATTCCCCACAATCTTCCCAGTAGATCACTCTGGAAGATAAAGGAGTGCAAGCTTCCTCCTAGAATATTTCCTATCTACAAGATCCCAAAAATTATAGTCTATGGGAATTCTTCTCCCTAGCTGAGTTTTCAAAACTGTAAAAGCCCATGCAAATTAGTTCTCTCCAGCATAGCGCATTCTCCTCGACAAAGAGCTTTCGTCAACAGGATATACCTCCATCAATAGGGTTTACTTCCCAGCGGAGTCCAGACATCCGTCAACAAGGTTTATTTCCCTAATGAGGTCCAATCTCCCCAGCATGAGTCTTTTTCTCAAATGGCCATGAGTCACTGACAAAATTCCCTTCCCCAGTAAAGTCATTACTATCCCAGAGACTTGCTATTGAATGTTAAATCGGATCAAATGTCAGTCAACCTTATGCTTCTCAGACGATCCAAAAAGTTATCCATTGATGTTATCCCCAATCAGGGTATACAAGGAATCATAACTTCCCAATAGAGCAAAAAACACCCAAAGTTTTGACCTCTTCTTCCCCAAGCAGGAGTAAACACTCTCCAGCAAAGTTCCCTCAGAGAGCATAAATCAATGTTCCCCAATGGATCTTCCTCAAACAGCAAGTAGGAATCCCTAGCGAAAACAATTCCCAGAAGATTACGCATAATCTTCATCCCTAGCGACAGTTAGGGATTTATTTTCCCCAAATGAAGATGCGGCTAAAGTTTACAAATGCATTTCATTAACATTACATATTCATACATTAGTTACCAAATGTCATAGCATATGCATACGAAACGCATATGGCGCAATCTCATTTATTTTGAGAACATTATTATGCAATGTATTTCATACATCGTGACATTTCATAAGGCTAACTCTTTACCTTTTCAGGAAAAGATCAATTAATAAGACCAACATCATCAACTACTGGTAGGATCCGACAGTCTTATCAAAGAAAACGTCTTTTGGCTTAGAATAAATTAACCAAAGGTTTTATTCTGATACTTCTTCCAGTGGTCATTCTTCTGGCTCAGCTTAGATCAGGTGTAGATATATTCTGAAACTTCTTCCAGTTGAAGACATTTTCTAGAACAGATTATATCGACCAATGTTTTATTCTGATACTTCTTTCAGTTAAAGACACAGAGACCTCTTATGGCTCAGATTAAATCAATCAAAGATTTATTCTGATACTTCTTCCAGTTGAAGACGGTCGTAGATAGTCGCTGGCTCGGATTAAATCGACTAATGGTTTATTCTGATACTGCTTCCAGCAGACCTTTTTCAGGCTCAAATTAAATCGACTAATGATTTATTCTGATACTTCTTCCAAATAAAGTGAACATAAATATCTTCTGGCTCAGATTAAATCGACTAATGGTTTATTCTGGTACTGCTTCTAGTAGACCTTTTTCTGGCTCAGATTAAATCGATCAATGATTTATTCTAATACTTCTTCTAGATAAAATGAGTATAAATATCTTATGGCTCATATTAAATTGACTTATGTTTTATTCTGATACTTCTTCCAGTAGACATTTTTCTGGCTCAGATTAAATCGACTAATGATTTATTCTGATACTTCTTCCAGATAAAATGAGTATAAATATCTTCTGGCTTAGATTAAATCGACCAATGATTTATTCTGATACTTCTTCCAGTAGACCTTTTTCTGGATCAGATTAAACCAACCATAGGTTTATTCTGATAATGCTTCCAGTTAAAGACATAGGGACCTCTTCTGGATCAGAATAAATCAACCAAAGATATATTCTGATACTTCTTCTAGTTGAAGACGGTCGTAGATGGTCGCTGGCTCAGATTAAATCACCCAATTATTTATTCTGATACTTCTTCCAGTAGACCTTTTTCTGGATCAGATTAAATCGACCAAAGATTTATTCTGATACTTCTTCCAGTAGACCTTTTTCTGGCTCAGATTAAATCAACTAATGATTTATTCTGATACTTCTTCCAGATATAATGAGTATAAATATCTTCTGGCTCAGACTAAATCGACCAATGATTTATTCTGATACTTCTTCCAGTATACCTTTTTCTGGCTCAGATTAAACCAACTGTAGGTTTATTCTTATAATGCTTCCAGTTAAAGACACAGAGACCTCTTCTGGCTCAGAATAAATCAACCAAAGATTTATTCTGATACTTCTTACAGTTGAAGATGGTCGTAGATAGTCGCTGTCTCAGATTAAATCGACCAATGATTTATTATGATACTTATTCCAGTAGACCTTTTTCTGGCTCAGATTAAATCGACCAAATATTTATTCTGATACTTCTTCAAGTAGACTTTTTTCTGTCTCAGATTAAATCAACCAACGATTTATTCTTATACGTCTTCCAGATAAAAACAAGCATAAATATCTGTTGGCTCAGATTAAATCGACCAATGATTTAATACTTCTTCTAGTAAACCTCTTTATGGCTCAGATTAAATCGACCAATGAATTATTTTGATACTTCTTCCAGTTAAAGACAACAAAGACCTCTTCTGGCTCAAATTAAATCAACCAAATATTTATTATGATACTTCTTCCAGTTGAAGATGGTCGTAGATAGTCGCTGGCTCATATTAAATCGACCAATGATTTATTCTGATACTTCTTCCAGTAGACCTTTTTGGCTCAGATTAAATCAACCAAAAATTTATTTCTGATATTGTTTCTAGTTAAAGACACAGAGACCTCTTCTGGCTCAGATTAAATCAACCAAAGATTTATTCTGATACTTTTTCCAGTTGAAGATGGTTATAGATAGTCCATGGCTCAGATTAAATCGACCAATGATTTATTCTGATACTCCTTCCAGTGAAAATTCTTCTGGCTCAGCTTAGATCATGTGTAGATCTATTCTGATAATTCTTCCATTTCAAGACATTTTTGGCTCAGATTAAATCAACCAAAGATTTATTCTGATACTTCTTCCAGATAAAAATAAGCATAAATATTTGTTGGCTCAGATTAAATTGACCAAGATTTACTCTGATACTTCTTCCAGTAGACCTTTTTCTGGCTCAGATTAAATCAACCAAATATTTATTCTGATACTTCTTCTAGTTAAAGACAAGGAGACCTCTTCTGGCTCAGATTAAATCGACCAAAGATTTATTCTGATACTTATTCCAGTCGAAGTCAGGCATAAAGCATCTTCTGGCTCATATTAAATCGACCAAAGGTTTATTCTGATACTTCTTCCAGTAGACCTTTTTCTGGCTCAGATTAAATCGACCAAAGATTTATTCTGATACATCTTCCAGTTAAATACAACAGAGACCTCTTCTAGCCCAGATTAAATCAACCAAAGATTTATTCTGATACTTCTTCCAGTTGAAGATGGTCGTAGATAGTCGCTGGCTCAAATTAAATAGACAAAGATTTATTATGATACTTCTTCTAGTTAAAGACAACAGAGACCTCTTCTGGCTCAGTTACTTAAGATGGAATCTACAAGCCAATCTCTAACAAATCTCAATCATCTCTTCGAATGGCATCTTTTAAGCCCATTCAAGCATACGATCAACCGACAACATTACTCCGCGCACCGGCAAGCGCAAATTTTTGGGTACTCTAATGTTCAATCATTCTCCACCTTCAGATCACGAAAGGCAGACAAGCCAATCTAAATCCTCAAGTTTAAGATGATTGAACAGGGGCAGCTGTTGTACCCCAAAATTTTCCCTCTCATTTTATTCAAGACATACTCCTAGAGGTCCTCAAATGCTTAAGGTTGACCAAGAATTGACCAGAAAAATTCTCCTCTTAAGCAATGGATTTCCAACTAGGGTTTCACTTTTAAAAAAGAAGTTTGGGTTTCAATGGCATCAAGTGATTTCCATGGTTTCTAATATGACATAAATAATTCTCATGCCAAGTTTCATGCCTTACATCATAAGTTTGCTCAGTCAATGGCTCAAATGTTTGAAAATCAACTGTATTGGTCAAAAAGTCAACTATGGTCAACATAGAGTCAAACTTCAAGATTTTTGGTCAACATCAACATTTCGAAGTGATATTCATCATTTTATCAAGGGTTGATCATGATTCCCCAAGGAAAGCCCTCAGATCATCAAAAGTCAAGAATTGTCAAATTAGGGTTTCCTTAGGAGAAGTCAACTAAACTTTGACCAGGAATAACTTTCACATGCTTCATCAACGTTTCAAGTCCAAAAAATGCTTTATTTGGAAGATATGATCTCATACGTTATAGGTCATTTTCAAAAAGTGAACAAAAGACACTTTTTGTAAAGGCAACTTACATCAAGATAATATCTCCAAATGCAAAAATGATTAAAATAGAAAGTATAGAAGGCATCTTGGTCTTTCCAAAAATTCAAAGATCGTCTCAAAAAGATGAAAATTGAGCATGTTATGGTTTGCACAAGTTGGGCAAATTTGTGAAAAATTCATAAAGTCAACTTTGAGTAAAATTGCATTTTTAGGTTAATGGACCTAATTTTTAGGGTTCAAATATGTTTATGACATACACAAGGACCTTTAAACCTAACCATGCACTATTTTGATTTTTATTTCTATTTATCTAGATTTTTATTCATTTAAATATGAATTAAATCAAATAAATTAAATAAAAACACAAGGAAATCATGGGCTATACATATGGGCTGGATTTGATCCAATTTGGAGCCCATTAATTCGTGCAAAACACATGAAATATGTCCATGTTCATGCTCCAAACAAAAGTGGCAAGAATCACACCATTTAGGCAATTTTTCAAATTTTTATTTTGTCATGAAACCATGTCTTAATGCCTTGATTCTTTCCATGATGGTTTTAACTCCTTTTCTCCCTCTATATAAAGCACTACAAGGCAGACCAAAGGGAGCATGAAATTCCTCTTCAAAAAGCTCTCCAAAAGCTCTTCATAAAGCTCTACCAAATTCTCAAAATTCCTCAAAATTGCCAAAATTCGCAACTGCTTTTCCAAGCATAATCAATCCAAACTAGTGATCAAACCTTACTCCTGAGATTCCCAAGAGTCTCCCCAGATCCAAGAACACGTCCAATCGTGCTTAGAAGGCCATTCATGAACTCACCAATGTTGCATTCATATTAAAGAGCAGGACATGAATAAGTGATCGTGTGATATTTTTGACGTTAGAATTACGCTCGTCATGCACTCTCACATCAACATCATCAGATCCAGATCCAGCAATCCAGATCTGAGAACCCACGATAGTCTTCATGGGAGAAATTCACATGATCCTGAAGAATTTCCTGCAGTGTCTAGGCCATTGTTGTTGGCCCAATTGATTTCTGATTCTCACACCCACTACGCCAAAACAAAGCTTAGGCAGCGCAATTTAGACAGCGCTTGTAAATCAAAGTGTTGCTATAAGTCATGATATAATTTTAAATTTTAAATTATATATATTAGACAATGCTTTTGGAAAAAGCGCTGCCTAAAGTTAAGAAAAAGCGCTGCCTAAGCCTCACTTTAGGCAACGCTTTATGGAAGCGCTGTTAAATATCAGGATAAAATTTTAAATTTTAAATCATAAATATTAGACAGTGCTTTAAAATAAAGCGTTGCCTAAAGTTAACAAAAAGCACTGCCTAATCCTCACTTTAGTTAGCGCTTTACAAAAAGAGTTGCCTGAAGTCAATTAAAATTGAAATAAAAAAATAAAGTCTAGAAGCGCTGCCTAAACTCAAAGCGCTGCTATATGCCCAACAGTAGGAAGCACTGTTATAGGCCCAAAGCGCTGCTAAAGGCTTGTTTTAGAAAGCACTGCTATAGCCTAATAAGAAATTTGAGACAAAGCGCTGCTAAATGGCCTACTTTATAAAGCGCTTTTAAGAAGCGCTGCTTAAGGCCATAAGCGCTGCTATAAGGCATACATCAGAAAGCGCTTTTATTTAGAAAGCACTACTAAAGTTAATACATCAGGAAGCAATTTATAAAAAGTGATTCCTAAGGTCTAATTTCTAAATTAAAATAACTAAAACCCTAAAACACAGTATTCGTTCTCATAACAGGACGAACCTCCAACATTGAACGACGCTCTGCAACTGATTTTGAACAGCTTTTTCCACGTAATTCTCCAACTATTATCCAACAACGATTCTCCAATGACGCTCTGTTTTGATTTCAATTTTATTTTCTCCGCAATTCTCCAATGATGATTCTATTTTATTTTCTCCACTAATCTGTTTTGATTTGCTCGACTCTGAAAGTTCTTCAATTCCCATTCTGTTTTCTTCTCTGCGGTTCTGCTTTTATATGCTTCATATTTTTCAGTTTCAATCCCTATAAAAAGTTTTTTAAGGTTTGTGTTCATATTCATATAACATAGGAAAGCTGCTTTTTATTCTCTTTTGATGGTCATATTATGCATGTTGGAATTGGTGTAAGAGAAAACATGAACAAATATTAGATAAACTAAAATATGAACATGAACAAGCAAACTTCATGAAGGACAAGAAGTGAAAATGGTAAGCATATAATAATTTTCTTAAACTATTATTATCCTTTATTTTGTATGAACTTATTTAATTATTTCATCTTGTTTATGCAAAATGTATATAAGTATAATAATGTGAAATTCATGCAGCAAGAAAGAAAGTTTGTTTTTCTAAGATATGAAGTTGACTATTTCTTTTCTCTATTTTGGTTGTAATGTTAAATCTCATTAATTATTTATTCGAATACATATTGTTTGAATGATTTGCTATGGTTATATCATTTTCTTATATATATATATATATATATATATATATATATATATATATATATATATATATATATATATATATATACAAGTAGATAAATAGTACTTAAGATTGTGACATCTCAGGTTTTATCACTATATGATCGAATCTTAGATATATACATGCATTGTTATAGTGAAAACATTTGTAGTGCCTACTAACAAATCTAATACTGAAAATTATAATTAAAAAGAGATGATTGTGATATCATATTTAGTGTATTTTATTTTCTCAAATGCAACAGGGAAATCCACATAGATATATCTTGAATTATTCAATTGTTCTATTTGTTTAACTTTGTTGAGATGGGGTCACGGGTCTTAGTTTTTTGAATAAGTTAGATCTCTTTCTCTCAACTTTATTCTTTGTGCTTTAGTATTTGTTTGTCTTAGTTGTTATGGAGAATAATGATGAGTGATGACTTCATAGTATAATTTTCTAGTCCCACACTACCAGTGAGAGAAATTAGATGACTTTAAGGTTATATATAAAAGGAAGTTTATTTTGTGCTAGATTTCTTCAACGTGATTTTGTTTTTCTTTTTCTATTAGGCCAGAGCTAAAGTTGTGAGTTGTGATATTCAACAGCTTGGCTTTCTAAAAGGTCAGCATCTCAGGTAAGGAGTTTACAAAGTTGCTTCCTGATTTTATAGCCACTTTCACAATCTTACGTTGTGTGGTTCCAAAAGTTGTTGACTTCTCTACAGGTAATTAGTTGTTCTTTTGTTATAGGTATGTGATTAATTATAGTGTTTTTGTTTAGGCTACTTAGTAGTAAAACCATGGATAAAAAATGGATGTCTTCTAATCGATTGTCAAAAGAGTACGAGAATAGGGTATTGGAATTCGTTAAGTTTGTTGTTGAACATGCCGAAAACCCCAGTCGAATGAAATGTCCTTGCTTGGGTTGTTGTTATGGGGGTCAGGTTGACGCAATTGGATTGGAATCGCATTTAATGAGGAATGGAATTGATAGAAGTTATACATGTTGGATATTTCATGGTGAGAAAAGTAACGGGAATGTTGAACCGGGGGATAGTATGCATATGCTTCAGACGACAATGGCAGAGATACATACGATTGTGATCGTGTCAAAGAGATTGCAGAAGCACTTGAAGAAGATCTTCAGGATTATCCCAAAATGTTTGAAAGGTTGGTAAGCGATGCAGAGAAACCATTGTATAAAGGTTGCACTAAATTCACAAGATTGTTCGCAGTATTAAAGTTGTACAACTTAAAGGCGGACAATGGATGGTCGAATAAAAGTTTCAGAGTTATTAGTCCTTATGAAAGATATGCTTCCGGAGGATAATGTTCTTCCTGATCGAACATATGCAGCCAAAAAAATGTTGTGCTCTATTGGCATGAGCTATGATAAGATAAATGCTTGTCCAAATGATTTCATTTTGTTTCAAAACGAATATGCATCGTTAAATAAGTGTCCTAAATGCGGTTTATCTCGATATAAGAAAAAATTGTCTCTGACAAAAGTCTTATGTTATTTTCCTATAATTCCGAGATTTAGATACATGTTTCATAGTGAAACCGATGCAAGACACTTGACTTGGCATGCAGATGAAAGAATTATTGATGGAAATTTTCGACATCCGGAAGATTCACCATAGTGGTCGAAAATTGATAATGATTATCCTGATTTTGGAGGAGAAGCAAGAAACCTTCGCTTGGCATTATCTACAGATGGAATGAAGCTGCATGGTCTTCAAAGCATCTCACATTCCACATGGCATGTGATTATTATGATTTATAACCTACCTCCATGGCTATGTATGAAGCGCAAGTACATGATGTTATCTATGTTAATTTCAGGACCTAAACAACCAGGGAATGACATAGACGTATACTTGACACCATTAATCGAAGATTTAAAAATTTTATGGGAGAACGGTGTGGAGGTTTATGATGGATATAGGAAAGAAAGTTTCAATTTGAGAGCGATGTTGTTTGGCACAATTAATGATTTTTCGGCATACGGAAATCTATCAGGGTATAGCATTAAAGGTCAAAAAGCGTGTCCTATTTGTGAAGAACACGCAAATTGGAAGCGATTGGAATTTTGTCAAAAGAATGTATTTCTCGGTCATCGTAGATTCTTAAATTCTAATCATCATTATCGTGGGTAGAGAAAGGCATTCAATGGAAATCCAGAACATGATACAGCTCCACCTATTTTGACAGGTGACCAAGTTTTTGAGAAGGTGAAAGATATGATTACTCAGTTTGGCAAGCCTTTTGCAAATACGCTTGTCAAAGGTGGGTGGAAGAAGAGGTCAATTTTTTTGAATTTCCATATTGGAAGTCGTTGTATGTAAGACATTTTCTTGATGTTATGCATATTGAAAAAAAAAATATTTGAAAGTGTTATTGGTACGTTACTCAATATACAAGGAAAGTATAAGGATGGCCTTAAAGCAATAAAGGACTTGATAGAGATGGGAATAAGAACTGAATTAGGACCCATGAAGAAAGGAACACGAACATATCTGCCGCCTGCTGCTTATACTTTATCTAGAAAGGAGAAAAAATATTGTGTAAGTTTCTAAGTCAAGTTAAAGTTCCAGAAGGTTACTCTTCATATATTAGAAGACTTGTGTCTATGAAAGACCTCAAGTTAAAGAGTTTAAAGACACATGATTTCTATGTTATAATGGAGCATTTTCTACCAATAGGTATACGTTCTATTTTGCTAGAAAAAGTAAGAAGCGCCATAACTAAATTGTGTTTTTTCTTCCGGTCAATTTGTAGTAAGATGATCGATCCTGAGATCTTACCAATATTGCAAAAAGAAATAGTTATTACTTTGTGTGAGCTTGAAATATATTTTCCTCCCTTATTTTTTGACATTATGGTACATCTCATTGTTCATCTTGTGAAAGAGACACGGTTGTGTGGACCAGCTTATATGAGATGGATGCACCTTGTTGAGTGTTATATGAAAATATTAAAAGGGTACGTGAAAAATTAAATTCGGCCAGAAGGTTATATGGTTGAACGATACATTGTTGAAGAAGCGGTTAAGTTTTGTACTGAATATTTGACTAATATTCAATCTACTGGACTGCCCAAATCTCATATTTTATAGAGGAAGGAAGGAATATATTTAATCGGAAATAAAATTGTGACAGTATCAAGGGTTGAACGGGATCAAGTGTTTTTATATGTTCTACACAATGACAATGAGGTTGAGCCGTATGTTGAAATGCACAAGTATGTACGAGAGCACAATAAAAGTTTTATAAATGGTACAAAGATCATATTTATTCAAAGTTTGATTTAGATCCCATTTCAATAACAAAAAGGTTGAGATGTTTAGCATATGGTCCGAGTTTGCTCGTGTTTTCTTATAGTGCATACGCAATTAATGGATACACGTTTTATACCAAAGAATAAGATGATAAAAGCACTATGCAGAATAGTGGTGTCACTGTTGTAGCTGAAGCAATGCACATTTCAAGAATGAATGACTTAAACCCCAAATATGAAAATCTATCATATTTTGGGGTTATCAAGAATATTTGGGTGTTTGATTATGAGAAGTTTCATATTCCTCTCTTTGGTTGCAAGTGGGAACATAATGGTGGCATATGAATCGATAAGTAGGGATTTTTATAAGTGGGTCTTAATAGGATGGGGTACAAAGATGAGCCTTTTATTCTAGCCTCTCAAGCTAAACAAGTGTTCTATGTCATTGATCCAACAAGTACGAAATGGTCTATAGTGCTTTTATCTAACAAAGTGATTGATGATAACAGTGTAAATCAAAGTGATATTGATGTTGATAATGAGTCATATGTTAGAGGGAATCAGTCGTATGTACGAAATGATCAAGATGAGAATATTATAGCGGATGAAACATATATTAGAAATGATCATAATGAGGGAATTTGGATCAATCCATCCATCCGAGTTGTTAAGATTCAAGTAATTCATATTCCAACCAAGAAATGAAAGAGATGTTAGTGAAAAAGGTACTAGTAGTGCATATTGTATTTATGTTTTTATATTGTGTTTATTAATCCAATGCTACTTGAATTTTAGATGGTGTTTATGTTTTTATATTGTGTTTATTAATTCAATGCTACTTGAATTTTATATGGTGTTTATGTTTTTAATTTGTGTTTATTAATTCAATGCTACTTGAATTTTATATGGTGTTTATGTTTTTCTTTAATATTACAGGTCAAATGGCTATCAATGAGGAAAAATCACATCCCGCTTCTAATAATGATGGAAACGAAAGAGATGTTAATGAAACAGGTACTAGTAATTCATATTGTGTTTATGTTTTTATATTGTGTTTATGTTTTTATATTGTGTTTATGTTACTTGAATTTTATATGGTGTTTATGTTCTTTAATATTACAGGTTAAATGGCTTCTAATAATGATGGAAAAGAATCAGCTCGTGATGTGGAGAAAGATATTAGACGAGGTATAACAATTATGAAGTCAGTCATTCGTTTAAGAGATAAAGGTATCAAATTTGATGTACATTGGAATAAAGACAAACAACTAATTGAGCCTAACGGTTCAATGTTAACAAGTTACATTGGTTCTATTGTGAGGAGAGAAGTTCCAATCACTTGTGATGATTGGAGAAGGCGTGAGTTGAAACCCGTTAAAGAAAAATTATGGACTGAAATACAGGTGCCATATGTGATGTCTTTCGGGGGTTTTTTCCGCTTATGTCTTTAAATTTACTAATGCTTTTTATATTGTGTTTTTTGTAGAGGTCTTTTAATATTTATGATGATCGAAAATCATATTGTCTTCAATTGGCCGGAAAAAGACTAAGAGGGTTTCGATCTTTTTTGACAAACAAGTTTCTTAGGGATGCCGATAACAATTTTATCGATGCGGAGCATCCACAAGCGTATGCATGCTTGATTTCGCTTGAAGAATGGGAAACCTTCAAAGAAAAAAGAAGAACCTCCAATTTTCAGGATGTGAGTGGCGTGAATCGTCAACGAGCATCAAGTACTCCGTATTCATACAGAAAAGGGCATATGGGATATGCACGCTTACAGCAAAGATTGGTAAGTATATTTAAATGCTATGATATAATTGTTCATCATGTGTTATTATTGATTTTATTATTTTTCTTAATGTGTAGTTAGAAGAGGAGAAAAGTCAAGAAACATCTCTTTCGGAACATGTTCTGTGGAAGGCTGCCCGGGTGGGTAAGGATGGAGTTGTTAAGGAAGATGTGCAGCAAATTTATGAGAAATGTGTAAGTATATCAATATTACTTTGATTAAATGTAGAGCTTATTAAAATAAAGAAATTATGAGTTTAATCACCACTAATTTATTTCTCTATGCATATGAATTTCAGGAGAGTCTATCTCAATCTTTAACTCAAGCTGAAGACCATGATTGCAGGAGCATACTTAGTCGGGTATCAAATGTTCCTGAGTATACCGGTCGTGTGAGGGGTAAGGGATTCGGAGTGACTCAAACATCTTTGGGTAACCATCAAAATAGGAAAGTTCATAGAAATAAATAAGTGATGGAAGAGTTAGAAAAATTAAAAGCTAAAGTTTGTGAGCTGGAAAAGTACAAAGAAAAATACATGTCAGAAAGGCAAGGTCCAGGGTTCAAGGATACTAGTGACAAAGATAGTATCAATTGTGATTTCCAACAGAAAATTCCAGAGGTAATATATATTATTATGAATTAGCACAATCTTTTTAATTGACATATATAGACATTAATAATTTCATATTTATTATTGTGTTTAGGGCATTTCACATTGTCAGCTATATTTATCGTCACCGACTTATCACATGTGTCGTACCCCAAAATTTTCCCTCTCGTATTTCAAGGAATTTATCACAAGGATTCTCAAGGTTCAAGCTTGCACATGTACACTGGGTTTTTCCAGTACTAAGATTAAAAGGAAAACTGTCAAAAAGGGAGAAAATAGATAAAAATAATCTTTTGACAAAATTGGAGAAAAATAAGTCCTTTCGTTTCAGCTCCATCGATTGGCTTTTTGGCCTCTTTCGATGCAAGCTTGGCTTCCATCCTTCGACTGAGCATGGGCCTCTGGCACGTTGGTTTTGGTTCACAATGCAGGCGCCTCATGCATGCCACCTTCGATTGCACCTTTGGCCTTACTGGGCTCACAATGCCATGATTGTCTATATGCCTTTTTTCGTTTGGATGTTTGATGCTTGCATGCCTATACAAACTTTACTCCATGCTTGCCTTGACACACAAAGTAATGACTAGTCACATACAGGCTTTCGTTTGGGCCACAACTTCTTTCTTGCGTGCAAAAGGCTTCCCCCATGCTAGCATGCACAAAGTACAAAACCTCCTATAGCTTCCTTCAATTTCAAGGAAAAAAGATCCCTTTTGGCATCCTTCAATTGTTCAAATTTTCCTCCTACATTTCTCTTTCATTTGGACATATTTGCAAGCCCAGCGTACCTCTTTCGTTTAGGCACGTGACTCCCTTCATGCTTTCTTTGTTTCGGCGTATGAATCCTTCAGTACAAGCTTTTGGTCACACCTTTCGTTTGGGCATGTGGTTCCCTTCATATAAGCTTCGTTTGAACAGAGATCTTTTGTATGTTTGCATGAAGTCACAAATCAGGGACCCCCTATGTACACTCCTTAGTTTGGCCATATGGACCTTTGGCACACAAGCCTTCGACTGGACAGAACCACCTTCACAAGGTTTCGTTTGTAACTTTGATTCCCTTCGAATCAGCATCTTTCAAACCCAACTCTGGGCATCCCATTCGAAGGACATGTGTGTTGGTCCATTCAAAGGCTTTACAAAGCCCACTTTAAGGCATGTTTTGGTGACCCATCCAAGGGTCACACTTTTGGCTCCTTCGAAGGATGCACAAAAGAGACTCATTCGAAAGGCACTTGTTGGAGGAAAATCAAATAATATTGTTGGGAGAAGAGTCTGGTTGAAAAAGGGTCAAAACGAAAGGGTGAAATATTTAAAGATGCTTACTACCAAGTTCAGTCCTGGTACACTGGCCAAAACTGCTGCACAACAGTCTTGAAACACTACCCAATTCTTGAACCAAAATAGCATACAAGGCACTTCTCTCGAAAGCTACAAAGAGCAGGTTACTCAATTTGTTCAAACCTATTGTTTTACCTCCAAAAGCTTCAGGAAACCTTGCCTATAAATAAGAGGCTCTAACACATGTTAGAGGAGGAATTTTTGGCCAGAGGAACGAATCTTCAAATTTCTCAAACACCATAAAGCTCTCAAACACTTAAACACTTGTGAAAACACAAACCCATAATACAAACACTTGTCCCCTTCAAATCTGAAGCATCCTTATACCTTGTTACCCTTCAAATCCAGTAGGAAGAACCTCACATTGGTTCTTCTCTTTCGAATCCAGTATCAAAGGCCTAACCCCTGGTCCCTACCTTCGAATCCAGAAGCGCTCAAGGCAACCACTTAAAGGCCCAGCACACGTCCCAGCCTCAAGCAAGGTAAGTCATTCTTAACCTTGGATCCTTTGTTTCCAGCATAGCATGTAAATAAATTTATTTTTCATTTCAAACATGTACATACTAATGTTCTTCTTTTCGTTTCCACCCTTTTAATATATTTCATGGTTAACAACCTTCTTGGTTTTTACTCCTTGTATATTTAAACATGCTTTAAGAACTAATTTGGCCCCAAGATGATGCTAGCATGGCCTTAGGCCATGTTTCTATTCAAAACTCAAACGAAAGAACCAGGAAATAGGAAGTAGGAAACGAAGCCTCTGGCTTCCACACTAACCTCCGGGTAAAACGAAAGAGGCAGCCAGAAGGCACACTATGCTGACTTCCAGGCATAGACGAAAGGCATTCCCCCACTGCTTTCAACCCCTAGTCGAAAGAGGCAGAAAGGCAGATTGCATCTTGCACTAATTCCATGCCCAGTAGAAAGGCATAACATACTGGCCTCTAGGCCCTAATCGAAAGGCATGCCTACACTGGCTCCAGACCCCAAATCGAAGGAAGTAAAAAGTACAGAATCAAAGGGTTTTCTTCCTAAATCGAAAGACCCGTTTTTTTCTTTCTTTTATTTTATTTTTACCTTTATATTTTCATGCAATTCAATATGGTTGTAATAGTGTAGGATTTTATCTTTCTGCCTTTTATTACTTTTGTATGATTGCTAGTAAAATAGGGTATGTATGACAAGATAAAAACAACAAGTAGACAACCCCTAATCAAAGACTAAATGCATGCAAATCAAACACACTATTCACACATGCACCTGTAGGGTAATTCCACTTGTTGCCTCGGAAAAATAGTCATGTCCCTCGAATATGGGCGTTTTGGCAAAGACCCTCAATAAAAGATCGCAGTCCCTCGATGACCCTCAATGTTGCCTTCCGTAAATGATCTAGTCCCTAAACGACATTGCTAAAATGTCCCATAGGTTTCCTTCTATGACTATACAAACGTCACACGCTCGTCCTTTCACATCCAATGATGGGGCTTCTTACCAAATCAATGGTAAGATAGCAATATCTAAAGGAGGAGGAAAAGAACATTTAAGACCTTTTGAGTAGGTAGGTTGCTCCTAGTTGCTCGCTTGCTCGCAACAAAAACATTTTATACACCAACACTTTCATTTTGAAACATTTTCAAAAGACAAACACTTTGTACGCGTTCTTATAGAAACGAGAACCATTACAAAGACACCTTTTCAAAATCACTTTCAAAAAAAACACATTCCACAAACACTTCTTTGAACTATTTTCCAAATAACACTTTGTACGCATTCTTATAGAAACGAGAACCATTACAAAGACGTTTTTAAAACGCACACCACAAGCATACTTTCAAACAAAAGCAAGTGATCTAGCAAGCAACTAAGATCCCGTAGATAACTATGGATGAAAAGGGTGCTAATACCTTCCCTTTTCATAACCTACCCCCCGAACTCAAGAAATAATCTCGAAAGGTCTTTCTTATTCTTTTCAACCTTTCCATATTCGATAAAAGAAAATTCAGTGGTGACTCTTGCTATGCGCAACAATTACGACCAAATGCAAAATACCCAGTCAGTTCTCCCACCGTATTACAGAACTGGAGACTCTGTTGGGGAATCTTTAAAAGTGGGGTTACCTTAGGGCTAGACCACCTTTGCTTGCTTTCTTTGTTTGACTTGGTTGCTTTAAATTATGGTTCCTTGTTTGGGTTTTGTATTGATTCTCCAACCGGATCTGGGGCACCTTTTAGGTAAGTAGCAATAGATTGTAGAAACTGTACGGCATAGACCGATACGGTTGAAGGAATGGCTACGTTAGTGTGACGCATTTGTTGGTACCGGTGTCCCTTGTGTTGAATCGTGGAGAGTACGGGGCCAATGAGCAGCGTCATGAAGTAGTAACTGACCTTAGAACCTTAATTGAACAATTTGGCTATTAGGAAGTAGTGAGATAGTCGGTTTCGATGGAAAGCTGAAAATTGGTTGATACTCGATACTACACTAGTTGAGATAGGACTTTTGAGATATCTCGGCCATAAGAAAAGATTGATTATGCTGAGACAATACCTAAAAGAAAGGTCAGTGATATTGAGATCCCCTAGAACCCGGTTACTATTACTAGGACAGGTTGAGCCAACTAAGCTTCAAGAGGGTAATTACCTACAAACCCATGCATGCCTAAACCTAAGGATTTGTTTGCTTTGTGTACATAACAACCTGCTTGCTTTGCATACTTGTACATAATATTGTGACATCATACCATAGCATTTTCAATAACCATTTCAAGGATCTTAAGGGCCTTTGATGCAGGGTCATGTTGAACCAGATGCCTATCAAGGGGCAAGAGGATTTATTTTCTTCTAACCAAACACCGTCAAAGATCAAAGTACAACAACTTGAGTCAGGAGCTATGACCCACTTGACATGGTGAACTTAATTCTCGTGGAAGTAACTTCTAACATCTTCTTGTGTTTACCCTGCGAGTAAATGTCTCTCCCATATCAGGACAGGTTTCTCCCATAAAGGTCTCTTTATCTTCTTACTGTTTATTTCAGTAAGATGGATACGGCCAAAAAGTTCATAACAAGAGCAAGCACGACCAACATGTGGGGGAAGTCCTGATCTCTGGTCCTGCACCAGTGCAACAACGTCAATAGAGGAATCAGCGTAAGGAGGTTGTGCCTAAAAGATAATTCACTAAGATCAACATGCCACTGGCTTAAGCGCTACAACACATGTTGAAAGTAGATCTGATTACGTTAAAGGCTCCTCTCCAGAATCCCAATACTTCTGCTCCTACTTATCATCCCAATGAAAGGTGTGTATACCATTCTGATAGTCCTGGACACGACACGAACAACTGTTGGGCTCTGAAGAACAAGATCCAAGACATGATTGATGCCAAGGAGATTAAGTTCGACCCTCTAGAGGCTCCTAATGTGATCACTGCTCCTATGCCAAATCATTGAGAGTGTTCTGTTCATTTTGAATTTTCAATTGTAATCTCTTTTGTTGTTCAAACATTTATCTATTAATGTCAAAATTAATTTCATTAATGCATTGCATATGTTTGTCTTGAGATAATCCATTTATTTTCATTATATTCAAACTATGCTTTTTACTCCTTTTATGATATTCAACTCTTGTTTTAAAAGTTGCAAGCCTTTAGAGGGAGGATGACGAAAACAATGCCATAATCTCATAGAGTATGTTTTTAGACAGACCTTACCGACGATGTACAGGCGTTTCTTTCAATTCCTAAACACTAGAGTTATAAGGAGGATAATCCCTAGTCAAACCCTTTGAGATAAAGAAGTAGGAGTTTCCATTTTACACAAACTGAAACCTTTAATCAAAACCTAGGGCAGGGTAGTCTCTCAGTTAATTCAAACACGCGTTCAGTTGCAAGCCTTCACTTCGTATACAATAAATGACATCAAAAACATTCCCCTGGAATCAAAAGACAGTGATGGTTCCCTACCAAATAGGAAGTCATTATCTCTCAAGAGAAAAGCCCACTAAGTCAAAACCTACGAAGGAGACTTAAGAAAAAACGGGGGTATCCCGCTGACTGTAATCTCAAAAATAAGAACAGTCAGGAAAAATCAGGGATAATAAATCAAAAAGAGGTCACTACAAATCCTCAACAACATGGAAAATATGGAAAAAATGACTTCCTTCCAACAAACTTAACTTGTCTGAACCATCACCAAAACGCCATTCCAGACTCAATTGGAACTCAAACGCATAATTAACTGAGTTTAGGACTGAAGAACATCACGAAGAACGGACGGGTACAAAAACACTTTGAGCCTTATCCTTTGTTTCTTAAATCGTGAACCAAGTCAATTTACAACCTTTCAAAGTCCTAATTGAAGCATGGGTTAGTTTGAAAGCATACTGTTACAAAAGGCATCCTGACTCCTGTAAGGCTTACTCCAAATCCTGAGTTGAGTTTTCTTACAAAAATTCTTTTATCTGCAAAAATGCATTTTCAAAACTTCAAGACAAGCATAAACTCTGCATTATTTGAATATCGTTGTTTGCATATGGCTATTTGTTTAACAACAGAGAAATTCGCACAATGAGTGTCCAGCAAACGAAAGCTCTCTTAGTGAACAAAATCACTTCAAATGGGATCACTCCCAATGACAGATCTCTTGTAAGAAAGGGGGCATGACATGTCACTGTCAAACTCGTCTTGGGCAGTCAAGTCAAGATTCTGAGAAATCTCTCAAGAAGTGTTGAATAACCAGGGGCAGATTTACATCTGAGTCACTTGGGTCATTGAATATTAACTCCGACAAAAGGTTGTATACAGTCAAGCAAACATTTTCTAGCAATACTACAAACACTTGTTACTAGGGGCAGTGAAAAATCTCCCACAAAGTCCTTTTCATAGGGTGATCCCCAGCCAGAGTTTCAATCTCTAAAAACTTCTCCTCAACTGGGTTTGATCTCAAGAATCTTCGATGAGTTCTACCAAAAGAAAATGCCTCTCCGGTAGGCTGGCGACAGGGTTTATTTCCCCAACAAACGGAATAATCCCCCAGTTCGAATTTACCTCTCAGACTATCACACCTCAAGGGACCACAACTCCTCTTCCCCAGTAGACTTTCCTACAATCCCCAATAGCTCCCCAGTAGAGCAACGAACAACGAAGACTCCTGATCTCCTCTCCCCAAGCAGGAATCAACACTCTCCACGGAGTTTTCTTCTCAATTAAAATCAACACTCCCCAACGGGGTTCTCCTCAAACAAAAAAACAGGATTCCCCTGCGTAAACATTCTAAGAAAAGTTTGAAGATGTGCATTCACTTCATCCCCAACGGTCGTCCGAGATTCAACTTCCCAAAACTCCCCAGCACTTGTCAAGGATTTATTTTCCAAGACAAAATTACATTCCGACAATATGTCATGCATCATATTTACATACATGATAAATGCATACAGCATAATCTCATTCACTTTGAGAACATCATTACATCATGCACTTCATACATCAGGACATTGCATGCAGCTAACCCTTTACCTCTTTGGGAAAGATCAGTCAACAGATGGCTATCATCAACAATTTTCAAAAGGTTAGAGATTAATACCTGAAAAAAGCCAGGATAATTATCTACACGACCAGCTGAAGCAATCCTACACGGGCTCCTTCTCATACACTCTTCTAGAAACAGTTCAGATACGATCTAGATACGGCTGACATTCTGATACTTAATCCAGATCCTCTTCTAGAAACAGTTCAGATGCGATCCAGATACGGATGACATTCTGATACTTATTCTAGATTCTCTTCTAGAAACAGTTCAGATGCGATCCAGATACAGCTGACATTCTGATACTTATTCCAGATTCTCTTCTAGAAACAGTTCAGATGCGATCCAGATATGGCTCACATTCTGATACGTATTCCAGATCCACTTCTAGAAACAGTCCAGATATGATCCAGATGCAGATGTCATTCTGCCACTCATTTAACACACCTTTCAAATACACTCCAGATACGATCCAGATGAGGATGTCATTCTGCCACTCATTCAACACACCTTTCAAATACAATCCAGATACGATCCAGATACGGATGTCATTCTGCCACTCATTCAACACACCTTTCAAATACAGTCCAGATACGGATGTCATTCTGACACTCATTCAACACACCTTTCAAATACATTTCAGATACGACCCAGATACGAATGTCATTCTGCCACTCATTCAGCATGCCTTTCAAATACAGTCCAGATACGACCTAGATACGGATGTCATTCTGCCACTCATTCAGCTTACCTTTTAAATACAATCCAGATACGATCCAGATGCGGATGCCATTCTGCCACTCATTCAACACACCTTTCAAATACAGTCCAGATACGATCCAAATACAAATGTCATTCTGCCACTCATTCAACACAGCTTTCAAATACAGCCCAGAGATACGGATGTCATTCTGCCACTCATTCAACATACCTTTCAAATATAGTCCAGATACAATCCAGATGCGGATGTCATTCTGCCACTCATTCAACACACCTTTCAAATACAGTCCAGATACGATCCAGATACGGATGTTATTCTGTCACTAATTCAGCATACCTTTCAAATACATTCCAGATACGGATGTCATTCTGCCACTCATTCAGCATACCTTTCAAATACAGTCCAGATACAATCCAGATACGGATGTCATTCTGACACTCATTCAGCATATTTCTCAAATACAGTCAGATACGATCCAGATACGGATGTCATTCTGACGCTCATTCAGTACATCTTTCAGATACGAGTCAGGTACAACCCATTTATATATATATATATATATATATATATATATATATATATATATATATATATATATATATATATATATATATATATATTATTCTGATACTTATCCCACTACATCTGATGTTTCAGTATAAATCAACCATAGATTTATTCTAATACTTTAGTCTAATTTCGGTTAACAATCACCTTTGGATGGAATCTATAAGCCCATCTCCGACGACTCTCTATCATCTCTCCAAATGGAATCTTTAATCCCATTCCCCACACAATTAACCACCACATCTAGTGTTCAATCATATTCCACCTTCAAGTCACGAATGGCAGACTTGCCTATCTAACTCTTCAGGTTTAAGAAGATTGAACAGGGGCAGTTGTTGTACCCCAAAATTTTCCCTCTCATATTTCAAGGCATTTTCACAAGAATTCTCAATGTTCAAGCTTGCACGTGTACATTGGGATTTTCCAGTACCAAGATTAAAAGGAAAACTGTCAAAAAGGGAGAAAACAGATAAAAATAATCTTTTGACAAAATTGGAGAAAAATAAGTCCTTTCGTTTCAGCTCCTTCGATTGGCCTTTTGGCCTCTTTCGATGCAAGCTTGGCTTGCATCCTTTGACTGAGCATGGGCCTCTGGCGCGTTATTTTTGGTTCACAAGGCAGGAGCCTCCTGCATGCCACCTTCGATTACACCTTTGGCCTTACTGGGCTCACAATGCCATGACTGCCTATATGCCTTTTTCATTTGGATGTTTGATGCTTTCATGCCTATACAAACTTTCCTCCATGCTTTCCTTGACACACAAAGTAATGACTAGTCACATATAAGCTTTTGTTTGGGACACAACTTCTTTCTTGCGCGCAAAAGGCTTCCCCCATGCTAGCATGCACAAAGTACAAAACCTCATATAGCTTCCTTCGATTCCAAGGCAAAAATCTCCCTTTTGGCATCCTTCGATTGTTCAAATTTTCCTCCTGCATTTCTCTTTCGTTTGGACATCTTTGCAAGCCCAGCATACCTTTTTCGTTTGGGCACTTGACTCCCTTTATGCTTTCTTCATTTCAGCATATGAATCCTTCAGTACAAGCTTTTGGTCACACCTTTCGTTTGGGCATGCGGTTCCCTTCATACAAGCTTCATTTGAACAGAGATCTCTTGCATGTTTGCATGAAGTCACAAAGCAGGGACACCATATGTAAACTCCTTTGTTTAGCCACATGGACCTTTGGCAGGAAGGCCTTCGACTGGACAGAACCATCTTCACAAGGTTTCGTTTGTAACTTTGATTCCCTTTGAATCAGCATCTTTCAAACCCAACTCTGGGCATCCCATTCGAAGGACATATTTGTTGGTCCATTTGAAGGATTTACAAATCCCACTTTAAGGCATGTTTTGGTGACCCATCCAAGGGTCACACTTTTGGCTCCTTCGAAGGATGCACAAAAGTGACTCATTCGAAAGGCACTTGTTGGAGGAAAATTAAATAATATTGTTGGGAGAAGAGTCTGGTCGAAGAAGGGTCAAAATGAAAGGGTGAAATATTCAAAGATGCTTGCTGCCAAGTTCAGGCTTGGTACACTGGACGAAACTGCTGCACATCAGTCCTGAAACACTGCCCCATTCTTGCACCAAAATAGCATACAAGGCACTGTATCTCGAAAGCTACAAAGAGCATGTTACTCAATTTGTTCAAACCTTTTGTTTTCCCTCCAAAAGATTCAGGAAGCCTTGCCTATAAATAAGAGGCTCCAACACATGTTTGAGGAGGACTTTTTGGCCAGAGGAGCGAATCTTCAAATTTCTCAAACATTATAAAGCTCTCAAAAACTTAAACACTTTTGAAAACACAAACCCATAATCCAAACACTTGTCCCCTTCGAATCTGAAGCATCCCTATACCTTGTTACCCTTCGAATCCAGCAGAAGAACCCCACATTAGTTCTTCTCTTTCGAATCCAATATCAAAGGCCTAACCCCTGGTCCCTCCCTTCAAATCCAGAAGGGCTCAAGGCAACCACTTAAAGGCCCAGCACACGTCCCAGCCTCAAGCAAGGTAAGTCATTCTTAACCTTGGATCCTTCATTTCCAGCGTAGCATGTAAATAAATTTCCTTTTCGTTTCAAACATGTATATACTATTGTTCTTCTTTTTGTTTCCACCCTTTTAATATGTTTCATGCTTAACAACCTTCTTGGTTTTTTCTCCTTGTATATTTAAACATGCTTTAAGAACTAATCTGGCCCCAAGATGATGCTAGCATAGCCTTAGGCCATGTTTCTATTCAAAACTCAAATGAAAGAAACAGGAAACGGGAAGTAGGAAACGAATCATCTGGCTTCCATATTAACTTCCAGGTCAAACGAAAGAGGCAGCCAGAAGGCACACTATGCTGACTTCCAGGCCCAGACGAAAGGCATTCTCGCATTTCTTTCAACCCCCAACCGAAGGAGGCAGAAAGGAAGATTGCATCTTTCACTGATTCCAGGCCCAATCGAAAGGCATAACATGCTGGCCTCCAGGCCCTAATCGAAAGGCATGCCTACACTGGCTCCAGACCCCAAATCGAAGGAAGTAAAAAGTACAGAATCGAAGGGTTTTCTTCCTAAATCGAAAGACCCATTTTTTTCTTACTTCTATTTTATTTTTACCTTTATATTTAATGCAATTCAATATTATTGTAATAGTGTAGGATTTTATCTTTCTGCCTTTTATTACTTTTGTATGATTGCTAGTAAAATAGGGTATGTATGATAAGATAAAAACAACAAGTAGACAACCCCTAACCAAAGACTAAATGCATGCAAATCAAACACACTATTCACACATGCACCTCTAGGGTAATTCCACTTGTTTCCTTGGAAAAATAGTCATTTCCCTCGAATATGGGCGTTTTGGAAAAGACCCGTAATAAAAGATCGTAGTCCCTCGATGACCCTCTATGTTGCCTTCGGTAAACAGTCTAGTCCCTAAACGACATTGCTAAAACATCCCATAGGTTGCCTTCTATGACTATACAAACGTCCCACACCCGTCCCTTCACATCCAACGATGGGGCTTCTTACCAAATCAATGGTAAGATAGCAACATCTAAAGGAGGAGGAAAAGAATATTTAAGACCTTTTGAGTAGGTAGATTGCTTCTAGTTGCTCGCATGCTCACAACAAAAACATTTTATCACCAACACTTTCATTTTGAAACATTTTCAAAATACAAACACTTTGTACGCGTTCTTATAAAAACGAGAACCATTACAAAGACACCTTTTCAAAATCACTTTAAAAAAAACACATTCCACAAACACTTCTTTGAACTATTTTCCAAACAACACTTTGTACGCGTTCTTATAAAAACGAGAACCATTACAAAGATGTTTTCAAAATACTTTCAAAATCCACACCACAAGCACACTTTCAAACAAAATCAAGTGATCTAGAAAGCAACTAAGAGCCCGTAGATAACTACGGATGAAAATGGTGCTAATACCTTCCTTGTTCCTAACCTACCCCCCCCCCCCCCCCGAACTCAAGAAATAATCTCGAAAGGTCTTTCGTGTTCTTTTCAACCTTTCCTTATTGGATAAAAGAAAAGTCGGTGGCGAATCTTGCTATCCGCAACAATTGCGATCAAATGCAAAAGACCCAAGTCAGTTCTCCCACCGTATTACAGCGTGGTTGGCAAGGGAAAAGTGCATAACACCTTGGGAGAAGTACTTCACCATAAACCGCTCCCTACTAGATTTATGAAAGTATCAATTGATATTTCTTTAGAGAGGGATGCGCCGTTATCTTTGCCTGATGATATTTCAGATGCAACATTGTTGGGAGAGGCAATAGGATCGTATGTTGCATGGTTGTCAAACCTCATTTGCATATATGGGGAGGTATGTTTTAAACCATTATGAACCTTTGAGTATTCAAATTTTTTATGACCATTTAATGTACATTTTTTTCATGGTAATGTTAGACTCCCACAAAATTCAAATCAAAAGATAAGGGGATTAAGAAGCAAACCGAGTCAGTTGCATCAAAAAAAGAGGTGTGACATAATTATATGATATTTATGCATAGAATGATCTTAGACTTCACCCAACTAATTAAATGATATTTAGATGCATGCTAAAGAGACTGAGAAAGTCAGTAGGGGTAAGAAGATCGCGGCTAGCAAAAAAACCTACTTCTCAGTATAGGTCATGCCTTCGGACATATATAGGTATAACAGATATTCCAATTGGTGGTACTCGTCTTATACCTATGAAGGCGGACATTTTTGGTTATGAATACATGGAAGCAATTGGTAGAGAAGATATTGATCAAGTTTTACAACATTCTACTTTAGGCCTCGGTCTTATTGATGCATACATCAGGTATACTCCTATCAACTTTGTTTAATTAAATGAATAATTTATTTACTCATTTCAATGAATATAGTCTAATTTTAATGATGTTTTTATTTAAGGTTTGTGTATGACAAAGTGATGTGCCCGCATGGATTGGAAGAAAGATTCGCTTTCTTAGCTCCCAACACCGAACACAGGGTTAATTGTAACAAAACCAGGTGATGACATATTGTATGTACTCGGTTTATTTATGGTCAGCAAAGATACAGAAAAGTTGTTCTTTTTACCATATAATACTGGCAATGGGTTAGACTTTCATTCTAACTTCATATATTATAATTTTTCAATTTTTGACATTGTGTAGAAACTTTCCATCAAACATTTGTTTAATTTTACAGTGGACATTGGTTGTTGCTTGTGATTAATCCTATTAGAGAGATTGTATACTATCTGGATTTGTTATACAATGATTGGACAACATACCCAGATTTGAAGAAGAAGATTGATACGTAAGTGAGATTGTTCTAAATATTCGTGTGTATATTTATTTATCTATGTGATATTGTTCTAAATAGTCATTTATATTTTATTGTAGCGTTTTACAAGCTTTTCGATCACAAAGAGGTATTCAAGTACCAAAGAGTAGATCCAAAAACATTACGTGGATTAGAGTGCAGGTATATTTTCACAATTTTGATTATATTAGTGATGATACTTGATAAAACAAGTTAAGGGGTATATCCTGATATATGTCTGTATTTTCTTTCCATGTGTAGTGTCCTTGTCAATGTAATGGTATAGATTGCGGTTATTTCATGTTGAAGTTTATGAAAGAAACGCTTCTTTTGGACCGAATAGAGATTTCATCTACGGTATGAATTTCTAACTTATGAATTATTTTAATATTTCTCATAAAATGGCATAGTGTTTTAACTAAATCACATACTATGTTATTTTACTATGTAGTACTTTGACGAATTCAATTGTGCTCATTACTCAAAAGATCAATTGGATGAACTTATGGAGGAATGGTGTCAATTCATTATGGAGTTGAGAATTGTATAAGGTATATTGTCTTTCTTTCATTGATGAGAATTTTGAGTACAACTTTTGAGTTTTAAGTATAAATTGGAATAAAGTTTTGTTTTATCATGGTATGAATTTCGATCTTTTGGTTTTCTTTCAGGTTATAGGTGCGGATGTAGAAGATAGAGCTAACAAGTTCTTTGTTGTTATTTTTTAGAAATTCTCGAAGATAGTAAAATGTAGATTAAACATCAACTTAGAATTTTTAGAATTTTCAAGTTGTATCATCAATTTTCAAGTTGTTGTATATATCATCATTTATATATATGTAGATTTTTTGTATATGCAAATTTGATGCATATATATTGGATTGAAGCTACCAAATCTGGTACAAAATATGGTGAAAACCTGGTGCAAAATTTGGTGAAAACTTGGTGCAAAAAATGGAGAAAATATTTGATAGCGCTTAAGGAGAAAATATGTCTAATATTTAAAAAATTGTTAACATTAGACAGCGCTTAAGGAGAAAAGCGTTGTCTAAAGTAGGGAGAAAGTGCTGCCTAAGGTGGGGAACAGACAGCGCTTTTAAAGAAAAGCATTATCTAAAGTAGAGAAAGCGCTACCTAAAATGGGAAAGCGCTGCCTAAGGTGGGGAACAGATGTCGCTTTTAAAGAAAAACATTGTCTAAAGAGATGCAAGAAGTGTTGTCTAAAATGAGAAAGCGCTGCTAAAGGTGTACTTACCAAAGTGCTTTCTTAAGTAAAAGCGCTGCTAAAGGTGTTCATAAGAAAGCGCTCTTAAAGTAAAAGCGCTGCTAAAGGGAACATATAGCAGCGCTTTACATTAATCCAAAGCGCTGCCTTTTCTTATAGCAGCGCTAGTTTAGACAGCACTTTAAAGCGTTGTCTATGGCCAGAAAAAGTGATGTCTATGCGCTTGTTTGGCATAGTGACCCCTTAATTACTTGTTTTGTAGCTTGGCCCAATTTAATTTTTGTATTTTTATTTTATTATTTGTTTTCTTTTATTTCAATTATTTCTTCTTTATAACAAAAAATAACAAAAAAAAAATCATAAAATCATAAAATCACAAAAAAATATTAGACTTGGACTTTTATTAATTAAAATTAATTTTAAATAATTATTTAATCATCTTTTTTTTTAATTAATTAAATTAATTAGAATTAGGTTTTCATTAATTTAATTATTACTTTTCCTAAACAAAAAACAACAAAAACATTTCTTTCTTTTTATCATTTAGATTTTTTTAGGTTCTCTTTTCTCCCCCGCGCATTTATTATATTCGCATTATTTTCATAATTATGTAATTGCCTATGGATTGTAATAGTTTAATTAGGACTATTTACATTTCTTTTTCCTGTTTTGGTTTGTAATTCCCCCATCCCGAAGCCTTGTAATAGCGTAGCTTTAAATTCCGCACTTTATTTTTTTGTACTGATATCAACTGTTAGATGTATGCTAATAGGCTTGTATGATAAGATTAAAAGAAAACGTTAGCAAAACTTAACATCCAAGAAAAATAACTGAAACACAACACACTCGCATACGCGCACCTCTAAGGTACCTTCACTTGTTGCCTTCGGATAAATAAACAGTCACTACTCTCGAACGTGAGAGATTTTAGTGGTGACCCTTTGGTTTAAAGATCATAAGTCCCTCGATGACCCTTTTGACGTTGCCTCGGTATATGATCTTAAAACATAGGTTAATTACTAAAGTATCCTACTAGTTGCTTTCGTGACTGTACGATGACCCTCGCGCCGTCCCTCAAAAATCCAACGATAGGGCTACCTAATCACTAATAGTAGGATAGCACTGTCTAAAGGAAAAGAGGAAAAGAACAAACCTTTCAAGTAGGTAGATATAACCTAGTTGCTTGCTCATAAAAACAATCAAAAACAATTTTTTCACGCATACACAAACTCTTTTCTAAATATTTTCAAAGAAAAAAAAACACTTTGTATACGTTCTTGCCGAAACGAGAAATATTACAAAGCTCGCCGCACTAAGGCGTCTTTTCAAAATATCTTCAAAACACACTTACACAAAAAAGAATTTTCAAAGTGAGCTAGCAACTAAGAGCCCGTAGATAACTACGGATAGAAAGGGTGCTTACACCTTCCCTTTCCATAACCTACCCCCCTTACTCAGAAAAATCTCGAAAGGTATTTCCTGTTCTTTTCACCATTTCCTTTGTTGGATAAAAGAAAAGTCGGTGGTGACTCTTACTAACCACAAAATTTGCGATAAAACACAAACCAGTAAAATTCAGTTCTCCCACCATATTACACCTACCATAACCTAGGGGGTAGATAACACGAGTATAGGCTTGTGTATTTATCACGGCCTAGAGGATAAATAACACAAACCTAATCATTCGTTATCGCTTAGAGACTGACACAATGAACTATAGTTTTTCGCATACCTACCACAACCTAGGGGGTAGATAACACGAGTATAGGCTTATGTATTTATCACGACCTAGAGGATAAATAACACAAACCTGATAATTCATTATCACTTAGAGACTGGCACAATGAACTACAGATTTTTGCATACCTACCACAACCTAGGGGGTAAATAACACGAGTATAGGATTGTGTATTTATCACGGACTAGAGGATAAATAACACAAACCTGATCATTCATTATCGCTTTGAGACTGACACAATGAACTATAGTTTTTCGCATACCTACCACAACCTAGGGGGTAGATAACACGAGTATAGGCTTGTGTATTTATCACGACCTAGAGGATAAATAACACAAACATGATAATTCATTATCACTTAGAGACTGACACAATGAACTATAGATTTTCGCATATCTACCATAACCTAGGGGATATAATATGAGTTAGATGACTTATCGCTTCTTTGAGACTAACGCAATAAGTCATATTGTAGATTTTGCATATTTATCACAACCTAGGGGATAAATGACGCGAGTTTGAAATTCAAAAAGTGTTTTATAATTGAATCTTAGATAACTAAACCAAAGATAAGATCTAAGTTTACTAGTTGTGTTTGTTCTCAACCAAGGTGTTTGCTTGTTTTGAGTAGATAAGTTAATTCAACAATAGGCCCCAAGAAAATTTGTAGTATTCTTTGTTAGAACATAGTTTGATTCTACAACCCTTAATTAGAGTTTTGATGATAACAAAATACAAAGAATAAAATAAATTCAAAGATATATTTATATAGAAAAAATATGCTACTTAAAATTATGTTTTGTGTATACAAAATTTCTGATGGAATCAGCATCAGAAGATCAACAATACACCGGCATCAGAAGATCAATAACATATGCTACACGCTGAAGCTACCAGATCATTCGCTGAAGCTTGATGACCAGAATCTGTGCATCAACATATACACTCTGACTCTGATCAAAGATCCTTACCAAGTCATCAGCACTCAGAAGCGTCAGCATAAGTTAAAGCCAAGAACATTCTGATTACCATAAGCAGAGAACACTCTGAAGCGTTACTAAGCATTCAAGACAGATTAATTACCAACGGATTTATTCAAGACAAGATCTTCTCAAAAAGGAAAGAACGTTATTATCATTGAAAGTGCTTTATGGACAACAACGTATCTTTGCCTTGGCTATAGATACAAGTCTGTGTGAGAAAAGATGCACGCATATACACGCCTACGAAAACGCACGCACTCATACATTTTGCTAAGCCTTCAAACCACACCTACGCAAAAGCATTAGCAATTCAGTTTTTATTCCAAGCTTAAATTTGTGTATTATCACAGTTGTGATATATAGTTTTGTTAGAAAACATTAACACACATCATTGTTCAATTATCTGTAAAGAGATTCCCTTGAGATAAACCGGTTTGTGGTTATACTCAAGAAGGCTTTAACAATTGTTAAAGTGGTTGTTGTATCCCTTTGAATATAGTGGATTAAGACCTCGTTGGAGAGAGGCGAAATCACCTTGACGGGTGGACTGAAGTAGTTTGAGATCAAACGAACCAGGATAAAAATACAGTGTTGTCTAAGCTTTCATTTTAAGATTTACAATTCAACCCCTCTTCTTGTGTTTTTCACATCTTCAATTGGTATCAGAGCGCCTGGTTCTGAGCTTATAACACTTAACTGTGTCAGTACAAGATCCAGCGTCAGAAAAACACAATGGCAGGACCACATCAAAACATCAGCAATGACAACAATGAAGAAAGAGACAGATTCAGTGGAAAACCTCCAGTCTTTGATGGAGAGAACTTTGACTACTGGAAAGACAGAATTGAAAGTTTCTTTCTGGCCCATGATGCTGATTTATGGGACATGGTGACTGATGGATACACACACCCAGTGGATGGAAGTTGTCAGAAGATTGACAGGAAAACAATGTCTGATCAGCAAAAGCGTGATTTCATAAATCATCATAAGGCCAGAACAATTCTTCTCAGCGCCATCTCTTATTCAGAATATGAAAAGATATCAAACAGAGACACTGCAAAGAATATGTTTGACTCTCTGAGAATGACGCATGAAGGCAATATTCAAGTCAAAGAAACCAAAGCTCTTGCGCTCACTCAGAAGTATGAGGCATTCAAGATGGAAGAGAGTGAATCAATAGAAACTATGTTTTCAAGATTTCAAATTCTTGTTGCTGGTCTAAAAGTTCTTGACAAAGGGTATTCCACTGCTGATCATGTTAAGAAGATCATCAGAAGCTTGCCAAAACAGTGGAGGCCAATGGTCACAGCGCTAAAGCTAGCCAAGGATCTCAACAAAATCTCTCTGGAGGAACTTGTCAGCTCCCTCAGAAGTCACGAGATAGAGCTAGAAGCAGATGAACCTCAAAAGCAAGGTAAGCCATTAGATTTAAAATCTAACAAAAAATCTGACTCCAAAGTTTTGCAGGCTGTGGAAGAAACCTCTAATGGGTCCTCATCAGAAGAAGATGAATTATCTCTCCTCTCCAGAAGGGTGAACCAACTGTGGAAGCAAAGGCAAAGAAAGTTCAGGAATCCCAGAAGATCCGAAAATCAGAATGAATCTTTCTCCAGATACAGAAGGTCAGAATCCTCCTCTGGACACAGAAGATCTAAAGGTTCTTCAGGAAACAGAAAGCCAAACAACAAAGACATCATCTGCTATGAATGTAACGAGCAAGGGCACTACAAAAGTGATTGCCCAAAGCTTCAGAAAGAAAATCCCAAAAGGAAGTTTGGCAAGGAAAAGAAGAAAAGTCTCATGGCTACATGGGATGACTCTGATACATCTGAAGCTGACTCAGAATCAGATGATGAAAGAGCAAACATAGCTCTCATGGCAAACATAACAGAAGATAGTGAAGCTTCTGAGTCATAATCTGAATCAGATATAGAAGAGGTATTCCCTGACTTTGCTATAAACTTTACTAAGGCTGAACTAGCTGAAAGCCTTAATGAAATTCTGGAAAGATATCAGCAGATCAGAGTCAAATTCAGAAACCTGAAAAGGAATCTTGCTTCTGACTCTAATAAGACTGAGAGTCTCAAATTGGAGAGTTATGAGTTAAAAGATAAAGTTTCAAAATTAGAAAACCAATTGCAAAACTCTCAGAAGGAAACAATCCCTGAAACTCCCAGCAATGCTGATGAGATTATCAAGGAGTATGATCACAGCTTTCAGAAGTTTCTAGCTAAAAACATAGATAGAAGCAAAATGGCTTCAATGATCTATGGAGTTAGCAGAAATGGCAGAAAATGGATAGGATATCAAGGTAAGGTACCTACACCAAAGAATGCCATGGATTTAGTTATAAAACGCACTTCACTTGATTCACACTTTGTATATGGGCACACACATGACATAAAATATACTAGTAGTGATTACTCTGTCAAACCAAAATTCAACCAGAGTTTTGGTAAAACTAACAAATCAGGACCCAAGAAAATATGGGTACCTAAGGATAAAATAATACATGTGGCAGATATCCTTAGCAGCAAAGCAAAAACACCAATCATGGTACCTGGACTCTGGCTGCTCACGACACATGACGAGAAGAAGGCATATGTTCCAAAGCCTGGAACTTAATCCAGGAGGCCACGTAGGTTTTGGAGGCAATCAGAGAGGAAAGATCATTGGCTCTGGAACAGTAGGTAATGGAAATCTTCCCTCTATAAGTAATGTTTTATTAGTAGATGGATTAATGCATAACCTGTTATCCATAAGTCAATTAAGTGATAACGGTTATGATATAATCTTTAATCAAAATTCATGCAAAGTTGTTAGTCAGAAAGATGGGACTATCCTATTTAATGGAAAGAGGAGAAACAACATTTATAAAATAAAACTTTCTGAACTAAAAAGTCAGAATGTAAAGTGTCTTCTGTCTGTTAACAACGAGCAATGGATCTGGCACAGAAGATTGGGACATGTTAGTATGAGAAGAATATCTCAGATTAACAAACTCAATCTGGTCAGAGGAGTTCCTAACCTAAAGTTCAATTTAGATGCTCTGTGTGAAGCATGTCAGAAAGGCAAGTTTGCAAAACCAGCTTTCAAATCCAAAAACGTTGTTTCCACCTCTAAGCCATTAGAACTTCTGCACATTGACTTATTTGGACCAGTTAAAACTGCTTCAGTCAGTGTCAAGAAGTATGGGTTAGTAATTGTAGATGACTATAGCAGATGGACATGGGTAAAGTTCTTAAGACACAAGGATGAGTCAAACTCTGTGTTTGTCACCTTCTGCAACCAAGTTCAGAATGAAAAGGATCTTAGAATCGTCAAATTCAGAAGTGATCATGGTGGAGAATTTGAAAACAAATATTTTGAATCATTCTTTAATGACAAAGGCATTCTGCATGATTTCTCTTGTCCTAGAACTCCCCAGCAAAATGGAGTTGTAGAATGAAAGAACAGAACATTGCAAGAAATGGTCAGAACCATGATCAACGAGACTAACGTTGCTAAGATCTTCTGGGTAGAGGCAATAAACACAGCGTGTTACATTCAGAATAGAATCTCCATAAGACCTATTCTGGAAAAGACTCCATATGAATTGTGGAAGAACAGAAAGCCCAACATTTCTTATTTTCATCCATTTGGATGTACTTGTTTTATTTTGAATACAAAAAATTATTTGAACAAGTTTGACTCTAAATCACAAAAGTGTATTATGTTAGGATACTCCGAACGCTCAAGAGGGTACAGAGTATACAATACAAAAACACAGATTGTGGAAGAGTCAATTAGTGTTCATTTTGATGATAAGCTTGACTCTCAAAAGTCAAAGCAGAATGAATTACTTGCAGGTATGGAAGTTGAATTCACAGGTACTGAAGACAAGTCATCTGAAGCTCTTAACAAAGACACTCCCTCAACATCAGAAAGAGGCACTGCAAGCAATCCAGCACCTTCTGTTGATCAACTCCAGAAAAGACCATCCAGAAGCAGCATGGATCACCCAGAAGAAACAATCTTAGGAAGAAAGGAAGATCCAATCAGAATAAGAGCTAGCTTCAGAAACTCTGAAGAATCCCTCATGGGACTTGTTTCTCTAATTGAACCAACAACCATTGATGAAGCACTTCTGGACAATGACTGGATTCTAGCAATGCAAGAGGAGCTAAATCAATTCACAAGAAATGACGTATGGCATCTAGTTCCCAAACCAAAAGGATTCAACGTCATTGGAACAAAATGGGTGTTCAGAAACAAACTGAATGAACAAGGTGAAGTCATCAGAAACAAAGCACAATTGGTAGCACAAGGTTATAGTCAACAAGAGGGGATAGACTATACAGAAACCTTTGCTCCAGTCGCCAGGTTAGAATCTATTAGACTCTAAATCTCATTTGCTGTTAATAAAGGCATCACTCTGTATCAGATTGATGTTAAGAGTGCATTCTTAAATGGCTATATAGAAGAAGAGGTATATGTGCACCAACCCCCTAGTTTTGAAAGTTCCAAAAATCCAGAATATGTTTTCAAACTAAAGAAGTCACTCTATGGTCTGAAACAAGCTCCCAGAGCTTGGTATGAAAGACTAAGTAACTTCCTGTTAGAAAAGGAATTCACCAGAGGGAAAGTGGACACAACTCTATTCTGTAAGACAGCTAAGAATGACATTTTAGTATGTCAGATTTATGCTGATGACATCATATTTGGATCTACTAAACCTTCTCTGGGAAGAAAGTTTGCTAAGTGTATGCAGGCAGAATTTGAGATGAGCCTAATGGGAGAACTAAAATTCTTTCTGGGCATTCAGATTAATCAAACCCCAGAAGGAACTTACATTCATTAGAGCAAATATGTCAGAGAACTTCTGAAGAAATTTGATCTATCAGAATGTAAGCCATCAAAGATTCCAATGCATCCCACGTGCATTCTGGAAAGAGAAGAGGTAAGTAAAAAGGTAGAACAGAAGGTCTACAGAGGTATGATTGGTTCTCTTCTTTATCTGACGGCTTCAAGGCCTGACATTCTATTCAGTGTTTGCATTTGTGCTAGATTCCAATCAGATCCTAGAGAATCTCACTTAACAGCAGTTAAGCGAATTTTCAAGTATCTGAAATGTACTACTAATCTGGGTTTGTTTTATAAAAAATTAAGTGATTACAGCTTAGTAGGTTACTGTGATGCTGATTTCGCTGGAGACAGAGTAGAACGTAAAAGTACTTCTGGAAGATGCCAGTTTCTGGGAGAAAATCTGATCTCATGGTCCAGCAAAAGACAATCCACAATTGCTCTATCAACAGCAGAAGCTGAATACATAGAAGCAGCTGGATGCAACATACAAATGCTCTGGATGAAAAGTCAACTTGAGGACTTCCAGATATTTGAGAGTAACATTCCAATCCTCTGTGACAATACTTCTGCTATTTGCTTAAGTAAAAATCCCATTTTGCATTCTAGGGCTAAGCATATAGAAATAAAACATCATTTTATTAGGGACTATATTCAGAAAGGGATTTAAAATTTAAAATTTATTAACACAGACCATCAATGGGCTGATATTTTTACAAAACCTATTTCTGAAGATAGGTTCAACTTCATTCTGAAACATCTCAGCATGAAGCTCTGCCCAGAATAAAATTGTTTTGATTTTATATCTTAACCTTCAGAACTTTGTTTATTTTACTGTGAACTACTGATCAATCTTTCTTCAGATCTTTAGAAGTGCAGATTGTATCAGAATCTATCCATGAAGATCTGAGCGCTTCATTTCAAGGATAGAAATATGTTGTTCACTCAAGCAAACAAGTGTCATCCAGTCATCAGCTATTTTCTGAGGCTGAACACGCGTTCACGTTTCTGAAAAGGCAAAGCGCTGATTGGATGCATTGAGACACATGTCATGGGTAACCGTTCCAAATATCTTTCTGAATCCCCTAAAATCAGTTATCATTAAATGCTAATAATCATTATTAATTTCTCTCTCTTTCCGTTTATGTTTTCAAAACCTTTTAGAAATCTATTTAAACACACTTCACACCATTTACACTCTTTTACCTTCACTTTCATTTTCTCTCAAACTTACTGATTTCAACGCTCTTACTTTCTCAAGAAACCCTTTCATTCTTTTTCACAAAAACCTTCATGTGAACATGGCTTCCTCCAGCATTCCTACTTCAGGTTTCCAGAAAATTGTTTCATCTGAACAGTACGAAGAACCCCACAGAACGCTTCTCACTCCAATCAAAAATCTAGAGGTTCTGTCAGAATTAATAGTGGATTTCAACAGTCTTAAGGAGAATGGGTTTGATCTCTCTGAAGAAATTAAAGCTCAAGGCTGGGAAAAATATTTTGACTGACTGGTGGGTCCAACATTCCCTATTCTGGTAAAGGAATTTTGGATTCACGCTTCGTCTTCAAACCATCAAGTTACGTCTTACATCATGGGGAAGAAGATTGTTATTACTGAGGACCTGATTGCAATACTTATAGGGTACAATGGTGGTGGTGTTCGTTGCATTGACATGGCAGAAAGGTGTGTTGATGCTGTCCTAATTGCAAGGGAAATCTTCACTATGGGGCTTCCCTCCAGCAAGATAAGGGATTTAAAGGACAAACACAGAATTTGGGCCAAGATCATTCTGGGGTGCATTAACCACAGGAAGCCTACCAGCTCTCCTGATTACATTAATATTGATCAGCAGTTTCTGATCTATTTCATCTCTCAGAAGGTCAAGATAAATTTGGCTCATCTTCTGTTTAACCATCTCAGGACAAGTGTCAAGGAAACAAGAGAAGATGAACGTACAAAAAGGGATTGGATACCCTTAGGAAGACTGATATCAGATATTCTAACAGAGAATAAGCTGATTGATCATCTAACAGAGGCTCAAGAAATCAGCACTCTGGAAGCTACTGTTGGCAAACAGCTGAATGCCAAAAATATGAAGAAAATGAAGTTGATTGAGAACATCAAGAAGGAGCCCAGCGTCACTCCTTTTGCTGCAATCTCCAGCAGAAGAGTCCCTCTGGATGACTTCCCACTGTTCTCAGAAATTGATTCTAAACCAGATATAATTCTGAGATATATGGATGCTTGTAAAGCTGATGGTACAGCACCAAATCTGAATATTTAAAATCTGCAGCAGAAGGCTCCAGAAGTTGTTCTGAAGAAGACCAAGAAAAGGAAGGCTGAAGCAGAAGGATCATCTTAGCGGACTCCTAAAAAGAAAGGTAATCCTTCTTCTGTAACTGTTTTAGATTCAATTGTTATATCAACATCTATTCCAATTTCCACTCCATCTGAAAACCCAACACCTCAAACTTTTGATGATTTTGACCTTGACTTTGACCCTTCTGAATCATTAACTCTCAGAAGATCTCGCTCCCAACCAAAAAATCCAAATACTGAAGCCATACCAGAACAAGAGCTTGCAAAAGTTCTTTCTGATATAGACCAACACACTTCTGCTCCTGAAACAGAAAATCCAAATCCAAACACAGAACCACAACCAGAAATTCCCATCTCACCACAACCAGAAATTCCACTCTCTCCAGAACCAGAAATCCCACTACCTTCATCTCCACAACCAGAAATTAATCCACCCTCTCCTCAACCTGAACAATCTCCACAACCTGAGATTCAAACCTCTGAGGCTCAACCCTCTGAATCCCCTGAACCAGTACCTCTGGCCATTCGTTTGCCCCTTGGTACCATTGTGAATATTCCTTAACTTCCCTCTTCACCAGAATTAACTCCACCAAATTCCCCATCAAGTCCAATCATAATTCCTGACTCTCCCACTCCCTCACCTAGGAACAATTCAGATGACCATAGCAAGACTGTCATTGATTTAACAGTCCTTGAACGCCTTGCTGCAATAACCAACAAAACTGCTATCCAAAAACCAAAACATCCAGATGTTGGTTCCAGCATATTGAACTTTGAAACAGGAGTACAGAAGTGGATCACTTCTCTGAAATAAGCAAGTCTGGAACTGGTTGATCCTGCTGCATCAGACTACCTCTGGAAAAAATTCAGAAGATGGGTATGCTCTGAAACCTTTAAGTTGCAAGAACAGAGCTACGGACAAGATCAACAGAACTTCAGCAATCTGCTGAAAGAAATTGAAGGTCCAGTTCTGAGCAAGCTGCTTAAGGAAGAAGTTCTCCCGCTGGACAATGCTCCTTGGTCTGAACATCGTCAACCAGAGTCAGAAGAAGAGATGATTCCAGCTGAAGACATGGGTCAAGAAGAAGATATTGTAGAAAGCTCTGAGAAGCATCCTGTTTCCGAAGATCCTCAAGCTTCCTCCCTTGACAGGCAGACCCTAGAGGACTTGAAAAGATCTGATATGCTGATGAATGAAAGAATGGATAAGCAGGACATCAAAATTGATGCAATAGCGAACATGTTAACTCAGCAACAGGAAACCAGCACCCAAATCAAGAGCATGTTGGAAGCTCTATTCACACATCTTCCACCTCCCTCATAGAATTTCCTTGTTTACTTTTAACATGTTTGTCTGTAATATTTTTACATTGTTCTGAACTTATCATTGCTTCTGTTTTTAATATAAACGCATTTTAGCTCTGATCATTTTAGCTCTAATTATTTGTGCTTTTTGATAACTGACAAAAAGGGGGAGAAAGAATGATATTTTTCAATAACGGATTACTGAGACATAAGTCTCAAACATTCTGATCTATTTAAATTTCTCTCTTCTGAAAAGCTTACAGGTACAAAACTCTGATGAATCTGATGAACTCTGATACAGTAAAGTTCTGATGCTCAAAGTCTCATGGAATTAAAGGGAAGTAATCAACTCGGGGGGAGTTTTCTCTTCTTAGCTCTGATACCTTTTATTCTTTATCTTTAATCTCTGATACCTTTTATTCTTTATTTTTAATTGAAAAAAATTTGGTTTTGTCATCATCAAAAAGGGGGAGATTGTTAGAACATAGTTTGATTCTACAACCCTTAATTAGAGTTTTGATGATAACAAAATACAAAGAATAAAATAAATTCAAAGATATATTTATATAGAACAAATATGCTACTTAAAATTATGTTTTGTGTATACAGAAGTTCTGATGGAATCAGCATCAGAAGATCAGCAATACATCAGCATCAGAAGATCAATAACATATGCTACAAGCTGAAGCTACCAGATCATTCGCTGAAGCTTGATGACCAGAATCTGCGCATCAACATATACACTCTAACTCTGATCAAAGATCCTTACCAAGTCATCGGCACTCAGAAACGTCAACATAAGTTAAAGCCAAGAACACTTTGATTACCATAAGCAGAGAACACTCTGAAGCGTTACTAAGCATTCAAAACAGATTAATTACCAACGACTTTATTCAAGACAAGATCTTATCAAAAAGGAAAGAACGTTATTATCATTGAAAGTGCTTTATGGACAACAACGTATCTTTGCCTTGGATATATATACAAGTTTGTGTGAGAAAAGATGCACGCATATATACGCCTACGAAAACACACACACTCATACATTTTGCTAAGCCTTCAAACCACGCCTACGCAAAAGCATTAGCAATTCAGTTTTTATTACAAGCTTAAATTTGTGTATTATCACAGTTGTGATATATAGTTTTGTTAGAAAACATTAACACACATCATTGTTCAACTATTTGTAAAGAGATTCCCTTGAGATAAACTGGTTTGTGGTTATACTCAAGAAGGATTTAACAGTTGTTAAAGTGGTTGTTGTATCCCTTTGAATATAGTGGATTAAGACCTCGTTGGAGAGAGGCGAAATCACCTTGACGGGTGGACTGGAGTAGTTTGAGATCAAACGAACCAGGATAAAAATACAGTGTTGTCTAAGCTTTCGTTTTAAGATTTACAATTCAACCCCCCTTCTTGTGTTTTTCACATCTTCATTCTTACCTAAAGTAGATTTTAAAATTCCAAGCACGATGCCCTAAATTGATATGAAACCTAAATGTATATGTATATGTACCAAATGTTTCGTATGTTCATGCACCAAATTTATTGTAAATACTTTTGATCTTTTTCTCCTTTTAAACCATTATTTTTATTTTGTCACCGAATCCCCAATGTTACATATTGTTTTGTCGTGGTATCTCCAAGTTGATTTGACATAACAAGGTGAATAGTGTCATCAAGATTTGAAGATTGTATCATAGGCATAGGCGTAGTCGTGGACCTCTTTCGATGTTTTTTCTAACCAAAAACTCTCTGATATTTTATGAAATTCTTTTTTTGTTGTTTCCGTGTGTAAGATGTACCAAATTTTATTAATAATCTTGATACTTTGATATGGTTATGTGCATGTCATGCATGGAGTGAGGCTCTTAATGAGAAATCTACTATCGAGATTTCCAAGGAATCTACTGTCGAGATTCAATTAAGGACTACCTACTGTCGAGATCTTTTGGATAATCATTTTCCAATATCAACTAGGGGAATCTACTATCAATATTTTGTTAATAACAACCTTCTATCAAGGTCTTCTGGAAAATCATCTGCCGAGATTAACCAGGGGAATTTGCTGCCGAGATTCTGTTAAGAAACTACCTTCTACCGAAGTCTTTTGGAAAATCATCTTCCGAGATTAACTAGGGGAATCTGCTGCCGAGGTTCTATAAGAAACTACCTTCTCTCAAGGTCTTTTGGAAAATCATCTGTCGAGATTAACCAGGAGGATCTACTGCCGAGATTTTGTGTAGAATAGATAACTTGATTGACACTGGTGATAGTCTTCACATGAAACATGGTTTTATGTTATGCGTGTATGTTTTGATTGATGCATGAATGTAATGATTGATTTATGTAATGAGTGACTTGGATTGTATCAATGGATGTTGGATTTTGAAATTCCAATGAGTAATTGGGCTTTTTTAGATATGCTCGATCCATGTTGTCGGAATTCAACAGATGGATGAGATGATAAGTATAGCTTGATTCTGGATCGAAGATCCCTAATAAATGATTTATGCAGACTCATATGCTTTTGACGGATGCCCTTGTGAGGGATCACTGATGGTTAAGACCTAGAGAGGTTATCTATGTAACAAAGTTGCTTGTCACATGGTGGTAGAGTGTTGTGCTTGTTTGATTTCCTGATACTCGTTTTGAACTCGATAATTGCTAATGTAGGAGGAGTTTCCCCCATCTGTGGTCTGTCTTTTCCCAATTTGTTGGTGGGGTCTTGGAGATATTCTTCATGACATGATTTCAAAAGTAGTTTGATCATGAATGACCCTACTATCTTGAACTATGCCCCTGATTAACAAACTCTTAAATACAAACGTCTTTGATCAACTTCTCTTGATCGAGCCTCGCAGTGGTTTTCCCCTATATTTGAGTTCCTTGAAAGGTAACCCCCTCAATCTCCAGAATTTGGAGGATGTACTCTTGGATATCCATGATATAGGTTCGATATGAATTACCCCAAGTATTCAAATCTTGTGGAGTTTGTATCTAAAGTCTCTTGAAGGGGAACTTGAACCCTACATTCTGTAAGATAAAACTGATATGCACTGCCCCAACATTTGAGTCTTGGAGGGCCTTGAGAATTTTTTTTAAAACATGAAACTGAGTCATATCGTGTTGTGATATGACTTAATTAAGGAATGCTCCTTCAAAATGTATGCCCCTGATTGGTGCTTTGAAATGTGATCCAAGTTGATTGAATCTCAGAATGATCACCCCTAGTCAATAGGATCTTCATGTGATATGCCCCTACGATCAATAGTCTTACTTATGATTATAGGGTTCTTTTTTGGATGCTTTGCCCCTAGTTAGGAGCTTCCTGGAAAGGATTGCTTTTGATTAAACTAATTTTGAGATCTCCTTTGATGTTAAGTGTCTATTTGTAGATAAAATTGTACATTTTGAAAAGTGATTTTGTTTGATGTACATGCAAGTTTTGAAATTGAAGTTTGTTATGGAATAGAAATGTATGATTGGAGATGGAGATTTGAAGAAACGAAGTGGTCATCAATATTTTTAACAAACATAAGAGTCAGTTTACCACAATTTTTAACGAGTATGCTTTCATAGTTAACCTTGCTTCAATTAGGACTTTTGAAGGTTGTAACATGGAATTGGTTTGTGGTTTAAGAAACAAAGGATATAAGGCTCAAAATTTATTTATCCAACCATGTTCTTCTTAATTTTCTCCAATCCTAAGTTCAGTTAATCCAACAGATGCGTTCAGTCTGCAAGAGAATTTCCGTAGTTGTAGTGTTGGTGATAATCATTGACAAGGTTCAAGAACTTGATGAGATGATTTATAAGGTGTGTGATACGGTGGCAGAACCGATTGTTATACTGGTTTGCGTTTTATATTCGCAAATGTTGTGGTAAGTAAGAGTCGCCATCGACTTTTATTTCATCCAACAAAGGAAAACGAAAAAGAACAGAAAAACCCTTTTTCGAGATGTTTCTGAGTACGTGGGGGGTAGATTCTAGAAAGGGGAGGTGTTAGCACCCTTTCTATCCATGGTTTTCCATGGGCTCTTAGGTACTTGCTCATTTTGAAAATTTCTTGTGTGTGTGGTTGTTTTGAAAAGTTTTGTTTACTTCGTTTTAACCCTTGTTTCTGTCCTCAAGAGTGTTACGAAGTTGTTTTTGAAAATTTTGTTTGAAAAGTGTTTGGTGTGAAAAAGGTTATTTGTTTGAGCAAGTACTTAAGAACTAATCTACCTACTCGAAAAAGATTGTTCGTTTTCCTTTTTTAGACAATGCTATTCCAATATTGAGAAATAGGTAGCACCGTCGTTGGAGTTTTTAGGGACATTCGAAGGGACATGTACGGTACAAAAGCAATGTTAGGGAATTTTAGTAACCCTCCTAAAGCCTTAAAGATCTTTTCCGAGGCAACATCCGAATGGGTCATTTTTTAGATCTTTCGGGGCTAGAGGATGACCGCTAACAAACCCTATACTTCATGACCGTTTAACCGAAGGCAACCGGAGTGGAGAAAACCCTAGGAGTGAGCATGTGCGAGTGAATTTTTTTAGTTAATTTGTCTTTGCATATTTAGGGTTTTCTACCGTATTAAGTTCAGATAGTCTTTCCATACAATCCTATTAGCATACATCTAACAGTTTATAATTGCGGAAATTAAAATGCGGAAAGTTTAAAGTTCTAGCTATTACATGGCTTTCACAGATACATAATTGTTTTTTACTGTAAAATAAAAGGAGGAATTAAAACCTAATTAAAGCTATTACAAACTCGGAGCAGTTACAAAAATAACAAAAAAGTAATTAAAATGCGCGCGAAGAATTAAATGCGAGGATAAATATAAAATTTAAAAATCTAATTAAGAAAAATATTTAAGTTATTTTTTGAAGAAAAACTAATTATATACAAAATTAAACCCTAATTTCTAATTGATTTAATTACAAAAAAAAGAGTTAAATTATCCTAATTTTTAATTAAATTAAAAAAAACATTTTTTAGGAAAAAATGATTTTTGGTATTTTTTGTGATTTCATGATTTAATAATAAAAATAAATAATTTGATGTTATTTTAAAAAAGAAAATAGTTAGAAAAATAATTAAAAAGAATTAAAATCAAAAGATGAGAAAAGGGCCTATATTGAAGAAATTAGGGGGTGGGTTACTGAATTTGTTAGGCCCGCCAAGCTGAAGCCCAGTCAGCGCTTGATCTAGTGATGCTCCCTCCTGATGGTGTACCATAGTCTCTGGCAGGTGGGCGTTGGATTGGATTGATGATGAATCCCATGGCTGGATGTTGATGGCGCATGGTAGGCGTTTGAGAGGATGATGCGCCTGATCTATAAAGGAGAAATAAAATGAAGAAAATGCTGGGACCTGGGATCGAACCCAGGTCCTCACACTCACCACCAACGCGCTTTACCATCTGTGATGTGTGACTCAATTGTTAATATAACAACAATAATGAATAATATATAAAACATGGTGATTAGCTGGAAAATACGCGTGAAATTCAAATGGTCCAATGAGGTGGTGGCAAGTCATCGTCTCCTTCGTTGAGACTGTCGTCTTAGGGGTAAGACTTATACCCACGGACACTTTGCCATAGCTGAAAACCTATAAACTTCAACAATCAAGAAAACGCAAGATAAATAAATTCTAATTACATGGTTCCGTTTGTCTTGAACCCACGAACATCATGGTGGACTGTTCTTGGTCTAATTTTACCTGTGGACAAAAGCCCTAAAACGAACACAAAAACCCTAGCAATGGAAAATGCATATATAGGTGTCAAAACTTCAATTAAATTATTCAGACATGTTACAAATACATCAATGATCACAAATATGCCATTAAATTATGCTAATGAGGCAAAAATTATCGTAACAAATTTTGAAAAAGCAAGCAAACCGTGTGGGGTTTAAGGGGTTGATTTTGGGCGCGAGAATGCTTCCTACTGATCCTGTTAGCTTCAGAGATGCTCCAGGATACGATTAGGAGTGTTGGAATGCTTTGAATCGTCCTCTAGGGTAGATAACAGATCACCACTTTTTGCCAAAATTTTGAGTTTGTTCTAGTGTTCTTCATGACTGCTAGCCCCCGTTTTTGTGCTTGGTCTTACTCAATATATATCCCTGAATGAATTAGGGTTATAAAAACAACATGTATCTTTGCAATTTTTGAAGATTTGATCTCATTCTTTCTTTATGTGATTTGTTTCCAAATTAGGCCTAATCATGCCATTCTTGTGCCAATCAACCTTGATTGGATTTGATCCTGATATGCCAGCATAATTAGCATGTGATTCTGTCCAAAAATCAGATCAAAACAAATCTTTGTTATTATTTATCATTTATTTGATTTAATTTGAATTTTTAATAATAAAAAATCAAAATAAAATAAATAATGAAGCAAATAACATGTGGGTAAGTAATTGGGTCGTGGACCATGTTATGAGTGAGGTGCAAGCATAAAAGTTAGGCCCATTTGGCAAAAAATGCACTTTTTAGCACATTTGACTTTCGGCAATTTTGCAAAAATGGTCAACTTTGACGAGGCATATCTCTTCCAATTTTAACCCTAGAGAGGTGTTCTTGGACTTTTTAGAAAGCTTAGGATGTCCCCTAAACAACCCTTTTTGTCTCATCTCAATTAGTTCTTCCTTGTTCATGTAAGAAGCTTTGACCCAAAAAGTGTTTTTGTTGACTTTTGAAAATGACCTATAATATGGAAATTCATATCTTTTGATGAGTGCATATTTTGAACTTTATGGATGAAGATGAATTGTATGGAATTTCATCCTCTTCAAAATGAGCCTTGGATGGAAAATTTATGATAAAGTATGAGGAAGTTATGCTTGGTCAAAGTTTGGTTGACTTTTCCTAAGAAACCCTAATTTAGCAACTTTTGGGTTTTGATGAATTTGGGGCATTCCTTGGGGAATCATGACCAACACCTTATAAAATGATGAATATCACTTCAAAATTTTGATGTTGACCAAAAATCTTGAAGTTTGACTGTATGTGGGCCACAGTTGACTTTTGACCTAGTACAGTTGATTTTCAGGCATCTGAGCTGTTGACTGAGCAAACCTCTTGTGCAAGGCATAAAACTTGACATGGATGATCTTGAGAACATATTAGGACCATGGAAAACATTTGGGACCTTTGGATCTCCCATTCCCTGATGAAAATGGAAACCCTAATTTGGGGTACATTGCCTTAGGAGAGAGTTTGTCTAGTCAACTCTTGGGCATCCTTAAGCAACTTGAGGACCTCAATGGGCATGTGTTGAGCAAAATGAGAGGGAAAATTTTAGGGTACAACAGATGCCCCTGTTCAATCTTCTTAAACCTGAGGATGTAGATTGGTTTGTCTGCCTTTCGTAATCTGAAGGTGGAAGATGATTGAACACTAAGTGCCCAGAAATTTGCACTCGTCTGAGATGGTGCGGGACTGTGCAGGTAGTATCGGGAATGGTATTACAGATTCCATTTATAAAATATGACGGAGAATCGTCGGATATGGGCTTAAAGATGCCATCCGGCAGAGTTGACGGTGAAGCGTCGGAGATGGGCTTAAAGATGTCATTCAAAATAATGTTGATTCTGTGAGATATTCCTTCGATGAGGATTCCTGTTCCTATCGTTGAGGAGGGATCTGCTTTGGAATGTTGGTCTCTGTCTTGGGGGAAGTAGAATTTTAGGAGCTTTAGTTGTCCGTTACTCTACTGGGGAATCCTCTTTTAGTCGAGGAGGTGAAAGTGAACTGCTATCTGGTCGTGCTCCAGGCTTTACAGTGAATTGATGAGGATAATAAGATTAACTGCTATTTGGTCGAGCTCCAGGTTTCGCAGTGACTTACTGGGTAGATGAGATTAAACTTGCTATCTGGTCGTTCTCCAGACTTTGTAATTTCTCAATTCTTATATGGTCGTGCTCTAGGCTTCAGAAGGATTTAAGTGGTTATCCGGTTACATCCGGGTTTCAAATTGAACTTGAGGTATACTAATATCCGGTTGATTTCCAGGCTTCATAGTAATTGGCAGAATAAACTGCTATTTGGTCGAGTTCCAAGCTTTGCAGTACCTTATACTGTTATTTGGTCGTGTCCCAGGTTTCATTGTGTCCTTTGCCGCTATCTGGTCGTGCTCCAGTCTTCACAGTGTCTTATACCATTATCTGGTCGTGCGCCAGGCTTCATGGTGTCTTATACCACTATATGGTCGATTCCAGGCTTCATAGTATTTTGGTGAAATCAAGATACTATCTGTTTGATTTCCGGGCTTCATAGCTTGAACTGGAATAGAAATCTTAGTATCGATTTGACTAAACCAGAGGAAACTTGTGAGAACTTCAACTGGGAGAGAAATCTTAGTGTCGATTTGAATGATCCTGGGAGAGGTCTCGGATTAACTTTGACTGGCATAGAAATCAGAGGAATCTTAGCGGCAATTCGGTTGACCCAGAAGAAAGTCTTAAAACGTCTTCAACTAGAATATAAACCTTAGTGTCGGTTTGACTGAACCAAAGAAAACTTGTGAGAACTTCAACTAGGAGAGAAATCTTAGTATCGATTTGAGTGATCTCAGGAGAGGTCTCGGATTAACTTTGAATGGCATAGAAATCAGGGGAATCTTAGCGGCGATTCGGCTGACCCAGACGAAAATCTTAAAACGTCTTCAACTAGAATAGAAACCTTAGTGTTGGTTTGACTGAACCAGAGAAAACTTAGAATATCCTCAACTGGAATAGAAACCTTGGTGTCAGTTTGACTGAACCAGAGAGAACTCTTGAGAACTTGAGTGCATCTTTCCCGGAAAGGTAAAGAGTAAGTCGTATGCAATGTCATGATGCATGAAATGCATTGAGTAATGATATTCCCAAAATAAATGAGATTGTGTTGTATAATATGTATGCGCATGCCATGATGTATGGACATGTAATGCCATTGTGATATTCTCGAGCTAGGGAGAATAAATCTTGGACTGTTGCTGGAGAGTATAAGGAGTTTAGTTCTTTGTTTCCGCTGGGGATAGTGAATGAAGATGATTAGCTTGAGATTTACATCCATTCTGCTTGAGAATATTCTGCCGGGAGAGACTTTGTCTGAGAACAATCCTGCGGGGTAATGACTATGTGGGGAAGGGAGATACTCTGTTGGAAGATCTGCTGATTTGGAGAGATAAACTCAGTTGAGGATGAACTACCATTGCTAGAGAGAAGAGCTCTGTTGGAGATTGAGCTTCCGTTGTTATAGAAATAAACTCTGCTCGGGAGAGAACTTTATAAACTGTTTATGAATATACAGCTCAGCTGGGGAATGCATACATTAGCTTTCTGAAGGAACCTGCTGGGGGAGGAATTCCTGCTTGGGGACACGGAGGTCGGACCTCGGTCGTCTCGGCTCTGCGGGGAGTATAGGTATCACTGGCTTATATGTGATAGTGACTTTGCTTCTAACTATCTTTGTCCCTTGTACCATGACGGACGGGGTAACTGTTGGTATTTAGGTTTTGCACCAATTTATTTGAGTTCTTAGTAACTGTCTTTCTGTTTTATATGCAGATATTTGTGAACAGTAGCCATATTCAAATGCATATGTCAAGAATAAAACATTGGACGTTTTTGCAAAACAAAACTGAAAAAGGAAAAACAAACACAAAGTTTTGTACTTGAAAGACGCTTTGTATTGATTTAAAATTTGCCTATAACAGGCGTTTTTTTTACAAGGAGGATGACGCTCTAGTAAGAGAACACTGCCGTAAAAATGGAAATTATTACAGGAATTGTGTACAAAAAGAAAACAGCTATGTGTAGTGATCCCATTGAGTTTCAATTCTGCTATTGCCCCTATGCCTTCGAGCATCTCATCACTTTGTTGTTTGTCTGAAGCTGACTAGGTTGATTAGTACCGTTTGAGCTTGATATCTGATTACTGAAGTTTGATCGCAAGGTGGTCCAATGGGACATAGTGATACGCTTTAATTCCCAACTTTTTCCTGGACCACCCTTTCTGGTTTTCAGTCCACTGGGATACCCTTTTTTGCCCAAGTTGCCTTTTCAGGTTTTCGACTTGCCGGGTGTACAGATTTTTTTCATTTTTATCCCTAATTTTTGCCCGAACCCTTTTGGTTCGCCGGGATGCCCTTATTTTTTCCTAGGTGTTTCAACCTAACGAGTCTTTATTATGCGTAGTATTTTTTCACTATGTCTGTATTAACAGGGTGTGGGTCGTCACCATCCATGGTGGTCAGAATCATGGCTCCACCGGAAAATATGTTCTTGACTACAAATGGTCATGTTAGCTGGCTATTTCGAATAAAGAAGAAACCACTATCAAAATAATATTTCGAATAAAGTACCTAAGGAGATTGATATCAATATTGGATATTGGTGGGAAATATGGAGTCATTATGCTGAAGGATTATTCAATTTCCAGTGGATTTCGAATTGGATTTTTTAGTGTTCGAATTATAAAGAGCTCATTTATGCAAGGGTGCCAGAATTGGAAACGATCTAGGTAATTGGGTTATTTCGAAAGCGACGAAGAAACAAGATGCTTCGATTGGTACAGATTTCGAATTTCAAATAGGAGCGCCATTCTTAGAAGACGCGTGGAAGTCAGTAAACATAGGAAGCCTGCATGCTTCGAACATGGCGTGATTTTAGAATAGGACCGTTAGGGTCAAGACACTATAAATAGGTGTTCTTATGTTAGATTTAATATGTTCATTTTCATGTACTAAAAGATCTCAAAACACTCAAACTACCATGAATTAAGGGAAACGAGTCAGAAGACACTATGTACGTATTGAACATCATCATTCTTTACAATTTCAATACAAGTCTTTTTATATTTTAGTTCGCTATTACAGTATTTCTGCCCTTAAATCCTTCGATTTCCTTGCATTTCCTTGTTTTACTTGCCTTTAAACACAGTCATTTCGTTGGAAACTTTACTTTCACTTTATCCTTTTATTTAAACACTTATCTTTACATTCAAGCATTAAATCCTAAGTCTAATTCGAAGCCTCTCCTTTCTACATTCAGTTAGTTTATTCCTATAGACAATTTTAGAGGTATTTCCTAAGAATCTCATATTCGAACTTAACATGCAATATAAGTCTATCAAGATAATGGATATGAACATAGAAATGAGCTATGACACATGTGTTCTAGGATCAATCTAGTCGATCCTGCAAGTAACCAATAATAATTAGTAAGTTGGAAGACTAGCGGTTGTTTACTAGAAATCACAGTAAACAGGTCCCTCATAGGTGGGAGTCCATTTGCCCCTGGGATCACCTTGCGGAAGTATGATGCGCTTGATTACCAGATCCTCAACTTGATACGCTTGTTTTCTAACTTTCTTATTGAAGGCCTTGATCATCCGTTTCTGATACATTTGACCATGACAGACAGCAATAAGTATTTTCTCGTCGATTAAGTTTAATTGATCAAGTCGAGTATGGATCCAATCATCTTCGCTCAAACCCGCATCCTTCATAATCCATAGAGAAGGGATATGGACCTCTATGGGTAAGACAGCCTCCATACCATATACCAGAGAATAGGGTGTTTCCCTTGTCGACGTACGTGCTGAAGTACGGTACCTGTGGAGAGAAAACGGTAACATCTTATGCCAGTCTTTGTATGTCACCGTCATCTTCTTTATGATCTTTTTGATATTCTTGTTAGTAGCTTCAACAGCCCCATTCATCTTCGGCCGGTAAGGAGAAGAGTTGTGATGCTGAATCTTGAACTGCTTACAGAGTTCAGTGATCATTGAGTTATTGAGGTTGGTATCGTTATCTTTGGTGATTCTCTCAGGGATACTATAACGACACACCAGGTTATGCTTGATGAACCGTGCCACCACGTTCTTAGTAACTGTAGCAAAGGAGGCAGCCTCAACCCAATTCGTAAAGTAATCAATGGCCACTAGGATGAAGCGATGCCCATTGGACGTGGTAGGTCTGATCTCGTCGATCATGTCAATGCCCCCACATTGTAAAAGGCCAGGGAGCCGTCAAAATATTCAAGGGATTTAGAGGTACATGCACCTTATCAGCGTAGATTTGGAACTTATGACAGGTTCGACAATACTGATAACAGTCGGCTTCCATAGTGGACCAATAATATCCTGCTCGTAGGATTTTCTTTGCCATGGTATGTCCACTGGAATGAGTGCCAAAGGTACCTTCGTGTAGGTCTGCCATGATCCTTTCTTCCTTGCTCTTGTCTACACACCGCAGTAAGGTAGAGTCATGGTTGCGCTTATAGAGGATTTCATTACTGAGGAAGAACTTTGCAGCAAACCTTCTCAGAAATTTCTTGTCATTGACAGATGCCCCCTCGGGGTATTCTTGGGCCTCAATATACCTTTTCACCTCATGAAACCAAGGTTTGTCAGTTACCTCCTCAGTATCAATCTTACAGCAGTATACCGGTTCATCTAACCTCTGAATAGTGATTTGGGGAGCTTCATTATCCCACCTGACCTTGAACATTGACGACAAAGTAGCTAGCGCGTCCGCCAACTGATTCTCTCAGGGATACTATAACGACACACCAGGTTATGCTTGATGAACCGTGCCACCACGTTCTTAGTAACTGTAGCAAAGGAGGCAGCCTCAACCCAATTCGTAAAGTAATCAATGGCCACTAGGATGAAGCGATGTCCATTGGACGTGGTAGGTCTGATCTCGCCGATCATGTCAATGCCCCACATTGTAAAAGGCCAGGGAGCCGTCAAAATATTCAAGGGATTTAGAGGTACATGCACCTTATCAGCGTAGATTTGGAACTTATGACAGGTTCGACAATACTGATAACAGTCGGCTTCCATAGTGGACCAATAATATCCTGCTCGTAGGATTTTCTTTGCCATGGTATGTCCACTGGAATGAGTGCCAAAGGTACCTTCGTGTAGGTCTGCCATGATCCTTTCTTCCTTGCTCTTGTCTACACACCGCAGTAAGGTAGAGTCATGGTTGCGCTTATAGAGGATTTCATTACTGAGGAAGAACTTTGCAGCAAACCTTCTCAGAAATTTCTTGTCATTGACAGATGCCCCCTCGGGGTATTCTTGGGCCTCGATATACCTTTTCACCTCATGAAACCAAGGTTTGTCAGTTACCTCCTCAGTATCAATCTTACAGCAGTATACCAGTTCATCTAACCTCTGAATAGTGATTTGGGGAGCTTCATTATCCCACCTGACCTTGAACATTGACGACAAAGTAGCTAGCGCGTCCGCCAACTGATTCTCTTCTCGTGGGAAATGTTCAAAGGTGATCTCTTAAAAATGCGGCAGCAGTGTCAGTACATACTCTTTGCAAGGAATAAGGTTCGGGTGCTTCGTATCCCACACGCCTTTGATCTGACTTATCACCAAAGTGAAATTACCGAATACACTTAAGAACTTGATCCTTAGGTCAATAGCAGCTCTAAGACCCATGATACATGCTTCATACTCCGCCATGTTGTTGGTACAGTTGAAACATAATCGGGCAGTGAACGGAGTATGACAGCCCTCAGGAGATATGATTACGGCGCCGATACCATTACCCAGTGCGTTTGAGGCTCCACCAAAATACATAGACCATCGGGATCCTTCCTCAGGTCCTTCATGCGGTCCAGGTTCTTCACAGTCGGTTACCAACATGATATTCTCATCTGGGAACTCGAAATTCATGGACTGGTAGTCGTCCACAGCCTGATGTGCCAAATGATCTGCTAACACACTTCCCTTTATTGATTTTTGGGTTGTGTATTGGATGTCGTATTCGGTTAAGATCATTTTCCACCTTGCTATCCTTTCGGAGAGAGCGGGCTTCTCGAAAATGTACTTGATCGGATCCATCTTAGATATCAACAAAGTAGTGTGGGTCAACATATACTGTCTCAGTCGGCGAGCAGCCCATGCCAAAGTGCAGCAAGTTTTCTCGAGCAGTGAGTATCGTGTTTCACAGTCGGTAAACTTTTTGCTAAGGTAGTATATTGCGTGCTCTTTTCGACCAGACTCGTCATGCTGCCCCAGCACACAACCCATTGAATTATCTAGCACTGTTAAGTACATTATCAAAGGTCTTCCTTCAGTCGGAGGCATCAAAATATGAGGCTCTTAAAGATATTGTTTGATTCTGTCAAATGCTAGTAGCATTCGTCATTCCACTTTACCACTTGATCTTTCTTCAGAAGCTTGAAGATTGGCTCACAAGTAGCAGTCATATGTGAAATGAATCGGGCAATGTAATTTAGGCGTCCCAAGAAACCTCTAACTTCCTTCTCTGTATGGGGAGCCATCATCTCTTGTATGGCCTTCACCTTTGCAGGGTCTACCTAAATACCTTTGTCACTGATGATGAATCCCAAAAGCTTACCAGACCTTACCCCGAAGGTTCACTTGTTCGGATTTAACCTCAGCTTGTACGTCTTCAAACTATCAAATAGCTTTTGTAGATGATCAAGATGTTCTTCTTCAGTTTGAGACCTGGCTATCATATCGTTGACGTAAACCTCTATATCATGGTGAATCATGTCATGGAACATAGCTACCATAGCTCGCTGATAATTTGCCCCAGCATTCTTCAACCCAAACGACATCACCTTGTATCAGAAAGTGCCCCACTGTGTAACAAAGGTTGTCTTCTCCATGTTTCCAGGTGCCATCTTGATCTGATTATAGCCAAAGAAGTCGTCCATGAAGGAAAAGACTTTGTTTTGTGCGGTGTTGTCAACCAGAACATCGATGTGGAGAAGTGGGAAGTCATCCTTGGGGCTTTCCCTGTTCAGGTCTCTGTAATCCACACACATTCGTACTTTACCATCTTTCTTAGGTACTGGAACGACATTAGCAACCCACTGCAGATAGGAGGTGACAGCTAAGAACCCTGCGTTGAACTGCTTCATAACCTCTGCTTTATTATTTTCTGACATCTTAGGGCGCATACGTTGGACCTTTTGCTTTACTCGAGGGTAGTCTTCTTTAGTCGGCAGACGATGAACCACTATATTTGTGTCTAGTCCGAGCATGTCTTCATATGACCAGGCGAAGATTTCAACATACTCATGCAACATCTGTACCAACCGCTGTTTAACACTAAGCTCTATATTTTCACCTATCTTAACCTCTTTTTTGTCTTCCTCTGTACCCAAGTTCACTGTCTCAACTGGTTCTTCATGAGACTGTATGGCCCTTTCTTCTCGCTGTAATAGTCTAGCAAGTTCTCCGGGTACCTCACAATCTTCCTCACCTTCTTCCTCGGCTTGGTTGATCAAATTTTCAAAGTCATAATGAGCAGTAGTAGAACTGTTATCAATGGGATCCAGAGTGGATATAGATTTGCATTTGGATACGTGAGTCTGTCTAAGAGCACAGCTGTATAGACAGAATAAAAGAAAAGAAAGACAACGAGCGCAAAATTTATATGCAAACGTCCAATGCTTTATTAATGTCATATGAAAATGAAACATGACAACCCTCACAAATAGAACCATTGTGCCACGGGTAAGACATATGGCTATAGAATTTATATTGTTTTTAAATTACATATCCGAAAAAATCAAAAATACAATTACTCATGAACAAAAGTAATCGACACAAAGTCCTTGGCAGTCCAGTTACTGATTCCACCGTTGGTAGTCGAGAAGATACAGCCATCAATGTCGGAATCACCATCACTGTCTTCAAGTGCATTGACCCCGGGATTGATGATGCGTAGGGGAGGTCCTCTAGCCCGAGCACGACGAACAGCCCTTTGAGCACCTGTAGTAAAGCCCAAACCATATTTTTCAGACTTGTAATGAATAACCGGGAGCTGACCCCAAATGGTAGACCCACCTTCTTCAACCACTGCCCGTGCATCCTTGAGAGAAGCCATCTTCAAAGGAGGCCTGGTGACTTTCGGAGGACTGTCAATATTTTCTGCTGTAACTGAAATCTGAGGTACCTCTTCAAAGTTCTGGCAAGGAGTCTCGATGAACTCACCATTCATCTCTACATACCTAAAGGAGTTCAAGTGACTGATCATGTACTCCTCTTCACCGCGCACGGTGACAATCTTTCCTCTTACTGGGTACTTCAACATTTGGTGGAGGGTGGAAGTAACAGCCCCAACCCCATGTATCCAAGGGCGTCCCAACAAGCAAGAATATGATGGTTTGATATCCATTACGTAGAAAGTGGAGTCGAAAGTCTGGGAACCAACTTTGATAGGGACATCCACTTCCCCGTGCACCATCCTCTTCGACCCATCGAAAGCTCTCACTACTATATTGCTAGGCTTCAAGGTCAAGCCTTCGCAGTCCAATCTATCTAGAGATTTTTTAGGTAGCACATTCAATGAGGAGCCAGTATCTACCAAAACATGGGCCAGAGTCGTGCCCTTGCGTTCAACGGAAACATGAAGAGCATCATTATGCTTCCTTCCTTTTGGTGTCAGATCCGCGTCAGAGAAACCTAAACCATTATCGGCAGTTAGACTAGCCACACATTCTTTAAACTGATTAGCAGATGTCTCTTATGGTACGTGAGTCGTCTTCAAAAACTTAACCAAAGCCTTCACATGGGCCTCGGAGCACAACAACAAAGCCAGCATAGAAATTTTGGATGGGGCCTGCCCCAGCTGCTCGACCACGTTGTAGTCGCTCTTCTTTATTATCTTCAAAATTTCTTCCATTTCTTGTATGGTTACTGAATTAGCCCTTGTTAGGACAGGCTTAATTAGTATTTCTTTTCCTCGAGTCTCGGCCGACTCGGTGATGGAAGGGTCAACAGGAGTAATTACTGGAGTTGCAGTAGTAGTCTCGGGTGGAACCACAACATTAATGATCACAGGCCCGATAGAGGTCTTTGGAGGAGAAATCTCAGAGGATAACACTCTTCCACTTCTTGTTATCTTATTGGTTCCGGCAATATTGACGATGTCGGAATCAGCATCTTCAGCAATCTTATCTTCAATGGCTAGCATATCCTTCTCGACGCTGTAGTAATAGACGTCGGCCCCATAGTTCCAAGGAATAGCTTTATCCGAGGAATATGGGATTGACCCAGGCATGGTTATGATCAACGGAGTCACTTTCAGAATTGATGTAATCCTGACGGGTCTCTTAGCGGAGGCCCTGGGAGGATTGGAGGAAATGGTTATGATAGCAATGTCTTCATAGGAAATAGTCGGAACGGGAGTCTTCTCAAATAGAATCTCTTTGTCGTCCATCAGGCGTTGAACACTTGCCTTCAACAAAGGGCAACCAGTTGGTAGAAACGAACAAAAGTGGCAACCTTCACCACAGCCCAGAAATAAACCGGCTTTCAACAAACTTTCCTTGATAGTCATGAGTGGGGTTACCAATTCTTCCACAGAGGTCACAAACACATCTTCTTCAACGGCATTAACACCCCTACCATATTTTGGCATGGGAGCAGTAATAACGTTAGGAGTCTCTGGGGGATCAAATTCAATCTCCTTAGCATCAATCAAATCTTGTACTTTGTTCTTCAAGGTCCAGCAGTCATTGATGTCATGGCCTGGACTCTCCGAATGGTAAGCACAATGAGCGTTTGATTTATAGTAGGGAGAGGTGGTGTTTAGATTTTTCGGAGCTTCCCTCAGAGTAACCAAATTGGTCTTCAGTAACTGAGGTAAAATTTGAGACAGCGTCATGTTGATTCGAGTGAACTGTCTAGTTTGCCTCTCTGCTCTTGGCTGATTATTTCTTTGCTGAGCAGGTGCATAGTTGGGAATCATAACAGCCCCTACCGCCGGACGGTGCTCGGTTTGATTCTAATTCTTTTGGTTGTATACAGCACTGACTTCCTTTTTACCTGTAAACGGCTTCCTTGCAGCACTAGAAGAGGCATCCTTCTGAATTTTTCCACTTCGGATTCCAGCTTCCACTTTTTCTCCCATTAAAATCAGTTCAATAAAACCCGCCGATGAACTTCCAATCAGATGGTTGAAGAATGGCCCAGTCAAAGTTCCCAGAAACATATCCACGAGCTCCCGGTTAGCCAAGGGAGGTTGAACTCTTCCAGCCAAATCTCTCCACTTCTGAGCATAATCCTTGAAACCCCCGTTCGAACCCATAGACAGATTTTGGAGTTGTGTACGGGTGGGAGCGAGGTCTGCATTATATTGATATTGCTTATAAAATGCAGCAGCAAGGTCTTCCCAGTTACGAACATTGTCTCTTTCCAGCTGATAGAACCAATTCAGTTGTGTTCCAGACAGACTGTCTTAGAAGAAGTGAACCCACAGGTCTTTGTCAGCAGTATGAGGTTGTATCTTCCTCACATAAGAACGGAGATGAATTTTAGGACAAGATACCCCATCATACTTAGAAAATACTAGTGCCTTGAACTTTGGGGGGATGACAACCCTAGAGACCAGACACAACTCTTCAAAATCCAGCCCAGGAACCTTCTGGATTTCCATAGCGCTCAGACGCTCTTCTAACTGCTTATACCTTTCATCAGCCGGAGGGTACTACTCCTCATTGTAATCAGTTTCATTATCAGAATCTTTAGGACTAGGATCCTCTTCTCTGTCTTCATCCTCTTGATTCTCTCCCTCTTTGGATGAAGAAGCTAGCTCAACAACCCGTCTCGGCGGCCCTCTGAACCTTCTGCCCATATTTACCACACTGGTCGTCCTCTTGGTTTTCTTGTTTTTCTTAACAATCAGAGCCTTCAGCTCTTCCTGTCCTTTGGCCAGAGCCACAATCATTTGTTGGAACTGCGTCTTCTGAGTCTGAAGATCCTTCACAGTTTGTTCAAGAGCCATTGCTGAAATAAACAGCGAAGGTGATGAGAAACTTGTTATGAATCCTATTATGCAATGATATGTATGCAATGTTTTCAAAGAATTTGGGAAATTTAAATTTGCAAACCAAAATGAAATAAAGCTTTTATTAGTTAAATTCAAAGTTCAAATGCCTTTTAGGCGTTACATGTATTTCTTTATATCTATCGAAATACATGTTCTTGAGGGGCAATTTGTTAGCTGGCTATTTCGAATAAAGAAGAAACCACTATCAAAATAATATTTCGAATAAAGTACCTAAGGAGATTGATATCAATATTGAATATTGGTGGGAAATATGGAGTCATTATGCTGAAGGATTATTCAATTTCCAGTGGATTTCGATTTGGATTTTTTAGTGTTTGAATTATAAAGAGCTTCTTTATGCAAGGGTGCCAGAATTGGAAACGGTCCAGGTAATTGGGTTATTTCGAAAGCGAAGAAGAAACAAGATGCTTCGATTGGTACAGATTTCGAATTTCAAATAGGAGCGCCATTCTTAGAAGACGCGTGGAAGTCATTAAACATAGGAAGCCTGCATGCTTCGAACGTGGCGTGATTTTAGAATAGGACCGTTAGGGTCAAGACACTATAAATAGGTGTTCTTATGTTAGATTTAATATGTTCATTTTCATGTACTAAAAGATCTCAAAACACTCAAACTACCGTGAATTAAGGGAAACGAGTCAGAAGACACTATGTACGTATTGAACATCATCATTCTTTACAATTTCAATACAAGTCTTTTTATATTTTAGTTCGCTATTACAGTATTTCTGCCCTTAAATCCTTCGATTTCCTTGCATTTCCTTGTTTTACTTGCCTTTAAACACAGTCATTTCGTTGGAAACTTCACTTTCACTTTATCCTTTTATTTAAACACTTATCTTTACATTCAAGCATTAAATCCTAAGTCTAATTCGAAGCCTCTCCTTTCTACATTCAGTTAGTTTATTCCTATAGACAATTTTAGAGGTCTTTCCTAAGAATCTCATATTCGAACTTAACATGCAATATAAGTCTATCAAGATAATGGATATGAACATAGAAATGAGTTATGACACATGTGTTCTAGGATCAATCTAGTCGATCCTGCAAGTAACCAATAATAATTAGTAAGTTGGAAGACTAGCGGTTGTTTACTAGAAATCACAGTAAACAAATTGGCACACCTGGTGGGACAGTGTCATAACAAAAAGTTTTATCAAACATATTAGAGAAGTTTTAGGATTTTCTGAGTGTGGATCGCGTTTCGGTACATGAACCTTCGAAGAGGCAAAATAAAGAATAACAATCCACATATACGCAGAAAACAACGTACCAAAACAATGGTTAATACAACCAACCAAGATGGGGTACAGAATCCCCCACAGGGGGCTGCAACAATCGTTTCAAGTTCGATTGATGCCTCCAATGCCATTCCTGTTGGCAGTTCGAATACAATCCCAGTAAGTACATTAGATATGCCATCAAACGTGTCTTCAGTGCAAACTGCGCCACACATAGGGAATCAACAGTATTCGACACCCCCTAGGCCTCCAGGTTTCGAACCTTTGAGACCCAAAAATCCTCAGTATGGAATGCCAACTTCGTTTATGGCAGGGTTACATAATGCATCAATTGTCATAAAAAAAATCAGGAAAAGTTGTTGTGCCCAAGGTGCAGTATCATCTGCAACCCTAGAATTGTTGCTGAGTTTGAAAGGGCCCAGCGTGAACGAACAGGGGTCAATTGGAGGCAAGACAACCAGTTGTACAGAGTTTACCCAAAAGCTGATGAAAGTCTGCTCGAATTCATGGTTCGTTGACACAAGATTAGAACAGAGTGTTTAATATGTCCCAGATGTGCAGCGGTGTATGATAAGGAGATGGCTGAAGCATTCAAGAGAATTCTGTTTGCATCAGGCTGGGGGCACCAAGGCGGAATGCCTTCGAATCTTGTTAGCACTGGCAGAAGTATGCCAAGGAGGCCAGATAGCCCTTACCCCAGGGGAGCAAAGAGGGTTTCCTTTAAACTACCTACAGAAATCCCCACTGACAGATGGCTGCAGGTGAATGCTGATAAGGGAAAAGGGAAGTGGCGCAGCTTCGATCGAGGAGGCAGGACTACAATGGCTTACAGGAGGAAATTCAATTCAAACAGGAGGGAAGAAATAAGATTGGAGAATTATAAAGGTAGAAATCCAATGTCTCGCTCTCAATGGCGCAGACACCAGAGAAACCAAAAAGCTGCAAGGGATTCGAAGCCTATGGGAGTAGGAGAATCTAGTACTAATAACCCAACATCAGTAAACCAGACTGGGGGCAAACCCCCAGTGTCCAGGAAACTTTTTTTACCACAGAAAGACACTAAAGAAAATAAGACTCAGAAGGAAGCTGCGAACGAAGAGGACTTGATGACTGATGACTTCGAATCTGAGGGGGAATCCTTCTTTAATGCAAACTGCAATGTAGTTTCGGTACTGCCTTGTGAGTACAATCAGGATACAGAGGTTTATGCTGATGAGGAGACTGATGATGACGAAATGGCCAGACATAGGCCAGTTTGCTATTATGTGATGAACAATGGAGCGGTCGAAGAGCAGAACGCTTTCTTCGAAAAACCTGACGAAGGAATGAAGAACCATCTAAAACCCTTATTCATCAGGGAAAAGGTGGAACAATATGGTGTGAACAAGGTTCTGGTGGATGGTGGAGCTGCTGTCAATTTGATGCCTCAATTCATGCTAAAAAGGATAGGCATGCAGGATTCAGATGTTAGACCTCACAACATGGTGCTTTCGAATTATGAAGGAAAGGTTGGCAAGACTTTGGGCGTAATATAAGTTAACTTGACAGTTGGTTCCCTCACAAGACCAACAATGTTTATGGTCATTGCTGCAAAGGCAAACTACAATCTGTTGCTTGGCAGGGAATGGATCCATGGAGTTGGCGCAGTACCTTCTTCAATGCATCAAAGGCTGGTGTTGTGGAGAGATGATGGGATTGTCAAAAATATAGAAGCAGACCAAAGTTACTATATGGCAGAAATCAACAATGTGGACAAAAGAAATTTCGACAGAAATATGGCCAACATAGGGCCATGTCACCCACCAGAGGAATATTTCGAGCCTAATGAGAACGCTTATTATTCTTTAACCCTGCGTCCCAATGGATTCCAATGGGATAGGGAAATCATGTGGGAAGGGTAGGTGACTGAGAAAGATGGAGAGACTTCGACGATACGGCCAACTGGCTGGGCAAGCGAAGGTTATTATGACTGAATCAAATTACTACCAAAAGATTTTGGCCTATTTGGCTGAGAACAAACGAAGAACGGCTCTCGAAGCCGAAATACAAAACATGGTTGTCGAAGCCATAGTCAAAAAAGAAATAGCAAATCCTGAAGGAAACCATTCACCCTCACCATGTGATGGACAAACTTCTGAACTGGTGGATCAACGACTAGATGCCATTTAGGATCAAGAACCCTTGGGGTTCGAGAAGGATCCAGAGTCATCAAGCGCTAAGATGCTGGCCCAAGATCCTTTGGAGGAAGTTGATATTGGGGATGTTGTCGAAAAAAGGATTACATATATCAGTGCGAAACTTAGTCCCAATTTAAAAGGCAAAGTGGTTGAAACGCTCAAACAAAACAGAGATTGCTTCGCCTGGGACTACGATCAAATGCCTGGTTTAAAGAGGGAACTGGTAGAACATAGGCTTCCAATCAAGGATGGCAAGAAGCCCATCAAGCAGATGCCTAGACGATTCGCTCCAGAAATCCTCTCAAAAATAAAGGCAGAGGTGGAACGGCTCCTTCGATGCAAATTTATCAGGACCACAAGGTACGTAGAATGGCTTGCTAATATTGTACTTGTTATTAAGAAAAATGGCTCTTTACGAATTTGCATAGATTTTAGGGATTTAAACACTGCCACCCCAAAAGATGAATATTCCATGCCTATAGCAAAAATGCTGATTGATTCTGCTGCGGGTTTCGAATACCTAAGTATGTTAGATGGGTACTCTGGGTATAATCAGATTTTTATTGCTGAGGATGATGTTCCCGAAACTGCATTCAGATGTCCAGGCGCCTTAGGCACTTATGAATGGGTAGTTATGCCCTTTGGACTAAAAAATGCTGGGGCAACATATCAGAGGGCAATGAACACTATTTTTCATGATTTTATTGAGTCATTTATGCAGATTTATATAGATGACATGGTAGTCAAATTTGTTTCTGATGAGGATCATTTGACTCACCTTTGCCAGTCATTTGAAAGAATGAGAAAACATGGCTTAAAAATGAATCCTCTTAAATGTGCTTTCTTTGTTCAGGCTGGGGATTTCCTAGGCTTTGTGGTCCACAAGAAGGGGATCAAAATTAACTTGAACAAGATGAAGGCTATTATAGAGACGAAACCTCCTTCAAAAAAGAAATAATTGCAATCTCTATTGGGTAAAATTAACTTTTTAAGATTCATATCTAATTTGAGTGGGCGAACTCAGGCTTTCTCTCCACTCCTCTGTCTCAACCAAGGGAATTTTGAATGGACTGCGCAGCATCAAGAGGCATTCGAGAAAATCAAAGCTTATTTGATGCATCCTCCTATACTTGCACCCCCTTCTAAAGATAAACCAATGAGGCTATATATCTCTGCCTCCAATGTAACTATAGGTAGTATGTTGGCCCAAGAAAATGATGATGGCGTCGAAAGAGCCATCTACTATCTTAGTAGGGTCCTAAATAAAGCAGAGATTAAGTATAGTAGCATTAAAAAACTATGCCTATGTCTGTATTTCTCTTGTACAAAACTTAAATATTATATTAAACTAGTAGATGTTTATGTTTCATCTCACTTTGATGTTATTAAACATATGCTTTCAAAACTAATCATGCACAACAGGATTGGCAAATGGGCCTTAGCGCTCACTGAGTACAATTTGACCTTCAAGCCTTTAAAAGCTATGAAAGGACAAGTAGTTTCAGATTTCATAGTGGATCACTCTGTGAGTGAGGATTTCGCGTTAGATTATGTTGAGATCCAGCCTTGGAAATTATCCTTCGATGGGTCAACACATAAATATGGGAGTGGTGTTGGAGTCCTTATAATTTCTCCTGAGGGAATTCCAACAAAATTCAAGTACAAGTTAGAAGGCCCTCCCTGTTCGAACAACGAAGCTGAATATGAAGCATTAATTGCTGGACTTGAAGCTTTGTTGGAATTGGGGGCAACCAGAGTCGAAATTAGGGGAGACTCAGAGCTGGTCATCAAACAGATAACAAAAGAATACAAATGTATCAAGGAAAATTTGATCATGTACTTCGTTATTGCTAACAGATTACTCAAGAAATTTGAATATGTGGATATAAAACATATTCCCAGAATTGATAATCAGGAGGCAAATGACTTGGCTCAAATAGCTTCAGGATATAAGACATCTAGAGAAAAACTTCAATATCTCATAGAAACAAGAGGCAGAATAATGGCTACCAAATTATCACCATTAGACTTGGAAAATTCGAAACTGGGTTATGCAGATCAGAAAGAATTCGAAGTACTAAATATTGATACTTTGGCAGATAGAAATTGGAGAAGTCCCATAGTAAATTATCTGAAAGAACCTTCAGTAAGTACAGAGAAAAAGATCAAATATAGGGCATTGTCTTATGTCCTAATAGGAAATGAACTTTTTAAGAAAACTCCATAAGGTATATTACTCAAGTGTTTAGGAGAAAATGAAGCATATTTAGCAGTATCCAGTGTGCACAGTGGGGCATGTGGGGCACATCAAGCAGGTCACAAAATGAAATGGTTGTTGTTTCGATATGGAATGTATTTGCCCACTATGCTCAAAGACTGCATAGAATTTACTAAAGGATGCGAGGAATGCCAAGTTCATGCAGGTATTCAACATGCTCCTGCAAGTGAGTTACATTCCATTGTTAAGCCTTGGCCTTTTAGAGGATGGGCATTAGATCTAATTGGTGAAATTCGACCAGCATCATCCAAAGGACAGAAATACATCCTTGTGGGTATAGATTATTTTACAAAATGGGTCGAAGCAATTCCTCTAGTGAATGTTGATCAATAGGCCATTATGGAATTTGTCCAGAGGCAAATAATTTACAAATTCGGAATACCAGAAAGTATCACAACAGATCAAGGTTCAGTTTTCACAGGGCGAAAAATGCAGGAGTTTGCAAAAGAAATGGGATTTAAATTACTCACGTCAACTCCTTACTATGCTCAAGCTACTGGACAAGTAGAAGCAGCCAATAAAGTCATAATAGGTTTGATAAAGAAACATGTAGGACGAAAGCCAAGAAATTGGCACAAAACTTTGGACCAAGCTTTATGGGCATGTCGGACATCTCCTAAAGAAGCAACGAATACTACTCCGTTTTGACTTACATTTGGACATGACGCAGTGTTGCCAGTCGAAATACACTTACAGTCAGTAAGAATCCAAAGACAAAATGAAATACCAGCTGATCAATATTGGGAAATGATGATGAATGAATTAGTGGACGTGGATGAAGATAGGCTACATGCTTTAGAAGTTATGAGAAGACAGAAAGAAAGAGTAGCCAGAGCATACAACAAAAGAGTTAAAAGTAAGTTGTTCTCAACCAATGACCTGGTATGGAAAGTTATATTACCTATGGATAAAAAGAATAGATTATTAGGTAAATGGTCACCCCATTGGTAGGGTCCCTTTCGTGTTTTGAAAACATTTTCGAATGATGCTTATGAAATAGAAGAATTAGCAGAAGATAGAAGAATCTTGAGGGTAAATGGGAAATACTTAAAAAGGTATAAGCCATGCTTGCAAGAGGTTAGAATCACTGCAGGATAATAAAAAATATATATATAAACATGAAGCCAAAATGGTATTATATAAGTGCCAGAATGGTTGTGTTCAATCATTAACAAGAAAAAGCATTAACAAAATACATTCGACAATCAGAAAGGGGTGTTTCGTTTAAACTTAGCAAACTTGCTCTTGCATAAGTTGATTTTGCATTGGGTAGTATTTCTGACATTTTCAAGCCCTTTGATTTCTTCACTTATTCCTTCAGCCACCTCCATCTGTTGAAGACTGTGTGACAAGTCTTTCAAGCTCTTGGTCATCAACAGGCTTCAAGGCTGCCTGCTCATTTCGAGCATCCTCAATCTTCTTCTTAAGTTCTTCAATCTGAGATTCTCAAAACAGGATTGATCGAGCCAAAACATCATGCTTGTCTTGGGCCTGGATTTTAGTGCGCTCCAACTTCTCTACTTCTTCAGAAAGTTTTGAAGTTTGATCATAAGCTTTAGACAAAGATTCTTGTTTGCTTCGAATCTTAGCCTCAGCATCATTAACCCTAATATATTCACTGCTAACCTCATTGAGCAAGATTTGCAGATCATATATGGTTTCACTTACTTCAAGTGGACAGATGCTGAGATCTATCTGAGAAAGCAACTTCTTCATCGAAAAATAGGCTGCAGTATTTGCTTTTAGAATGGTAAAAATGTCAGCCTCAAGAATAGTTTTGTTGACTTGTTAAAGAAGCTGATCAAGAGAAGTAAGAGGGGAATTATCCTTTGTTTGGATAGAATCTTCAGATTGATTTTTGCTAGACGAAGAATCCTGTTGAGCTAGCATTAGCTTGATATATTTCAGGGGATTGCTCCGTTTTAGCTCTTCCTTCTGTTCCCCAGTCAAGATTGGAGGGTCTGGGTTTTTAGTGAAAATAGTCCCAGTAGGTACTGGAACTTCCACCTCCTCTTGCACCATCTCATCTTTGTCACCATCTGCGAAGTAACGACTCACAGTATGTGTGTCGCTTTCCTCTTCAGATTGGTCAGCAAAATGTACCCTTCTGGGAGAAGAGTCACTAGGATTGTCATTAATGAGAGTTTCGAGCATTGTGTATGGTTCGCCAGCTACATGGCCCTCTGTCAAGGGAGGCGAAGTTGCTTGTTGGTCTAAAGCTTCGACCAATGGAGGCGAGGTTGCTTGTTGATCCAAGACTTTGATGGTCCCTACAGGAGTAGCAGCAGTAGACGAACCTTTATTTAAGACAGCTTCGTTGAAACCTTCTGGTTGAGGAGAGGCTGCAAGTTTGGAAGCTTGGCCTTGAATGGCCGGAGGATCAGAAAGAACAAAAGGAGCGCTCTGCACTGAACAAAGGGTTAGCATAAAGAAGATTACATAGTCAATTTAAAAAGGCATTGAGTAAGATTTACCTTTTGTTCATCAGAAGTTGCATTGCTACCAATGCGTTCTGAAATTACATTCTTCGAAGACTGAGACTTCGAAGATCCTTTGGATTTGACCTTGGGAGCAGTCACGTTTACTTTACTTTTTGAAGGATTGGCAAGTTGAGAACCTTCGCCAGATTTGTTGATTTTCTTCTTCTTTTTTCGTTTTAGAGGAGAAATGTCTTCATCTTTTTCTGATTCATTTTAAGAATGGGCACTATCGTGTTTTCGTTTCTTGGGAGACTTGGGAGGTAATCCACTTGCCTGGAGAAATAAAAAATAACTAGTCAATTAAAAAAAAGTAATTTCGACAATAAGAAAGGAGTGAGTGAAGTATTACCTTTTTTTTTAGGAGTCATCTTCTCGGTCAGATGGAAGATTTTCAGTATTGGTTATTGGCACTTTCAAAGAAGAAGTTGAACCTGCCTTGGGTACAACTTTATCCTTTTTCAAAGATTTTAGATCAACAGCTGAAAGGAATATGAAATGGTCAAGTTTTAAAACAAAGTTTAGAAAGAATAAGGGAGCTTCGAATTTCTTTAGTTCCTCACCTTCGCCGTTTTGAGACGTGATAGACATGGCTGACAAGTCATAACGAAGGTGCCCCCTGAAATTGTCTAAATCGCATTTAGCCTACGTTACCCTTTGGGCAGGTTTTTTGGCATCATTTTCACACAAACGGAAAATGTTCCCACAAACGAACCACCAGGGATACGGAGGAAAAAAGGCTAAAGCCAGCTCTGAAGTAGGTAGGTTTGGAAATTTTGGTGTTTGATGTTTAAAAGCCCACCAATACCTATCTTCAGGTTTTACATAAGGAGGAAATCGAATTTTTGAAAGTTGTTTTTCAAATTTTTCTTTCAAAGTTCTTGCTGCTTCGCAGACAGTTCGATGTATCTCCATAGGATTATAGACAATTTCGAAATATTTTTGAAAGGCTCGAATTTCCTTGACATGAGTAAATCTACCTTTTTTGACATGTTCCTGCACAAAGGAAAAAGCTGTCGTCAGTTGTTTTTGAATTTGGATGGTGCTGAACATATTCTTCGAATAGTAAGCCGTCCACCAAGTATAAAAATCTTTCGTCATGTAAAAGGAGGGAGTAAAAAAGACTAATGAAAAGTCAGTGAAGCCAGCATATTTCTGTTGTCTAGTTTCGATTTCCTTGAAGGAGTAAGGCACCCCTGCTAAACATATCTCCCTTTTCTTGTTAAAGAGAGGCTCAGGTAGAATCTGGCATAATCCGAATTGACGAGCCACGAAATTAGGTTGATAAGCAAGAATACACACTTGACTCTTCACAGGCGTGATCCTAGAGATAATAAGCCTAGGATTTAAAAAGGCACACCAAATCTCCCTAATTATCTCTTCTTCAATGGCTTGTTCAAGGGGCATGGTGAACCAAGTTGGACCACCGTTTCGATTGGCAAAAGGGGCCATTGAAGGGTCAAACCTATGTCTTTTGGAGAAAATCATTGTATAGTTAACGAAGCATGTTTTGAAATTTTCTCTTTCATCGTTTGGGGTGAGTTTTAACAACCTAGTGCCTTCAATGCTTCGATTTATAACGTCAGGATGTTCTTCATTGATAACCCCAAAGGTTGACAGAGATGGTTCGAAAGTTGCATTTAACCAAAGCTGCAATAGCCAAAAGGGGCCAGCGAGAAGCAGGTTAGTGCCAGCTTCATAAGTTTTCAGTTTCGAAACTGCAGCACCTATGCTTTCATATAAGCTTGTTAGCAGTAACTCACTGATGCATACCCTTCGACCGTGATGAAGTTGATTTGCAAGGGTGATGAACCTGCTAGCAACTTGTAGAGACTTGCTGCAGAAGACATATTTTGATAACCATAGCGCCAGAAAAGCTATATGTTCAACATCAGAAACCTCTTCCTCGGCAGAGTGATAGAGATTGATATATTTTGAAAAGTTGGCGTTCTTGACATCGAAGTCAATAAGGTTATCCGCATCTTCGTTTGGATTGAAAGTTTCCCCAATAGGGGAGAGTCCAGTGATGGCAGCGATATCAAAGAACGTAGGTGTTAGCATTCCACAAGGGAGATGGAAAGTATTATAGGTGCTATCCCAAAAGTATAAAGAGGCTAGCAAAAAAGATTGGCTGTAACGGAAACCTAATTTTGACATTCGGCTCAAGTTTAGGATGCCTATACTTTCCCATTCCTGGGATTTCTTATGTTCAACTTTCGAAAGCCAGTCTTGATATAATTGATCTGATGAGGGACATGAGCGAAAGGGTTTGAAATTCCCAGTGACATAGTCCATGCAAAAAGCGGCCCTCGTGGGTTTTGACATTTTTGTGTCATGTGTTTTCTCTTTTAAGGTTTTGGACAGTTTAACAACCGATTCATCTTCCTTAAGTTTTGGAGAAAGGGATTTGTTAATAATGGGTTTGGTTTTTGAATACGCGGGAAAAAATCCCTTCATTTTTTCTAAACGATCCGTTGAGATTAGAGGACCCATAACTCCTAGGGTTTTATCAAGAACAGTAGTAGGAATGATTACCTGAGAAGCGTAAATGGCTTTTTGTTCTTGAGTAAGTTTAGGAGTTGAGATGAACTCCTGATTATCAAGATTTATAATCTTGCTTGCTGGTGTAGGGATGGAGGAAGAAGTTTGTTTGGACTTTCCAGACTTCTTGGATGAGGAAGGTAGCGCTGAAGACATTGTGAAAATAAAATTTTTTGATATCTGAAAACAAGAAATCTGGTTGTTTGAAGAATGAGCAAGTTTGGAAAAGTTGAAATGAAGAAGATGAAGTATTTTTATAGCCTTCCTCAATAGTTTAATAGTTTTTGACCTTTGGAAAAAGGTGGGATACGTGTAACTCCCTCATTGGAAAGAGAAAAGGTAGATTTTTTTAGCTTCCTAGGGAAGTGATGTTTTTGCTGCTAATTATTAGCTATAACTGCTGATTGCACGTTTTGGTATGGTGATTGGACGTTTTGCAGAAAGTTGGACACTTACTCTGCCATCGTGTGCAGTATGGTCATCATGAGTTTTTGATACTCTCGAAATAGTCTGGATGAGTCAAAAACAAGTATTTCTTTATATCTATCGAAATACATGTTCTTGAGGGGCAATTTGTTAGCTGGCTATTTCGAATAAAGAAGAAACCACTATCAAAATAATATTTCGAATAAAGTACCTAAGGAGATTGATATCAATATTGAATATTGGTGGGAAATATGGAGTCATTATGCTGAAGGATTATTCAATTTCCAGTGGATTTCGATTTGGATTTTTTAGTGTTTGAATTATAAAGAGCTCCTTTATGCAAGGGTGCCAGAATTGGAAATGGTCCAGGTAATTGGGTTATTTCGAAAGCGAAGAAGAAACAAGATGCTTCGATTGGTACAGATTTCGAATTTCAAATAGGAGCGCCATTCTTAGAAGACGCGTGGAAGTCATTAAACATAGGAAGCCTGCATGCTTCGAACGTGGCGTGATTTTAGAATAGGACCGTTAGGGTCAAGACACTATAAATAGGTGTTCTTATGTTAGATTTAATATGTTCATTTTCATGTACTAAAAGATCTCAAAACACTAAAACTACCGTGAATTAAGGGAAAGAGTCAGAAGACACTATGTACGTATTGAACATCATCATTCTTTACAATTTCAATACAAGTCTTTTTATATTTTAGTTCGCTATTACAGTATTTCTGCCCTTAAATCCTTCGATTTCCTTGCATTTCCTTGTTTTACTTGCCTTTAAACACAGTCATTTCGTTGGAAACTTCACTTTCACTTTATCCTTTTATTTAAACACTTATCTTTACATTCAAGCATTAAATCCTAAGTCTAATTCGAAGCCTCTCCTTTCTACATTCAGTTAGTTTATTCCTATAGACAATTTTAGAGGTCTTTCCTAAGAATCTCATATTCGAACTTAACATGCAATATAAGTCTATCAAGATAATGGATATGAACATAGAAATGAGCTATGACACATGTGTTCTAGGATCAATCTAGTCGATCCTGCAAGTAACCAATAATAATTAGTAAGTTGGAAGACTAGCGGTTGTTTACTAGAAATCACAGTAAACAGGTCCCTCATAGGTGGGAGTCCATTTGCCCCTGGGATCACCTTGCGGAAGTATGATGCGCTTGATTACCAGATCCTCAACTTGATACGCTTGTTTTCTAACTTTCTTGTTGAAGGCCTTGATCATCCGTTTCTGATACATTTGACCATGACAGACAGCAATAAGTATTTTCTCGTCGATTAAGTTCAATTGATCAAGTCGAGTATGGATCCAATCATCTTCGCTCAAACCCGCATCCTTCATAATCCATAGAGAAGGGATATGAACCTCTATGGGTAAGACAGCCTCCATACCATATACCAGAGAATAGGGTGTTTCCCTTGTCGACGTACGTGCTGAAGTACGGTACCTGTGGAGAGAAAACGGTAACATCTTATGCCAGTCTTTGTATGTCACCGTCATCTTCTTTATGATCTTTTTGATATTCTTTTTAGTAGCTTCAACAGCCCCATTCATCTTCGGCCGGTAAGGAGAAGAGTTGTGATGCTGAATCTTGAACTGCTTACAGAGTTCAGTGATCATTGAGTTATTGAGGTTGGTACCGTTATCTTTGGTGATTCTCTCAGGGATACTATAACGACACACCAGGTTATGCTTGATGAACCGTACCACCACGTTCTTAGTAACTGTAGCAAAGGAGGCAGCCTCAACCCAATTCGTAAAGTAATCAATGGCCACTAGGATGAAGCGATGTCCATTGGACGTGGTAGGTCTGATCTCGCCGATCATGTCAATGCCCCACATTGTAAAAGGCCAGGGAGCCGTCAAAATATTCAAGGGATTTAGAGGTACATGCACCTTATCAGCGTAGATTTGGAACTTATGACAGGTTCGACAATGCTGATAACAGTCGGCTTCCATAGTGGACCAATAATATCCTGCTCGTAGGATTTTCTTTGCCATGGTATGTCCACTGGAATGAGTGCCAAAGGTACCTTCGTGTAGGTCTGCCATGATCCTTTCTTCCTTGCTCTTGTCTACACACCGCAGTAAGGTAGAGTCATGGTTGCGCTTATAGAGGATTTCATTACTGAGGAAGAACTTTGCAGCAAACCTTCTCAGAAATTTCTTGTCATTGACAGATGCCCCCTCGGGGTATTCTTGGGCCTCGATATACCTTTTCACCTCATGAAACCAAGGTTTGTCAGTTACCTCCTCAGTATCAATCTTACAGCAGTATACCGGTTCATCTAACCTCTGAATAGTGATTTGGGGAGCTTCATTATCCCACCTAACCTTGAACATTGACGACAAAGTAGCTAGCGCGTCCGCCAACTGATTCTCTTCTCGTAGGAAATGTTCAAAGGTGATCTCTTCAAAATGCGGCAGCAGTGTCAGTACATACTCTTTGCAAGGAATAAGGTTCGGGTGCTTCGTATCCCACACGCCTTTGATCTGACTTATCACCAAAGTGAAATTACCGAATACACTTAAGAACTTGATCCTTAGGTCAATAGCAGCTCTAAGACCCATGATACATGCTTCATACTCCGCCATGTTGTTGGTACAGTTGAAACATAATCGGGCAGTGAACGGAGTATGACAGCCCTCAGGAGATATGATTACGGCGCCGATACCATTACCCAGTGCGTTTGAGGCTCCACCAAAATACATAGACCATCGGGATCCTTCCTCGGGTCCTTCATCCGGTCCATGTTCTTCACAGTCGGTTACCAACATGATATTCTCATCTGGGAACTCGAAATTCGTGGACTGGTAGTCGTCCACAGCCTGATGTGCCAAATGATCTGCTAACACACTTCCCTTTATTGATTTTTGGGTTGTGTATTGGATGTCGTATTCGATTAAGATCATTTTCCACCTTGCTATCCTTCCGGAGAGAGCGGGCTTCTCGAAAATGTACTTGATCGGATCCATCTTAAATATCAACAAAGTAGTGTGGGTCAACATATACTGTCTCAGTCGGCGAGCAGCCCATGCCAAAGTGCAGCAAGTTTTCTCGAGCAGTGAGTATCGTGTTTCACAGTCGGTAAACTTTTTGCTAAGGTAGTATATTGCGTGCTCTTTTCGACCAGACTCGTCATGCTGCCCCAACACACAACCCATTGAATTATCTAGCACTGTTAAGTACATTATCAAAGGTCTTCCTTCAGTCGGAGGCATCAGAATATGAGGCTCTTGAAGATATTGTTTGATTCTGTCAAATGCTAGTAGCATTCATCATTCCACTTTACCACTTGATCTTTCTTCAGAAGCTTGAAGATTGGCTCACAAGTAGCAGTCATATGTGAAATGAATCGGGCAATGTAATTTAGGCGTCCCAAGAAACCTCTAACTTCCTTCTCTGTATGGGGAGCCGTCATCTCTTGTATGGCCTTCACCTTTGCAGGGTCTACCTAAATACCTTTGTCACTGATGATGAATCCCAAAAGCTTACCAGACCTTACCCCGAAGGTTCACTTGTTCGGATTTAACCTCAGCTTGTACGTCTTCAAACTATCAAATAGCTTTTGTAGATGATCAAGATGTTCTTCTTCAGTTTGAGACCTGGCTATCATATCGTCGACGTAAACCTCTATATCATGGTGAATCATGTCATGGAACATAGCTACCATAGCTCGCTGATAATTTGCCCCAGCATTCTTCAACCCAAACGACATCACCTTGTAGCAGAAAGTGCCCCACTGTGTAACAAAGGTTGTCTTCTCCATGTTTCCAGGTGCCATCTTGATCTGATTATAGCCAAAGAAGTCGTCCATGAAGGAAAAGACTTTGTTTTGTGCGGTGTTGTCAACCAGAACATCGATGTGGAGAAGTGGGAAGTCATCCTTGGGGCTTTCCCTGTTCAGGTCTCTGTAATCCACACACATTCGTACTTTACCATCTTTCTTAGGTACTGGAACGACATTAGCAACCCACTGCAGATAGGAGGTGACAGCTAAGAACCCTGCGTTGAACTGCTTCATAACCTCTGCTTTAATATTTTCTGACATCTTAGGGCGCATACATTGGACCTTTTGCTTTACTCGAGGGCAGTCTTCTTTAGTCGGCAGACGATGAACCACTATATTTGTGTCTAGTCCGAGCATGTCTTCATATGACCAGGCGAAGATTTCAACATACTCATGCAACATCTGTACCAACCGCTGTTTAACACTAAGCTCTATATTTTCACCTATCTTAACCTCTTTTTTGTCTTCCTCTGTACCCAAGTTCACTGTCTCAACTGGTTCTTCATGAGACTGTATGGCCCTTTCTTCTCGCTGTAATAGTCTAGCAAGTTCTCCGGGTACCTCACAATCTTCCTCACCTTCGTCCTCGGCTTGGTTGATCAAATTTTCAAAGTCATAATGAGCAGTAGTAGAACTGTTATCAATGGGATCCAGAGTGGATATAGATTTGCATTTGGATACGTGAGTCTGTCTAAGAGCACAGCTGTATAGACAGAATAAAAGAAAAGAAAGACAACGAGCGCAAAATTTGTATGCAAACGTCCAATGCTTTATTAATGTCATATGAAAATGAAACATGACAACCCTCACAAATAGAACCATTGTGCCCCGGGTAAGACATATGGCTATAGAATTTATATTGTTTTTAAATTACATATCCGAAAAAATCAAAAAGACAATTACTCATGAACAAAAGTAATCGACACAAAGTCCTTGGCAATCCAGTTACTGATTCCACCGTTGGTAGTCGAGAAGATACAGCCATCAATGTCGGAATCACCATCATTGTCTTCAAGTGCATTGACCCCGGGATTGATGATGCGTAGGGGAGGTCCTCTAGCCCGAGCACGACGAACAGCCCTTTGAGCACCTGTAGTAAAGCCCAAACCATATTTTTCAGACTTGTAATGAATAACCGGGAGCTGACCCCAAATGGTAGACCCACCTTCTTCAACCACTGCCCGTGCATCCTTGAGAGAAGCCATCTTCAAAGGAGGCCTGGTGACTTTCGGAGGACTGTCAATATTATCTGCTGTAACTGAAATCTGAGGTACCTCTTCAAAGTTCTGGCAAGGAGTCTCGATGAACTCACCATCCATCTTTACATACCTAAAGGAGTTCAAGTGACTGATCATGTACTCCTCTTCACCGCGCACGGTGACAATCTTTCCTCTTACTGGGTACTTCAACATTTGGTGGAGGGTGGAAGTAACAGCCCCAACCCCATGTATCCAAGGGCGTCCCAACAAGCAAGAATATGATGGTTTGATATCCATTACGTAGAAAGTGGAGTCGAAAGTCTGGGAACCAACTTTGATAGGGACATCCACTTCCCCGTGCACCATCCTCTTCGACCCATTGAAAGCTCTCACTACTATATTGCTAGGCTTCAAGGTCAAGCCTTCGCAGTCCAATCTGTCTAGAGATTTTTTAGGTAGCACATTCAATGAGGAGCCAGTATCTACCAAAACATGGGCCAGAGTCGTGCCCTTGCGTTCAACAGAAACATGAAGAGCATCATTATGCTTCCTTCCTTTTGGTGTCAGATCCGCGTCAGAGAAACCTAAACCATTATCGGCAGTTAGACTAGCCACACATTCTTTAAACTGATTAGCAGATGTCTCTTATGGTACGTGAGTCGTCTTCAAAAACTTAACCAAAGCCTTCGCATGGGCCTCGGAGCACAACAACAAAGCCAGCATAGAAATTTTGGATGGGGCCTGCCCCAGCTGCTCGACCACGTTGTAGTCGCTCTTCTTTATTATCTTCAAAATTTCTTCCATTTCTTGTATGGTTACTGAATTAGCCCTTGTCAGGACAGGCTTAATTAGTATTTCTTTTCCTCGAGTCTCGGCCGACTCGGTGATGGAAGGGTCAACAGGAGTAATTACTGGAGTTGCAGTAGTAGTCTCAGGTGGAACCACAACATTAATGATCACAGGCCCGATAGAGGTCTTTGGAGGAGAAATCTCAGAGGATAACACTCTTCCACTTCTTGTTATCTTATTGGTTCCGGCAATATTGACGATGTCGGAATCAGCATCTTCAGCAATCTTATCTTCAATGGCTAGCATATCCTTCTTGACGCTGTAGTAATAGACGTCGGCCCCATAGTTCCAAGGAATAGCTTTATCCGAGGAATATGGGATTGACCCAGGCATGGTTATGATCAACGGAGTCACTTTCGGAATTGATGTAATCCTGACGGGTCTCTTAGCGGAGGCCCTGGGAGGATTGGAGGAAATGGTTATGATAGCAATGTCTTCATAGGAAATAGTCGGAACGGGAGTCTTCTCAAATAGAATCTCTTTGTCATCCATCAGGCGTTGAACACTTGCCTTCAACAAAGGGCAACCAGTTGGTAGAAACGAACAAAAGTGGCAACCTTCACCACAGCCCAGAAATAAACCGGCTTTCAACAAACTTTCCTTGATAGTCATGAGTGGGGTTACCAATTCTTCCATAGAGGTCACAAACACATCTTCTTCAACGGCATTAACACCCCTACCATGTTTTGGCATGGGAGCAGTAATAACGTTAGGAGTCTCTAGGGGATCAAATTCAATCTCCTTAGCATCAATCAAATCTTGTACTTTGTTCTTCAAGGTCCAGCAGTCATCGATGTCATGGCCTGGACTCTCCGAATGGTAAGCACAATGAGCGTTTGATTTATAGTAGGGAGAGGTGGTGTTTAGATTTTTCGGAGCTTCCCTCAGAGTAACCAGATTGGTCTTCAGTAACTGAGGTAAAATTTGAGACAGCGTCATGTTGATTCGAGTGAACTGTCTAGTTTGCCTCTCTGCTCTTGGCTGATTATTTCTTTGCTGAGCAGGTGCATAGTTGGGAATCATAACAGCCCCTACTGCCGGACGGTGCTCGGTTTGATTCTAATTCTTTTGGTTGTATACAGCACTGACTTCCTTTTTACCTGTAAACGGCTTCCTTGCAGCACTAGAAGAGGCATCCTTCTGAATTTTTCCACTTTGGATTCCAGCTTCCACTTTTTCTCCCATTAAAATCAGTTCAATAAAACCCGCCGATGAACTTCCAATCAGATGGTTGAAGAATGGCCCAGTCAAAGTTCCCAGAAACATATCCACGAGCTCCCGGTTAGCCAAGGGAGGTTGAACTCTTCCAGCCAAATCTCTCCACTTCTGAGCATAATCCTTGAAACCCCCGTTCGAACCCATAGACAGATTTTGGAGTTGTGTACGGGTGGGAGCGAGGTCTGCATTATATTGATATTGCTTATAAAATGCAGCAGCAAGGTCTTCCCAGTTACGAACATTGTCTCTTTCCAGCTGATAGAACCAATTCAGTTGTGTTCCAGACAGACTGTCTTAGAAGAAGTGAACCCACAGGTCTTTGTCAGCAGTATGAGGTTGTATCTTCCTCACATAAGAACGGAGATGAATTTTAGGACAAGATACCCCATCATACTTAGAAAATACTGGTGCCTTGAACTTTGGGGGGATGACAACTCTAGAGACTAGACCCAACTCTTCAAAATCCAGCCCAGGAACCTTCTAGATTTCCATAGCGCTCAGACGCTCTTCTAACTGCTTATACCTTTCATCAGCCGGAGGGTACTGCTCCTCATTGTAATCAGTTTCATTATCAGAATCTTTAGGACTAGGATCCTCTTCTCTGTCTTCATCCTCTTGATTCTCTCCCTCTTTGGATGAAGAAGCTAGCTCAACAACCCGTCTCGGCGGCCCTCTGAACCTTCTGCCCATATTTACCACACTGGTCGTCCTCTTGGTTTTCTTGTTTTTCTTAACAATCAGAGCCTTCAGCTCTTCCTGTCCTTTGGCCAGAGCCACAATCATTTGTTGGAACTGCGTCTTCTGAGTCTGAAGATCCTTCACAGTTTGTTCAAGAGCCATTGCTGAAATAAACAGCGAAGGTGATGAGAAACTTGTTATGAATCCTATTATGCAATGATATGTATGATATGTATGCAATGTTTTCAAAGAATTTGGGAAATTTAAATTTGCAAACCAAAATGAAACAAAGCTTTTATTAGTTAAATTCAAAGTTCAAATTCCTTTTAGGCGTTACAATTAAAAACAAATTTAAAAAAACTAGAAAACAAAATAAAAAATCCCATGGATGCCTCCTCTTTGTGCCAAGATAGACATTAAGTCTTCTTTCCTCCTGGAGCTTCTTTGTGAGCTCTAAAACCTTCCTCTCTTGGGTATAAAACTGATCCCTGTAAGTATCCCGCTCTTTCTTCAACTGAATCCAAGACCTTTGTAATTCTCTAAGATCAGTGGGCATATCATGATAGAGAATCGTGTAAGAAATACCCCCTTCAGTAGTGGGTTCCACAATCACTGGTAGAACGGCCATATAGGGCATCCTAAGTTTCTGGGCGCACACTCGTACCCATTGGAGGTAAGGTTCCATAGGAATGGAAGCCTTTGGCCCCAAAGCCTTGACGCCAGATCTGTTTACCATGCCCCAAGCTCGTATGAACCTTCGGCGATACTCTTGAACATCATCCTCATAGTTGAATATAATGCCCTCGATAAGTAACTCACGGGGACCATCCCTTTGAGCGTAACCAAATTGTTGCAGAGCTAAACAAGGATTGTGGGTTATACCCCCTCTAATCCCAAGTAACGGGACATTAGGGTACTCCCCGCAGCGATTAATAATAGCAATGTTTTCCATAGCTCGGGAACACCTTAGAATATCCATGTGAGCGAGTGACATTATCCTTTGTAACCAACCCACACCTTCTTCCTTCTTCAGTATAGACTTAGGGATGTGAGAAATAAACCACCTCGACAGCAATGGTATGCAGCACATAAGCACCCCTCTTATCTTCATGGTACGAGTATGGAGAGTGTGCAAAATATCTCCGAACAAGGTAGGCACAGGGTTGCGAGAGATGAAGATCTTGATAGCATTCACATCTATGAATAAGCCTGGATTAGGGAAGTACTAACCCATATATTAGAAGGGCCAAGACCTCCTCAAAAGCCTGAAAATCTATATCATCCCAAAACAGTTGGGCCTTGTCTATTAGGAACTTGGCTAGAAAACCCTTGACATCGCTTCTTGTTTCCCAATTGGATACCACGTCGACCCATTTCAGATGCAAAGTTGAGGCAATGACTTCTGGCTTAGGAACCTCTTCCAGACCTGTGAAGGGCAACTGTTCAAGAATGGGTATATCCAACAGCTGAGAGAATTCTTCCATGGTAGGCACCAACTGATAGTCTGGAAAGGTGAAACAGTGGTGCTTGGGATCAAAGAACTGAAAGAGTACACTCATCATCTGTTCATCAAAGTTTGAAGTAACCAGGTTGAGAAGTAGACCATGTCTCTTAGTGAATGCAGAAGTTTCAGAAACCTTTGATACTAGCTCTTTGAGTTGAGTAGGTATCTTCATAAAGCTTATTCGGATAGTGTTTCTACGAACGGAAGCCATGATCTGTAAAACAGAACAAAGATAAATTCCCTTGGTCCTTGAAATGGTTAGTGCAATAATAATGGATGCTATGTTATGATGCATGATATCATGATAAATCATAGGTATAGCAAACACAAACAAATCACACCAAGCTCCTAGGTTTAAGGCTTGCTTGAGTTTTAAGGTCATACCCTCTTGAAGCTGGATTGGTTCAACTTGTCCTATAAATATGTAACTGGGTTCAAAGGGATCTCAATATCACTGATCATCCTTTATCAGGTATTGTTTCAGCTCAAGCAATCTTTTCTTGCAGCCGAAATAACCCGAAAGTCTGATCTCAATGAGTGTAGCATCGAGTATCAACCAATCCTCAGCTCTATACCAAGGCCGGCTATCTCACTACTTTATGATGGCTAAGTTTGTTCAACTAAGGTTCTAAGATTCGTTAGTGCTTCACGACACCACACGGCGGCCCCGTATTCTCCTCGTTTCCACACGAAGGATACTGGTACCAACCAAAGTGTCACACCAACACAGCCATCGCTTAAACCATATCGGTCTATGTCGTACAGTCTCCATGATCTATTGATGTTTACCTAAAAAATGCCCCCAGATTCGAGTGTAGGATCTATAGTAACCCAAGCAAAACCCTTTTAAGAATAAAGCAAGCAGACAAGAAAGTAATTTTAAAAATGACCTAGATCCTAAGGTAAACCCCACTTTATTTTTAATCCCCTAGCAGAATCGCCAGTGCTGTGATACGGTGGCAGAACCGACTGTTATATTGGTTTGCATTTTGTATTTGCAAATGTCACGGTAAGCAAGAGTCGTCACCGACTTTTTTTTCATCCAACAAAGGAAAAGGAAAAAGAACAGAAAAAACCTTTTTCGAGATGTTTCTGAGTACGGGGGGAGGGGGGGTAGATTATAGAAAGGGAAGGTGTTAGCACCCTTTCTATCCATGGTTTTCCATGGGCTCTTAGGTACTTGCTCAATTTGAAAATTTCTTTTGTGTGTGCTTGTTTTGAAAAGTTTCGTTTACTTTGTTTTAACCCTTGTTTCTGTCCTCAAGAGTGTTACGAAGTTGTTTTTGAAAACTTTGTTTGAAAAGTGTTTGGTGTGAAAAAAGGTTGTTTATTTGAGCAAGTACTTAAGAACTAATCTACCTACTCGAAAAAGACTGTTCGTTTTCCTTTTTTAGACAATGATATTCCATTATTGAGAAATAGGTAGCACCGTCGTTGGAGTTTTTAGGGACATTCGAAGGGACATGTACGGTCACAAAAGCAATGTCAGAGAATTTTAGTAACCCTCCTAAAGTCTTAAAGATCTTTTCCGAGGCAACATCTTAATGGGTCATTTTTTAGATCTTTCGGGGCTAGAGGATGACCGCTAACAAACCCTATACTCCATGACCTTTTAACTGAAGGCAAACAGAGTGGAGAAAACCTTAGGAGTGAGCATGTGCAAGTGAATTTTTTCAGTTAATTTGTCTTTGCACATTTAGGGTTTTCTACCGTATTAAGTTCGGATAGTCTTTCCATATAATCCTATTAGCATACATCTAACAGTTTATAATTGCGGAAATTAAAATGCAGAAAGTTTAAAGTTCTAGCTATTACATGGCTATTGCAGATACATAATTATTTTTTACTGTAAAATAAAAGGCGGAATTAAAATCTAATTAAAGCTATCACAAACTCGGAGCAGTTACAAAAATAACAAAAAAGTAATTAAAATGCGCGCGAAGAATTAAATGCGAGGATAAACATAAAATCTAAAAATCTAAATGAGAAAAATATTTAAGTTATTTTTTGAAGAAAAACTAATTATATACAAAATTAAACCCTAATTTCTAATTGATTTAATTACAAAAAAAAAAGAGTTAAATTATCCTAATTTTTAATTAAATTAAAAAAAATAAACATTTTATGGAAAAAATGATTTTTGGTATTTTTTGTGATTTCATGATTTAATAATAAAAAGAAATAATTTGATGTTATTTTAAAAAAGAAAATAGTTAGAAAAATAATTAAAAAGAATTAAAATCAAAAGATGAGAAAAGGGCATGTATTTAAGAAATCAGGGGGTGGGTTACTGAATTTGTTAGGCCCACCAAGCTGAAGCCCATTCAGCACTTGATCCAGTGGTACTCCCTCTTGATGGTGTACCATAGTCTCTGGCAGGTGGGGCGTTGGATTGGATTGATGATGAATCCCATGGCTGGATGTTGATGGTGTATGGTAAGCGTTTGAGAGGATGATGCACCTGATCTGTAAAGGAGAAATAAAATGAATAAAACGCTGAGACCTGGGATCGAACCCAGGTCCTCACACTCACCACCAACGCGCTTTGCCATCTGGGTTGTGTGACTCAATTGTTAATATAACAACAATAATGAATAATATATAAAACATGGTGATTAGCTGGAAAACACGCGAGAAATTCAAATAGTCCAATGAGGTGGTGACAAGTCACCGTCTCCTTAGTTGAGACTGTCGTCTTAGGGGTAAGACTTATACCCACTGACACTTTTCCATAGCTGAAAACCTGTAAACTTCAACAATCAAGAAAATGCATGATAAATAAATTCTAATTACATGGTTCCATTTGTCTTAAACCCACGAACATCATGGTGGACTGTTCTTGGTCTAATTTTACCTGTGGACAAAAGCCCTAAAACGAACACAAAAATCCTAGCAATGGCAAATGCATATATAGGTGTCAAAACTTCAATTAAATTATTCATACATGTTACAAATACATCAATGATCACAAATATTCCATTAAATTATACTAATGATGCAATAATTGCCGTAACCAATTTTGAAAAAGCAAGCAAACTGTAGGGGGTTCAGGGGTTGATTCTTGGCGCGAGAATGCTTGCTACTGATCCTGTTAGCTACAGATATGCTCCAGGATACGGTTAGGAGTATTGGAATGCTTTCACTTTTTGCCAAAATTTTGAGTTTGTTCTAGTGTTCTTCACTACTGCTAGCCCCCGTTTTTGTGCTTGGTCTTACTCAATATATATCCCTGAATGAATTAGGGTTATAAAAACAACATGTATCTTTTCAATTTTTGAAGATTTGATCTCATTCTTTCTTTGTGTGATTTGTTTCCAAATTAGGCCTAATCATGCCATTCTTGTTCCAATCAACCTTGATTCGATTTGATCCTGATATGCCAGCATAATTAGCTTGTGATTCTGTCCAAAAATCATATCAAAACAAATCTTTGTTATTATTTATCATTTATTTGATTTAATTTGAATTTTTAATAATAAAAAATCAAAATAAAATAAATAATGAATAAAGTAACATGTGGGAAAGTAATTGGGTCATGGACCATGTTATTAGTGAGGTGCAAGCATAAAAGTTAAGCTCATTTGGCAAAAAATGCATTTTTGAGTATATTTGACTTTTGGCAATTTTGCAAAAATGGTCAACTTTGACAAGGCATATCTCTTCCAATTTTAACCCTAGAGAGGTGTTCTTGGACTTTTTAGAAATCTTAGGATGTCCCTTAAACAACCCTTTTGGTATCATATCAATTGGGTCTTCCATGTTCATGTAAGAAGCTTTGACCCAAAAAGTGTTTTTGTTGACTTTTCAAAAGGACCTATAATATGGAAATTCATATCTTTTGATGAGTGCATATTTTAAACTTGAGGGATGAAGATGAATTGTAGGTAATTGCATCATATTCAAAATGAGCCTTGGATGGAAAATTTCTGATAAAGTATAAGGAAGTTATGCTTGGTCAAATTTGGTTGACTTTTCCTGAGAAACCCTAATTTAGCAACTTTTGGGTTTTGATGAATTTGGGGAATTCATTGGGGAATCATGACCAACCCTTGATAAAATGATTAATATCACTTAAAAATGTTGATGTTGACCAAAAATATTGAAGTTTGATTGTATGTGGGCCACAGTTGACTTTTGACCTAGTATAGTTGATTTTCAGGCATCTGAGCAGTTGACTGAGCAAACCTCTTGTGCAAGGCATAAAACTTGACATGGATGATCTTGAGAACATATTAGGATCATGGAAAGAATTTGGAACCTTTGGATCTCCCATACCCTTATGAAAATGGAAACCCTAATTTGGGGTACATTGCCTTAGGAGAGGGTTTGTCTGGTCAACTCTTGGGCATCCTTGAGCAACTTGAGGACCTCAATGGGCATGTGTTGAGTAAAATGAGAGGGAAAACTTTGGGGTACAACAAGGTGGCAGTCACCTACTTTCGCTTACAGGATTATTTTTATTTTTTATTTTAATCCCTTATTTTTACATGGACCAATTCTTTTTTATTATTTCGTTCCATCGGGATGCCCTAACTTTTGCCTAAGTCAACTTTTATTATGATTTTTTTCTTTTTGACTTAGCGGACTCTTTTTTTGGAATAATTCTTGATATTTCACTTTTGATTTAGAACTTTTATGACTATCATGTTGACTTTGGTGAACTCCATCTTTATTACTTCCTCGATCTTGGATTATGTATGTGAGAAAGAAGATCTTGAGAGTTTTATCTTCATTGCTTCCTCGATCTTGAATGATGAATGCGAGGAAGAGGATGTGTTTGAACCTCTTTCTTAGATAGACTGATTCTCTTGAGATTAGAATGCATCATTGAATTAATTGAAGTCTACCCTGCCCCAGGTTATGATTAAGGTTTTTTTTAAATTGAAAGAACTCTAACTTCTTACTCTAGGGGGTTGACTATGGATTAACTCCTTATTTCTCCACTTTTTAGGAAGTGAAATAATGCCTTACATTGTTAGCTACGTCTTACTATTAAAAAACACACGTCAGCAAAAAGTGGTTATTTACATCATTCTCCCTCAAAGTTTGTTAAAGTTGTGAAATGGAGATGGAAAAGAAGAGTGAAAATGGAAAGTCGTTGATTATTTATGGAAAGTGATAGAAGAGTGAATATGAATGGATCAATTTCAAAAACATGCACGATTATTTATTTGAATCACTAGTCAAAAGATACAAATTTACACCAAATACAACTTAGCAACATAGAAATTACAATTTGAAATTGATAAGTCTAATGATCTTATGGAATAACTTGTTCATTTGATCCACTTGACTTTAGGAGATGCTTCTTAGTTCTTGGACTTGTCAGAGCATGGGGGTGACCCTCGATTTCTCTTGGGTATACCAACTCTACCGATATGGCAGTTGCTATTTATGGGGAGGGATCACCCATGGTGGTGGCATTTGAGGCGTTGTATAGGCCTTTGACCTGTATGACAAAGGGTTTCCTTATCTCCACAATCAGATTTGTAGGACCAAGCTCCATTGAATCTCTAATGTTTGACCTCTCCTTCACCAATATAGGACCTTCAGAGCTTTCTTGAAGCATGCTTGGAATTTGTTCTTTGAGTATCGGGAAATCTTACTAGCTGGATTAATATCGACCAAGAGCGAATGTGGAAATGTATGAAATGCAAATGTATGAATGTATGAAAATACATGGGTATGCAAAAAATATTTTTTGGCTTTTAAGGGTATGTGAAAATAATTTCATGGAGACATAATGCAATGCAAGGTTAGAGCGAAGATAAACCTAAGGACACCCTACACGAGTTTTAGGGATATATATATATATATATATATATATATATATATATATATATATATATATATATATATATATATATATATATATATATATATATATATATATATATATATATATATATATACAATGTGAAACCCCTACAAGCTAGATTATTATACACCAAAGGAACCCCTACAAGCTTGGGATTAAGACAGACAAAAGATAACCCTACAGGCTAGGGATTATGACTTACAAAAGATAACCCCTACATGCTAGGGATTATTACAAACTTAAGGGAATCCCTACGGACCTAAGTGTTAGAACAAAGTTTGAATCTACTACCCTAAGTTAAAGTTTTGATGATAACAAAATGCAAGATTATATAAATTGTATGATTCATGTAAGACATATATGCTACCTAAAAATTATATTGTGTTTTACAGAAACTCTGATGAGTATCAGCATAAGAATATCATCATCAGCATCAGAGGATGTTATATCAGATGCCAGAATCAGAAGATCAAAGCATGTGCTTACGCTGAAGCTTGATGAACAGATCTGCGCGTAACAATCTAAACTCTGATCAAGACCACAACAATTCATCAGCACCTAGCAGCGTCAGAATAAGCCAAAGCCAGAACACGCTTAATTGGCAACGGTACTGTGCATTCAAGATACTTTATTATCAACGGCATTATTCCAAACAAAGATCTTCTCAATATGGAAAGAATGTAATTGGCATTGAAACGGAATAACTGACTTCAACGTATCATTTCCAATGCTATATAAACAAGCAAGTGAGGAACGGATTGGCTAATGCTCTACAACTCTCTACACGCCTAAAGCGATTCATCTTCATCCTCATTCACAGTTTGCTAAAGCTCTCAAATTACTTACTCTATTGTTTTAGCATTCCAGTTCTCATAAGCTTAATTTGTGTAGTATCACAGTTGTGATAAACAGTTTTGTAGAAAACATTCAACACACTTAGATTTCATTTATCTGTAAGAAAGTATTTCCTTGAGAAACCGGTTTGTGGTTTTGACTCAAGAAGGCTTTAGCAGTTGTTAAAGCAGTTGTAATATTCAGTTGAATATAGTGGATTAAGACCTCGTTGGAGAGAGGCGAAATCACCTTGACGGGTGGACTGGAGTAGTTTGAGATCAAACAAACCAGGATAAAAATAACGTGTTGTCTGCATTTGATTTCAAGTTTTACAATTCAACCCCCCTTCTTGTGTTTTTCACTTCTTCAATTGGCATCAGAGCACCTGGTTCTGAGCTAAAACACTTAACCGTGTCAGTACAAGATCCAGCGTCAGAAAAACACAATGGCAGGAACATATCAACACAGCAGCAATGACAACAATGAAGATAGAGACAGATTCAGCGGCAAACCTCCAGTCTTTGATGGAGAGAATTTTGATTACTGGAAAGACAGAATCGAAAGCTTCTTTCTGGCACATGATGCTGATCTGTGGGACATGGTGACAGATGGATACACGTACCCAGTGAATGCAAGCGGTCAGAAAATTGACAGGAAAGCAATGTCTGATCAACAAAAGCGTGACTTCAAAAATCACCACAAGGCCAGAACCATTCTTCTCAGCGCCATCTCTTACGCTGAATATGAAAAGATATCTAATAGAGACACAGCAAAGAACATGTTTGACTCACTCAGAATGACGCATGAAGGCAACATTCAGGTCAAAGAAACTAAAGCTCTTGCGCTCATTCAGAAGTATGAGGCATTCAAAATGGAAGAAAGTAAATCCATTGAAACAATGTTCTCAAGATTCCAAATTCTGGTGGCTGGTCTCAAGGTTCTGGACAAAGGATACTCTACTGCTGATCATGTCAAGAAGATCATCAGAAGCTTGCCAAAACAGTGGAGGCCAATGGTTACAGCGCTGAAGCTATCTAAAGATCTCAACAAAATTTCTCTGGAGGAACTTATCAGCTCCCTCAGAAGTCACGAGATAGAGCTAGAAGCTGATGAACCTCAGAAGCAAGGTAAGCCTCTAGCATTAAAATATAACAGAAAATCTGACTCTAAAGTTTTGCAGGCAGTTGAAGAAACATCTGATGGGTCCTCATCAGAAGAAGACGAACTTTCCCTCCTCTCTAGAAGAGTGAACCAACTATGGAAGCAGAGGCAAAGGAAGTTCAGGAATCCCAGAAGATCTGATCAGAATGAGTTCTCTTCCAGATACAGAAGGTCAGACTCTTCCTCTGGATACAGAAGATCTGAAGGCTCCTCAGGAAGCAGAAAGCCAAACACCAAAGACATCATCTGCTATGAATGCAACGAGCAAGGACACTACAAGAGTGACTGTCCAAAGCTTCAGAGGGAAAAGCCCAAAAAGAAGGTTGGAAGGGAAAAGAAGAAGAGTCTCATGGCTACATGGGATGACTCTGACTCATCTGAAGCTGACTCAGAATCAGATGATGAGAGAGCAAACATAGCTCTCATGGCTAACATATCAGAAGACAGTGAAGCTTCTAAATCAGGCTCTGAATCAGACACCGAAGAGGTATTCCCTGACTTTGCAATTAATTTTACTAAGGCTGAACTTGCTGAAAGCCTTAACGAAATTCTGGAAAGATATCAGCAGATCAGAGTTAAATTCAGAAACCTGAAAAGGAATCTTGATTCTGACTCTGATAAAACTGAGAGTCTTAAATTGGAAAATTCTGAGTTGAAAAATAAAATTTCAAAATTAGAAAATCTTTTACAAAACTCTCAGAAGGAAACAATTTCTGAAACTCCCAGCAGCGCTGATGAGATCATCAAGGAGTATGATCACAGCTTTCAGAAGTTCCTGGCCAAAAGCATAGATAGAAGCAAAATGGCTTCAATGATCTATGGAGTTAGCAGAAACGGCAGAAAGGGAATAGGATACCAAGGTAAGGTACCCACACCAAAGAATGCCATGGATTTAATTATTAAACGCACTCCTCTGAATTCACACTTTGTGTATGGTCACACACATGATATTAAATATACTAGTAGTAAGTATTCTGTGAAACCAAAATTCAACCAGAGTTTTGGTAAAGCTAACAAATCAGGACCCAAGAAAATATGGGTACCTATGGATAAAATAATACATGTTGCAGATATCTTTAGCAGCAAATCAGAAACACCAGTCATGGTACCTGGACTCTGGCTGCTCATGACACATGACGTGAAGAAGGCATATGTTCCAAACCCTGGAACTTAAGCCTGGAGGCCATGTAGGCTTTGGAGGCAATCAGAGGGGAAAGATCATTGGCTCTGGAACTGTAGGTAATGGAAATCTTCCCTCTATAAACAATGTTCTGTTAGTAGATGGATTAATGCATAATCTGTTATCCGTAAGTCAATCAAGTGATAACGGTTATGATATAATCTTTAATCAAAAATCATGTAAAGCTGTTAGTCAGAAAGATGGGATTATCCTATTTAATGGAAAGAGGAAAAACAACATTTATAAAATCAAACTTTCTAAACTGAAAAGTCAGAATGTAAAGTGTCTTATGTCTGTTAATAACGAGCAATGGATCTGGCACAGAAGATTGGCGCATGTTAGTATGAGAAGAATATCTCAGATTAACAAACTCAATCTGGTCAGAGGACTTCCTAATCTGAAGTTCAATTCAGATGCTCTGTGTGAAGCATGTCAGAAAGGCAAGTTTGCAAAACCTTCTTTCAAATCTAAAAATGTTGTTTCTACCTCTAAGCCATTAGAACTTCTGCACATTGACTTATTTGGACCAGTTAAAACTGCTTCAGTCAGTGGCAAGAAGTACGGGTTAGTAATCGTAGATGACTATAGCAGATGGACATGGGTAAAATTCTTAAGACACAAGGACGAGTCACACTCTGTGTTTGTCACCTTCTGTAACCAAGTTCAGAATGAAAAGGATCTTATAATCGTTAAAGTCAGAAGTGATCATGGTGGAGAGTTTGAAAACAAAGATTTTGAGTCATTCTTTAATGACAAAGGCATTCTGCATGATTTCTCTTGTCCTAGAACTCCCCAGCAAAATGGAGTTGTAGAACGAAAGAACAGAACATTGCAAGAAATGGCCAGAACCATGATCAATGAGACAAACGATTCTAAGATCTTTTAGGCAGAGGCAATAAACACAGCGTGCTACATTCAGAATAGAATCTCCATAAGACCTATTCTGGAAAAGACTCCATATGAATTGTGGAAGAACAGAAAGCCGAACATTTCATATTTTCAACCATTTGGATGTACTTGCTTTATGTTAAATACAAAAAATTATTTGAACAAGTTTGACTCTAAAGCACAGAAGTGTATTATGTTAGGATACTCTGAACGCTCAAGAGGGTACAGAGTATACAATACAGAAACACAGATTGTGGAAGAATCAATCAGTGTTCGTTTTGATGATAAGCTTGACTCTGAAAAGTCAAAGCAGAATGAAGTTTTTGCAGGTATGGAAGTTGAATTTACAGGTTCTGAAGACAAGTCATCAGAAGCTCTAAATAAAGACACTCCTTCAACATCAGAAAGAGGCACTGCTAGCAATCCAGCAACATCTGTTGACCAACCTCAGAAAAGACTACCCAGAATCAGCTTGGATCACCCAGAAGAAACTATCTTAGGAAGAAAGGAAGATCCAATCAGAACAAGAGCCAGCTTCAGAAACTCTGAAGAATCCCTCATGGGACTTGTTTCTCTGATTGAACCTTCCTCAATTGATGAAGCACTTCTGGACAACGACTGGATTCTAGCAATGCAAGAAGAGCTGAATCAATTCACCAGAAATGACGTATGGGATTTTGTTCCCAGACCAAAAGGATTCAACGTCATTGGAACAAAATGGGTGTTCAGAAACAAGCTGAACGAACAAGGTGAAGTTATCAGAAACAAAGCACGACTGGTAGCACAAGGTTATAGTCAGCAAGAGGGGATAGACTATATAGAAACCTTTGCCCCAGTCGCCAGGTTAGAATCTATCAGACTTTTAATTTCGTTTGTTGTTAATAAAGGCATCACTCTGTATCATATGGATGTCAAGAGTGCATTCTTAAATGGATATATAGAAGAAGAGGTTTATGTGCACCAACCCCCTGGTTTTGAAAGTACAAAAAATCCAGAATATGTTTTCAAACTAAAGAAGTCACTATATGGTCTGAAACAAGCTCCCAGAGCTTGGTATGAAAGACTAAGTAACTTTCTGTTAGAAAAAGAATTCACCAGAGGGAAGGTGGACACTACCTTATTCTGTAAGTCAGTTAAGAATGACATCTTAGTTTGTCAAATTTATGTTGACGACATTATTTTTGGATCTACTAATCCTTCTCTTGGAAGAAAATTTGCTAAGTGTATGCAGGCAGGATTTGAGATGAGCCTCATGGAGGAACTGAAATTCTTTCTGGGAATTCAGATCAATCAAACTCCAGAGGGAACTTACATTCATCAGAGCAAATATGTCAGAGAACTTCTGAAGAAATTTGATCTCTCAGAATGTAAGTCATCAAAGATTCCAATGCATCCCACGTGCATTCTGGAAAGAGAAGAGGTAAGCAAAAAGGTAGAACAGAAGGTCTACAGAGGTATGATTGGTTCTCTTCTTTATCTGACGGCTTCAAGGCCTGATATTTTATTCAGCGTATGTATTTGTGCAAGATTCCAATCAGATCCTAGAGAATCTCACTTAACAGCTGTTAAGCGAATTTTCAAGTATCTGAAAGGTACTACTAATCTGGGTTTATTTTATAGAAAATCTAGTGATTACAGCTTAGTAGGTTACTGCGATGCTGACTTTGCTGGAGACAGAGTAGAGCGTAAAAGTACTTCTGGAAGCTGCCAGTTTCTGGGAGAAAATCTGATCTCTTGGTCCACCAAAAGGCAATCCACAATTGCGCTATCAACAGCAGAAGCTGAGTACATAGCAGCAGCAGGATGCAGCACACAAATGCTCTGGATGAAAAGTCAGCTTGAAGACTTCCAGATTTTTTAGAGTAACATCCCTATACTCTGTGACAATACTTCTGCCATTTGCTTAAGTAAAAATCCAATTTTGCATTCTAGGGCTAAGCATATAGAAATAAAACACCATTTCATTAGGGACTATATTCAGAAAGGAATTTTGAACTTAAAATTTATTGATACAGACCATCAATGGGCTGATATCTTCACTAAACCACTTTCTGAAGATAGGTTCAACTTCATTCTGAAACATCTCAGCATGAAGCTCTGCCCAGAGTGAAAATGTTTTAAGTTTATATGATAACCTTCAGAATTTGTTTTACTTCACTGTGAACTTCTGATCAATCTTCCTTCAGAAATTTAGACATGCAGATTGTATCAGATTCTATTCTTAAAGATCTGAGCGTTTCAGTTCAAGGATAGATGTGTTGTTCACTAAATCAAACAGGTGTCATCCAGTCATCAGCTTATTCCTGAGGCAGAACACGCGTGCACGTTTCTGAGAAGGCAAAGCGCTGATTGGATGCATTGAGACACATGTCACTGGTAACCGTCCCAAATATCTTTCTCAAATCCCCCAAAATCAGCAAACATTAAATGCGTGTAATCATGAGTTAATTCTCTCTCTTAAAATCGTTTACGTTTTCAAAACATCTTTTGAAACCTATTTAAACGCCTTAACATCATTCATTAATTTTTTACCGTCTCTTACAATCATCAAAATATTTTTGTGTTCTTACTGTGTGTTCATCTTTTTCAAGAAAACCCTTTTTCAAGCTTTTTCTCAAAAACCCTAGTGTGAACATGGCGTCCTCTAGCACTGTTTCTGTAGGTTCCCAGCAAGATGCTTCTTCTAATCAGTACCAAATTCCCTTCAGAACTCTACTCACACCGGTGAAGAACTTGGAAGTTCTGTCTGAACTGATCGTTGATTTCAACAGTTTGAAAGAAAATGGCTTCGATTTGACTGAAGAAATTAGGGCACAAGGATGGGAAAGGTACTTTGATAGGTTGGTGGGTCCAACGTTCCCTGTATTGGTCAAAGAATTCTGGATACATGCGTCTTTATCAACACATCAGGTTACTTCATATGTCATGGGCAAGAAGATTGTGATTACTGAAGATCACATTGCTAGACTGATTGGATACAACGGTGGTGGCATCCGCTGTATTGACATGGCAGAAAGAGCTGGAAACACTGCCATAGTTGCTAGACAGATTTTCATGCACGGGGTTCCATCCAGCAAGATCAGAGATTTGATGGATCAGCACAGAATCTGGGCAAAGATCATCTTGGGCTGCTTCAACCACAGGAAGCCCACAAGCTCTCCTGACTACATCAACATAGATCAGCAATTTCTGCTCTATTTTATTGCAAAGAAGACCAAGATCAACCTTGCTCATCTTCTGTTCAATCATCTGAAGACCAGCGTCAAGGAGACGAGAGAAGAAGAAAAGACTAAAAGGGATTGGATACCCTTCGGCAGATTAATATTAGATATTCTAACTGAGAATAGGCTGATAGAACACCTGACAGAGGCACAGGAAATAAGCTCTCTGGAACCAGCTGTTGGCAAGCAGCTGAATGCCAAGAATCTGAAGAAGATGAAACTGATAGAGAATATCATAAAGGAGCCTAGCGTCACTTCTCTTGCTGACATCACCAGCAGAAGAGTCCCTCTGAGCGACTTTCCCATATTCTCTGAGATTGACTCTAAACCAGTCACTGTTCTCAGATACTTGGACGCGTATAAAGCTGATGGCACAGATCCTGATCTGAACATCAAAGATCTGCACCAGCAAGCACCAGAGGTTACTTTGAAGAAGACTAAGAAGAGAAAGGCTGCTTCAGAAGGACCATCCCAGCAGACCCCAAAGAAGAGAGGTAATCTGTCTTCTGTAAATGTTTTAAATTCATCTGCTGTTCCAACATTGATTCCAACCCCAGCTTCATATGAACTCCCAATTCCCATACCAACCATTGATGATACCGAACCAGAGTTTGACCCTCCTGAGTCACTAACTCTCAGGAGATCCCGCACCAAACCTCAAACTCCAAAACCCACAACATCAACAGAATCAGAACTTGATAAAGTTCTTTCTGAAATTGATCAACGTTCTTCCGCTCCCCTCTCAGAAAATCCAAACTCTCAACCAGAAACTGCCCATTCACCTCAACCAGAATATACACTCTCACCAATACTAGAAAATCCAAAATCACCAGAACCAGAAACTTCTCCACCTCCCTCTCCATAACCAGAACTTAATCCACCTTCACCTCAACCATCATCTCCACAACCTGAGTCTCAACACTCTGAAACTCCATCACCTGAACCTCAAACCCCTGAACCTCAATCACCTGAATCCTCTGAACCACAACCCTTGGCCATTCAACTGCCTTGTGGTACAACTGTAAACATACCTCAACTGCCATCCTCACCAGAAACTACCCCTCCTAATACTCCACACAGTCCAATAATCATTTCTGACTCTCCTACTCCCTCACCCAAACAAAATCCAGATGACCACAGCAAGACCTTCATTGATCTAACAGTCCTTGACCGCCTTGCTGCCCTTAAATATAAAACCGCCATTCCCAAACCCAAACAACTAGATGTTGGTTCTAGCATCTTGAATTTTGAAACAGGCATGCAGAATTAGATTGCTTCTCTAAAGCAGGCTTGTCCGGAAGTGATTGATCCTGCTGCTTCATACCAACTTTGGACACAATTCATAAAGTGGGTACGCACTGAAACCTTTAAGCTGCAAGACATAAACTATGAACAGGCTCAACAGAACTTCAGTAATCTGCTGAAAGAAGTTGAAGGTCCAATCATGAGTCAGCTGCTGAAGGAGGAAGTGCTTCATCTAGATAGTGAGCCTTGGTCTGAAAAGCGTCCAGCATCAACAGTTCAACCAGCAGAAGATGTGTGTCAAGAAGAAGACATTGCAGAAAGCTCTCAGAAGCACCCTGACTCTGACATCTCTCAAGCTGCCTTGGACAGGCAGACTCTTGAAGAGCTGAAGCAAAATGATCTTCGTCTGCAGGAGAGAATGGATGAAAGTGATCAAAGGATGAAAGCAAGGATGGATGTTCAGGATAGCAAGATTGACTCAGTAGCCAGCATGGTGCATCAGTAGAAGGAAACCACTGATCAGATTAAGAACATGCTTGAGGCTCTGTTCACACGCCTTCCACCTGAACCTTAGTTTTTTTTCTCTTGATATTTTCATTATTTTCTTTGCATATCATCTGTACTATTTTTCTGGCTCTGAACTGAATACAATCGTTTTTCTGCACTGATTCTCTTACTTCAATTATTTTTTACTTCCTCAATTATGTGCACTTTTTGATTGCTGACAAAAAGGGGGAGAAAGACTGATATTTTTCAATAACGGTTTACTGAGACAAAAGTCTCAAACATTCTAACACTCTGATATACTTGAATGTTTTTGTTCTGCATAGCTTACAGGTACAAGAATCTGATGAACTCTAATACACTGAAGCTCTGATGTTCTGATGTTCAAAGAAAGTCAATAAAGATCTGATCCTAAAGAACTCATGGAATTAAAGGGAAGTAATAAATTCAGGGGGAGTCTTTCCGATCTAAACTTTGATACCTCTTTATCCCTTATCCTCTTATCTTTGATAACTTCCTATTTAATTTTGATACAATTTATTATTTGGTTATCTCTGATACTTTTCTCGTTAATTTTCAATTGAAAAAATCTAGTTTTTGTCATCATCAAAAAGGGGGAGATTGTTAGAACAAAGTTTGAATCTACTACCCTAAGTTAAAGTTTTGATGATAACAAAATGCAAGATTATATAAATTGTATGATTCATGTAAGACATATATGCTACCTAAAAATTATATTGTGTTTTACAGAAACTCTGATGAGTATCAGCATAAGAATATCATCATCAGCATCAGAGGATGTTATATCAGATGCCAGAATCAGAAGATCAAAGCATGTGCTTACGCTGAAGCTTGATGAACAGATTTGCGCGTAACAATCTAAACTCTGATCAAGACCACAACAATTCATCAGCACCTAGCAGCGTCAAAATAAGCCAAAGCCAGAACACGCTTAATTGGCAACGGTACTGTGCATTCAAAATACTTTATTATCAACGGCATTATTCCAGACAAAGATCTTCTCAATATGGAAAGAATGTAATTGTCATTGAAACGGAATAACTGACTCCAACGTATCATTTCCAATGCTATATAAACAAGCAAGTGAGGAACAGATTGGCTAATGCTCTACAACTCTCTACACGCCTAAAGCGATTCATCTTCATCCTCATTCACAGTTTGCTAAAGCTCTCAAATTACTTACTCTATTGTTTTAGCATTCCAGTTCTCATAAGCTTAATTTGTGTAGTATCACAGTTGTGATAAACAGTTTTGTAGAAAACATTCAACACACTTAGATTTCATTTATCTGTAAGAAAGTATTTCCTTGAGAAACCGGTTTGTGGTTTTGACTCAAGAAGGCTTTAGCAGTTGTTAAAGCAGTTGTAATATTCAGTTGAATATAGTGGATTAAGACCTCGTTGGAGAGAGGCGAAATCACCTTGACGGGTGGACTGGAGTAGTTTGAGATCAAACGAACCAGGATAAAAATAACGTGTTGTCTGCATTTGATTTCAAGTTTTACAATTCAACCCCCCTTCTTGTGTTTTTCACTTCTTCACTAAGGGTTATAATTGACAAACTGAAACCCTTGTGGTTTTAGGGTAGTGAATACCCTATACGGGTTTAGGGTATGTGAATACCCTATACCAGTTTTAGGATAGATATAGAGATGAGGATACCCTTACAGGTTTAGAGGATAGGATGTTGATAGAATAACCTATAGGAGAGCTCCTATAAAGGTTCTAAGTTTTTCTACCATTCCTCATAAGATGGCTTCCTTAAGGGTATCATGGATTACACAAGAGGGAAAGGCACATGGATCTCTCTTAAGTGGAGCCTCATTGTAGACCGAAACTTTCGTCTCTAAGGTCGTACAAGGTCTAACCATGAGATTTTGGTTTAGGGTTATACCAAAAGTCATCAGTTTTATTCCAAAGTTATATCCCCCAAGAGGATACCTCTTGAGACATATTCCTTTTTTGGAAACTCTAGGAGAAGTCGTCACAAAAACTCATAGGGATGATATATCTCATTGGCCAATAGACGAGCCTTCTTTCTAAAGTTTTGAATAATTTTGAATTTTAAATCCCACCAACAATAAAATAAAATTATAATAAAGATAATGTAAGCAAATAATATAAATAAATAAATAAACCAAAAATGACAAATATAGAAACGATAGCATACCAAAAATAGAAAACAAACCTTAGAAAAACCCTAGACCTAAAAAGAGGGAAAGACTCTAAAATCTTAGGGTTGTGTTTCCCCAGCAGAGTCGACAGTTGTCATAACCAGCAAAAAATAACGAGTCGCCATCATTATTTTTTATCCTAAGACGGGAATATAACGAAATAACCTTAATTGATCATACAGGGATTCTAAGTTCTTGACTCACTTTATACGAAGGGAAGTGTTAGGTACCCTTCATCTACCTTGTTCACAAGGATACTAGGGTTTAGGTTTAAGGCTTAGGAATAAGGTTTTAATTTTTTAGTTAAGGAAATCGCCACAGTTTTTAAGTCGTATGCCTATGTGTCCTCTTATGAGGAATCAGAGTCCCAATTAGTAGTTCGTAGTGTTGGTTGGTGTTTTTTATAGGATTGTGTAGAATTGATTTTGAATTATCCTTGAACCTTGTTTAGGTTTTAAGTTGAATGATTGTAGACGCAGTTCGCAGTTGATTTTGAAAGTAAGTCTATTTAATCCTTTTTTCAAAAATTCCTTGGGTTTTATTATGTTAGTAGAAAAATGATTTGATCGTTGGTTAGCTATTTTAAGTGTTTCATTGATAAAGAGTATGGTAGGACACAGAGTGGGTGAGGATATTAAAGGCCCGAGTTCAGAAATTGAACTTGTCTCATTTATGCACAAGAGTGTAAAATTAAGACTATGTGGTGTATTAGAAGAAAATATAGACCCAAAGATATTTTAAGCCCAAATTGGCTGAGGGGTGCATTTGCAACAGGATAGTCAAATATGAGATTCTGGTAAGTGAAGGCCCAAGTTCAAATATTGAACTAGGCCCAAAATACAAGTGGGGGTGTAAACATAGTTTAGTAGTAAAACACAGGGGTTTGTAAGTAGTAAGGGTCCAAGTTCAAAAATTGAACTTGGCCCAATTAAGCAGCGGGGCTTAGTAATATCTTTGTAAAATATTAAATTAATTAATTGAGAAAAAATTGTTTGTATTTTTGTTTACAAATGATGAATATTTTGATTTAATAATAATTAAAAAAACTAATTAAATTTTCACCCTGTTAATAGGATAAAGAAAAATTATTTGCATCCTAAAAGATAAAAAGGAAAATAAAATTAAAAATAAATTATTTAATACTATAAAATAACCTACATAGGAACTAAATAATATGAACGAAATTAGTTTCAACAGTATATAAGACTTAGCCTACAACTTATTTGATATAAATTCTATACAATTCACCCTTGTTGTATTATCCTTAATATTGAAAATTATAGAGAACAAAACAAAAAAAACAAAAACAAAAAACTAGAATCGTAACTAGTGTCCACTACCTCCAATTTTTCTACACCACTTACTATCAATACTCATGGTTCATAGGAGTCAAATATATATAGAACATGATAAACATATATGATCAAATAAATAAAACATAAGCATAAGTAGAAAGACTAACCTGAAGGTGACGGCAGCGGCGGGGGAAAACTGTTTACAGAGGTTATGTGTGATAGTGTTAGAAAACTCGCCTCCCAATTGTGAGAACAAATTTAGGTGTTTTGTTCAGAATCCTAAAATAATTGTTGATCTCCAAATGATTGTTGATGAAGACTTCAGGGTTTCTTTGTTGTTGTTCTTCGATGTGAAGAGCAACAACTTTTAAGAGAACTCTAGTGAGTTATTGATAAAAAATAATATGAAAGAGTGACCTATTTATGGTGATAGTTAGGTCAACAAATTAGAAAATAAAGTTAATTGACAAATCAAATTTTTCTTGGTCACCAAGCTAACCAATCATAAGATGAGTGTGACACAAATTGACACTGATTGACCAATAAAAAACAATTAAACATAAAAGGAAATATTTTTGGTATTTATTATAATTTTTGTACTCAGTTTTGGTCAAAAGTGCATAAAATCAAATAAATAGTTTTTTTTAAAATGCATTAATTAAAAGGACGAAAATAATATTTAAATAATAAAAAATAGCTTTTTGTGGTTTTTGAATATAAATGGAAATAAAATTAGTAACATATAGACAGAAAAATATTCAAAGTGCAACAAGTGAGATTTGAACCCATGACCTTATGTTTGCAAGCTTTATTCCTTACCTATTGTGCTATGTTGTTTATTTGAAACAAAAATCTAATTGAAAGTATATGAACATGAGCAAGTATTTGTTATTTTAAAAAATACAAATAAATTATTATGTATATTTTTAAATAAGAAAAATAATTTAAAAATGAATGTTTATAAAAACCAAATAATGTTAGTGTAAACGAACCAAAAGAATTTTTATAACCTAATTTTAAAAATAATTTTGAGTGTAGCACCGAGGCGGGCAAATTTGGAGTATGACAGGAAGCAATGCTCCCAGTTAAGGTTGAAATTCTCTTTGCGTGTGATCATGGAAACCAAGTTGTCAGAGGTTGAATGAGTCCAGAATGATGGTCTTGTGTCATGGCTAGTTATACCAGAAAAGAATGAAGAAAGCTTTTGATAAGAAGGTCAAGCCTTGTGAATACAGAGAAGGCGACCTCGTGCTCAGGAAGATCATGTCTTTTAACGCTGATTCTAGGGGTAAGTGGACTCCAATTATGAAGGCACATATGTTGTCAAGAAAGTCTTCTATGGCGCTTCATTGATTCTTGAAACTATAGATGGTGAGGAGTTCTCATGTTCTGTGAATGCTTATGCAGTCAAGATATACTTCACCTAAAGAAATAAAAGAACAGCTCGCTAAGTTGAAAACTGGATAGGGCGACTTAGGAAAAAATGAGTGTCTCGGTAGGCTGAAAACCCGAAAGGACGGTCTAGGAAAAAGTTATAGACGTAAACAAAATAAAATTTTCCCAATAGGTTGAAAACCCGTAAGGGCAACCTAGGAAAAAGTTATGGATTTTTTGGCAAGTAACTGCGTCGGACAAGACTTAATCATTAAAGCAATAACCTTCTTGGATTCTCATTGCACTTCAATTAAAGCCTATGCACATGAGTTTAAAGTTGTTAGGGAGAATAGGGTCATTGTGTTTCAATGTACCTTTTCCATATATTTACCATTTTCCAAAACTTTGTAATCATCTATGAAGTCATGCCATTTGCGGACTACCATTATATTAACAAAGTTTGGGCCTTTATCCATTTCTCGGTAGTTCTTATTTTAATCTGTCTACAAAAATTTCATTTATTATTGATAGTAATTTTCAAAACAAAAATACTTAAAGAAATAAAAACATGTTTTGGAAAAGAATTTACAAATTACTTTTTACTTCGATTTTGTGAATCAAATGGGACAAAAGTAGTGGTTCCAGGGATGGACAAACTCCGAAGTCTTGAAAAGTTTCCTCCAAGAATTATTCTCGGATTACTCTTTTTGGTATGCGCTTAGTCCCCTTTTATTTGTTCTTTGGATAGTTGAATTTCTCCAAGTTGTTATATGGTGTTGGTTTGGGTGGTTTGATACCTCTATCCCATATTCCCCAGTTAAGTCTTGATACAGATCTCTCTAGAAGAGTATGATTCCCCTTTCTAGCAGGATTATGATCAAGCAGACATGGTAAAGTTATGTAGAATTTTCTTATTGGTTGGATTATTTCTCCCTTTGTGTGTTGAGAAGTGGTACAGAAGCTCTTGCAGAGCATTGCTCCTTCCAGTCATAACCTTGTTGTTGTTGTATGCTCCTCGAGCAGCTAGACAAGAGCGTTATATTTTCTGAGATATGTTGAAACAGCTGTCAACTTTTGGGTTTTCTCTCGCCAAGTGTTGAGTTTAATTTAAAATCCCCATAAGTTTGACTTCTTGCAATGATGATAACTTCTTAATTCCTCAGATGAATCAAAGATGATTTTTCCCTTTAAGGTTGTTATCCCCATGAAGTTCCTTTGATCTTCCTTGGAGAAGTTTGTGCAACCGCTATTCCTTGGTGTTAAATTTTTATGGTCTCCCCTCGGTGACGTGGCTTCATCATCCCTAGTAAAGTCAGTTGGCGTCCCCAGTTGAAGTCTAGACGATATGGTATTATCTTACCTAGCAAAGTGTTGTACCCCAAAATTTGCCCTCTCATTTCTTCAGGAAATCATCCTGGATTCTCAGAGTCTCTCTGAAACAAATCCAAGTCCTGAATTATCATTTCTTCCCAAGCAAACCACTTACAAGAGCAAAATGATCACACAAGCTCTAAAGGCAACGCTTTTACCTTGAAAAATTAAATTCTAAACATTTGGAATTTTTCTCTAAAAAGGGGTGTTTAAGAAGAAAATAGCACTTCAGAACTTCTGGACCAACCTCCAGACGGAAATGGTCAGAAGTTGCAAGCTTGGCTCAACGCAGTCAGAAGTTGGCTCTTCAGCAGCTACATTAACTCAGTTAGAGGTTGCAAACGTGGTTTAATACGTAAGCCTCAAACAGAACATGGCTCTTCAGCAGTTGTATTAACTCAGTTAGAGGTTGCAAACGTGGTTCAACACGTAAGCCTCAAACAGAACATGGCTCTTTCAGCAGTTACGCAAGTTCAGCCAGAGTTTGCTAGAGGAATGCAAAGGAAGCAAAAAAGTCTGAAGGCTCCTTCAGAACATGCTGGAATCAGAAGATGAAAGGGTCAGAAGAGTGGGTGTTACACTGACACAGAATCTCTAAGTCCAGGATTTCCAGAAGCAAATCCAAGGAACATGTTAAGAAAGTCAGGAGAACCCCCAGAATTTCCTGAGACAGCAAGAGGCCGAGATCAGAGCTTGGTTCACGTTGTTTTTGGCAAAACAGAACTGCTGGTTTAGGTTTTCTCCTATTACAAGAATTTTGGTGTTGATAAGTCTCATCACCATTTAATGCTCATTAATGCTCCCAACCACTCCTGAACATTCATCCAAGAGGTCTCTTCACATGTGGCTTGGTAAACACCTTTCTGCAGGCTTAAGCATGGGTCTACGCGCCACCTTCCACCTATAGAGGTCACTTCTCCTCAATCCTTGCCTGCTGTTCTAGCCTAGGCTGAAAAGCTGTGCATTATCCCAACTTTCCATGAACTTCTTTCAAACAAAAAAATTTAACCTCTATTGGCGCCTTTAATGTTCAAGAATCCACAAGAGCTTTGCCTATAAATAGAGCACCATTGACCACTAAGAAGGCGTCCAGAAAAAACCAGAAAAAATTACTAGAAGAGAAACAGAAATCTTTAGCAAGAAAATACTTTGAAACTCTGTCAAAAAATCTTGGTGTCTCAAGAGCCTCAAACATAACTTTGAATCTCCTGTCTCAAAACTTCATCAATACCCAGCTTTCTTTGTGACTAAAGAACACCCTTTCAGCCTCTGACCATACATACACATGCACGTTCATCTACCCCTTTAAAAAAAAGGAACCTGTCCAGAACACCATCAGAGCTAAAAGCTAGCTCTCAATCACAAACTCTTCCAACAGCCAGGTAAGCACTTGCTGACCTTCATCACGCTGCTAAGCATCATCAGCTTTGCATGCTCAAATAAACATAATGTAAATATCATGTTGTTGTTGTTTGTGTTCTGAGGATTTTCATACCTCAGAATGTTTGAGTAGGAAGTAAATCAGTGTAGAACCTGCCTGTGACCTTGTTGGTTCTGTCTCCTGAAACGCTTTGACATTTGCTGAAGCTGTACCAAACATGTTCTCTGTTTTATGGAAAAATAACAAAACTGCAGATGTTCTGACTAGCACAGGGAGAAGCCAAGTGCTGACTTTGACGTTAGCACATCCGAAGCTTGTTATGCTGTCAATAATGTCAGAACTTCTGAAGATTATTGTATCTCCAGCAGGATCAGAACTTCTGATATCCCCACTAACAAACTTTTGTCTTGCAGCGCATGGGGGTCAGAACTTCTGATTTTCCCACTAACAGGTTTCTATTTTGCAGGTGCCAGGGTCAGAAGTTCTGACTCATACAGTTTAACCAAAAGGTTGATAATCTGGCAGCAGGCCTGAGTCAGAACTTCTGATGGCCTCTCAGCAGCGCGCTGGCTCTCTCTATCTTTATCTCTATCTTGCCTTTGTTATTTTATTTTCTTATATATTTTTCTCATTGAACCACCCCATGTACAAATATGTATCCCAACCCCCTAATTGTTGTAATAGCGTAGGATTTTATATTTCTGTTTTTTATTGCTTTCAAATATAAATGCTAGTAATTAGGATGTGTATGGAAAGATAAAATCAATGAAATAGAAAATCCTAATTCAAAGATAAACTCTTGTATGCAATAAAACACACTTGCACACTAACACCCCTAGGGTTACATCCACTTGTTGCCTTCAAAAATGGGCCATGTTTGCATGTCAAGTGTCTTTGGCAAAAACAAAAACAAATCAAATGATCATAGTCCCTCGATGACGCTATCAAGTTGCCTAAACAAAATGATCAAGTCCCTTAAGAAAATTGCCAAAGATACTTGACACTATTGCATTCATGGTCTATACGATGACCTACGCCTGTCCCGTTTACATCCTAACACAAGGTTGTTCACCAAATACAATGGTGAAATAACACTGTTAAAAGGGTTAAAAACATAAGGAAAGATCTTTGAGTAAAATAGGGTAGACAACTCTTAGTTACTTGATCAAACTTTCAAAGAAAACATCCTTGCTACTTTTCAAAACACACATCACAACACAATTTCCAAACAACTTTCAAAACATTGAAAACTTTTCAAAAGACAAAAACACCTTTGTATACATTCAAACAAGAATCATTACAAAGGTTGCCACAAAAGGCCTCTTTTCAAAACATTTTCAAAACCACACACACAAAGCACCATTTCAAACAATTGAAAAGCAAAATCAAGTGATCTAAGCAAGTAACTAAGAGCCCATGGATAACCATGGATAGAAAGGGTGCTAATACCTTCCCTTTCTATAATCTACTCCCCGAACCCAAGAAAACATCTCAAAGGTTTTTCCTGTGCTTTTTAACCTTTCCTTAGGATAAAATAAAAAGTCGGTGGCGACTCTTGCTCAACCGAAACATTTGCGAAAACAAATGCAAAATCTCAAGTCAGTTCTCTCACCGTATCACACAAAGTATGTATGATATTCCCTGGTGAAACAGGGAGGAGTTCATTATGTCCCTGCAACTTTATTTGTTTATTGTTATCAGTTTGTGTTTTGATTATTCTTAAGTAACATTTCCTTTCCCAGTGAAGTTAAGTCATGAAGTAGGATGTTGTTTCCTCAGTTGGTGCTTACTCTCTTACGGAATCTTCATCTTGGATGTGATTTAGCTGAGTTCAGTCTTTACCCAAGCTTATTTTGTCTGGATATCCCCAGTGCAATATGTCTATTTTGTCAGCATATACACTACATACATTCATACAAACGTCATGCATAGGTGAATTAAAGTTCATTGCTTATTTGCATTCATTAATGTTTATGTTGATATATTATACTCTTTGCAGAGTTATGTTACCCTCTCTCCAATAGAATGGAAATCCTAAGTAGAAAGTGTATATCCATTCAATTTCCCCCACTGGGTTATCCCTCGTGGAAGATTTTTGCTTTAGCCTTCCTACTCAGCCCATTACCTAGATGGAAATTAATCCCCATTTGAGTTTTATTCCTCATTGGGTGGTGTCTTGGTTGTTTGTTTCACAGGTTTGTTCCTGGTTTGAATTTGTGGTCCTCGACAGCAATATTATTCTGATCTCTCTAGGTTGTGAGCCTTGGATTGAGAGTGCATTTATTTTGCACGTGAAGACTTTATCTCTTCAGCAGGAATGTGTTGATATTTCCCCAGGAAATCAAAATTCCTTTCCCGACAGTGTTATTGCAATCCTTTTATATAATGGCAAGTGGCAGTCTCTTTATTTGAGCAACATGTACTCCCCCAGTAAGTCTGTTAGTGCCGGAGAAGATTATTTGTTAACTTCAATGGATGGATGGTCTTTTCAATATGCCAAGATAGTTTGTTGAAAGATCTTTACCGCAGTTATTACCCTTTTCAAGTGATATCTTAATCAAAGAAGAAATTGTTAACGTTCTCAGTAAAATCCAGAAGTCAGGTGACGTCTGTTACCCTTTCCAAGCAGAATGCCTCGATTAAAGAAGAAGTTGAGACTCGTTCTAGGTGGAATTCCAAAATTGTGAGAAACTTGTTATTGTTCTATGTTTTTCTACCTTCATCCCTGAATTTCTAGTTCACCATCATTGGTTAGTCAATATTCACCTCTTTCTCCTCATTGGACTTTACCCCAATAGAGTTGAGTTATTTCTATTCATAAGTACTGATGTCAATCACTTGTTACCAGTCATAAGTACTGATTTCGATCAGTCATAAGCATTGATGTCAACCCTTTATTGGCAGTCATAAGTATTAATGTCAATCATTTGTTGCCAGTCGTAAGTACTGGTGTTAATCATTTGTTCCCAATCATAAGTAATAATGTCAATCATTTTTTCCGGGTCATGAGCATTGATGTCAACTATTTGTTACCATTCATAATCATTGATGCCAACCCTTTATTTCCATCCATAAGTACTGATGTCAATCATTTGTTCCCATTCATAAGCATTGATGTCAATCATTTATTCCCAGTCATGAGTACTGATGTCAATCATTCATTATCGGCCTCGATATTGATATTTACCGGCATCTCTGAGCCAGTATTATCTTATTGTTTCTACCATCATCCTTAGGGTTGGTAGTTTACGATCCCTTGTGAGTCAACGTTACTTTCTTTTTACTACCTTCTCTGTGAATGGGTAGTTCACAGTTGCCTCTCAGTCGTTGTTATCCATTGCTTTTTCCTCATTTTTTTGAGATGATGTTACTTTGTCCCTCTTTTGGCTTTACCCCAATAGAGTTGAATCCTCTTCTCCCAGCGGAATATATTTTGTCTCCAACGGAGTCAATTTTCTTTCCCCATTCGAGTCGGTAATCCTTTCTTAAAGATTATTTCCTTATTGGCTTATTACTTGCATTGTTAGGAATTTCCATTGTGCGAATCTTACTCTGCATTTTGATTATTTAATTATGATTTTGGTTTTGCCTATTCATATTCATCCCCAGAATTGTGTCATTTCCTAGTAATTTATTTTCCTGGTTGGACTCTCTTCATTAGATTGTCTGTATTATTTTTGCCTCCCTAGTGGTGTTATGTGTCACCTGTGTGAACTTTATCTTTTACATTCATAATCATAAGCATTGCATGACATCTTAGGGCCAAAAATAGGGCTTGTTATCTTCGTATCTATGGATAGAAGACACTTAAATAAGGGCAACTGTTATACCCAAATTTTCCCATGAGATCTCTCATCATCTCATATCATCAAAATACATCAAGATCACACATTAGGGTTGGTTCTCTCTTCTACTTCCTCCTATCTTTTAAGTTTGCTTTTGAGGGATAACCAAGAACCTTGAATTGAGTGTCTTGTACATGTGAATTTTATGTTGATTAACACTTAACTAACATCAAAATATGTATATATGTTTCTTTGGATGTTTATAATGTAGGTGATGACACAATTTCATCCATCTCACCATCTAACCTAGGGTTTTGAGGGATAGTCCTTAGTCAAATGGTTGTTTAATGAATTCCAAGAGTTTGAGCTTCAAGGTTATTTTGATGACACCACATTTCTTTGGTTTAAAGAACTCTCTCCATTTCATTTAGGTCAAGCTTGCTTCAAAGAGAATGGCATTCATTAAGAAGATTCATAGGTTCGTGTGTTTATTTCCATGCCTTCTTTAACAAGTTTCATTGAGGATTAAGCTCCATCTTTGAAGGTGCTTCAAGATATTATTATTCCAGGGTCTAAATGTGATCCATCATACTCTATTTTTCAAATACAGTTCAAAAGATTCAAGGTTGATTCAATAAGCTTGACCTAATTGAACAAGTACTTGATTCAGTGATCACGTGTGCATAACTTTCTCGAATTTCAATTTTGAGTTTGTTCCTTTTTCTATGGATTATTATAATCATCTACAACAACTTCTTTTTACATGTCAAGATCCATTTGTGCTTTGAAAGTCATCAAGAGTTGAAAGGGGTTACAAGTCATTTTGGTACTCTCTGAGTGAGGTTGGGTTGACTTCCAAAGACCATATCTTGCTCATTTTTTGAGATTTTAGGTTGATTCTAAAGCCATGATTCTTTGAAGATTCCTTAATAACTTTTCTTCAAGGACCTAAGTCTAATTTTGAATGGAAGACCATTTAAGTTTGAAGAAGATTACAAGTTCTTTGGAAAAGCTATGGAATTATCTTGTGTGACTTCAAAGGATCTTAACTTGCTCATATTTTATCTCCTTGAATTCATTCTTTTCTTACAATAAACTTGAGGATGTTTACTACAACTTTGTTTCAAGGTTCAAGGATTGAAAATATATGGAGAGTCTTTAAAGAATTGAAAAGATTATAGGTTATTTGTGGATTTCCCCAAATTTGTTCATCATCTTCCAAAGGCCATAACTCTTTCAATTTTTATGATTATTGAATGATCTTAGTTCCACAATTCAATTTGAAGAGTCTACTTCATTTCATCTTCAAGGATCAAGATCAAATTTTCAGTGGAAGGCCTTGTAAGTTTGTAAGACATTATAGGTCATTTTAAAGCTCAACACTTAGAAATATTGCTAAGTACAAAAGACAAATTGTTTTTCACGATTTCAAAAGGACATAACTTCCACCTCAATTATCTAAATGGAGTCTTTCTTGGCATATTGTAAAGATTTTGATCTTGTCTTTCAAATGCTTCGAGAATCATGTCATAAAGCCTTCTGAGTTGTGTGCACCATGGATTCAAAGTTGGTACCTTAGAACTGAAGTTTCTCATGGCAGTCAGATTACAATTTCTATAATGTCACTTCTAATCACCAAATTTGTACGTGTTTTCCACTTAAACATGATTAGCATAGATGTTTGGATCATTTAGAGTGTCAAAACATATCATTTGGATGAGTTTTGATGCACATGTGATCACACTTTCTTCATGACCATGGGTGTGAATGACTTCCACTCAAATTGTATCATTCATCCTTCCTCTTGATTCCATTCACTTCTCCTAAAAATACAAACCATCTTCCACTCATTTTGGTAAGCTTTAGACAACCACAATCACTCTGCCAAAGTTCATTCGAAGCTTGGAAATTTGAAAATTCATTTCATAATTTCAAGCCTTTTCACCTTAAATTCTTTTCTGATTCATCATTCCCAACTCTTATACAAACTCTCCATCACCTAAACCAAGCAATTAGAGTTATAAACTGAGCTACAGAAGCTCAGTTTCAAAGCAATTTTCTTGAGCTTCGTTCAGGTAGTTTCCTTATTTAAATTGATCCAAACAAGTTACTAATTTGTTGTCCTCCTTCCGATGAGTCTTATACTTCTTTTAGATTGCATTTTTTATTGAGAATTGATCATTTATTTATAAATTTAGTTTTGCAATTTTTCACTGGTTTTTATAAAATCGATTAAGCTCTGATTTCAAGAAATATTTCACGAGGGTGAGGTTAGAATCTTCTGAAAGAGACGAATCCAATGATACCTCTATGAGCTTCAAACAATTCCATTTAAAGAATCTCATGAAATCCCTACTTGCAGGCGTTTGGAGGTTGAAAACGACCTACGTGTCGTGCTTCAACCAATGATTCGTTGACATTTGTTTTATTTTGATTGGCTTGTTTTTCATTAACTTTGTGTTTCTTTCTAAGATCCTATCATGCAGAGTGCTTCGGGTCCTTTTGATCTGCTTACTAACGCGTTTTGACATTGATCCAATGGTCCTTTTTTTTTATTTTATATTTTATGATTTTTATTAAAGATATGGTGTGTTATTAAATGAAGACCATATCATGCACAGCGCGTCAGATCCCTTGGATCTGCTTACTAACGCATTTTAACAATGATCTAATGGTCTAGATGTTTTTGGTTTATCATTTTATTTTTTTATTTTGATTTTATTTGTTGTAAACTTCAAAAATTCATTAAAAAATTCATTTCTAACTTGAAAATTATAAAAAAATTACTAAATTTTTTTTAATATTCTCTTTATGATTCTCCTTTTTCATAATTTTATTTTCTGATTTGATATTTTTTATGATTTTTCTCATCTTTTCAGTAGTTTTAATTGTTTATAAATATTTTTAGAACTTTTAAAATTCTGGAAAAAAATATGGAAGGATTCAATGACCTTTTGACAAATATTGGTGACCTGATTTTATTTTTATTTTTTATTTTACTACTTTTTACAATTTTTGGTTTATTTTTGCTCATTTCTTAATATTTTAAAAATAGTTCCTAAGTTTTAAAAATTCTATAAAAAAAAATTCAACACTTGTTGACACATGATTGACCTCTGATATTTTTTTGGTATTTTTATTTGGTATGTTAATACACTTTGTGTATTTTACAAATTATCTTTTTTTTAATCATTTAAATATTATTTTTATTAATTATATTTTATTATTTTTGTGATTGGTTCTGATTTGGAGACATTTAAGTGTTATTTTGGGACAAGTTCCTCAACCTCATTGGATCTTGGGTGTTGATAGGTTGAAAAACCAAATCCACTAAAATGGATGAATGATGTTGATGATATTTGAAACCCTGAGGCACTGGTTACACTATGATTTCCCTTTTTCCCCTTCATCTCATCCCCTTTCTTCCTTCCTTTTAATTGGTTCTTAGTGGCCCGAACTTGATTTTTGCAAGCCCAAGTATGGTTAAGTTTTGAGCCATGGCCAAAAACCTTGATGGCTCATTGTTAGGAGGCTCTAATTCTATCAATCCTCTAATGATTTTCATTAACTTTGACCTATTTTCAAGGCTCAAACCATCATGGACCATATCATTTGGAATCCCCTTTTTTCATATTTTATTTAATTGATTCTTAGTGGTTCAAACCTTGTGTTTGTAAGCCCAAGGACAATTAAATATTGATATATGGTCAACAACCTTGAAATCTCATTGTTAGGAGGCTTTGGTTTTATCAATCCTTTAACGGGTCTTCATCAACTTTTAACTAGGCTCAATGTTCAAATCATCATGGATCACTCTTCAAAAAATCATTCAATCTTCAACTATTATTCACTAACTACTAACCATTGACTATTAACCATTGACTTTACATTATGCTTTTACTTTATGCATTTATGTTATGTCTTTACTTTATGTCATTCACCTTTAAGCATTTACATCTCATGTTATTTTCCTTTTGCTCACTTGAGTCTTTACTTTCTATCTTTTTTATCTTTGCTCACTTGAGCTTTATTTTCTTTTTGTAAATATACTTTATAATCAACTTTAACATTAAAAAATATTAAAGTTACTTGGACTATCTGGTTACTGTCCCTGGCACTTTGGAGTTATGGATTCCTGATACTTAGGATTAGAAACTCTTTGATTTGAAACCCTTTGATATTTACTGTGATATTTTTTGAAGTTGCTCTGAATTCCTTGGGGTTTACTCCAAGGCATTGGTTTAAATTTTTTCTGTGTGCAGGTTATTCTGATTTTCATGCTTTGTTTGTGATTGGGAATTCCTTTGTATATAGTTGTTACTCTGGCCAATTTTTTTTATCAATGAATACTTTTCTTGGTTCTTAATTCATCTGAAGCTTGGTATTCATCTGGGGTTTAGTATTTTGATTGCTTAGTTTTAATTCAAATGATGGGAACTCTACATTGACTTCTTTATGTCAAGTGTTGGCTTCTTGTTGGTTAGACCATTCTTTTCCCTAGCTTTTACTTTGAGTACATAGGATAGTCTCTTCATCTCCTCCCATCTTCTTTAATTTTCAAAACTTTCTCCCTCCTTTTCAAAACTCTTCTTGTTTTTAAAAAAATTGAACCGCTTTCATAATAAACTTGGACTTAGGTCCATGCATTTTCAAAACTCTTTTTCTCAATAAAACCCTTAATCAATTTAATCATACTTTGATATCTTTTTCAAGACTAAAAGCCATTAACCTCACTCAAACCATTTTTGCCACTTTGGCTTTTTACTTTAAAATGTTTCTCAAAAGATTAGACTTTTGTTGATTCTTATAGTGATGCAAGCAGTTATACTTCTATGATATGTAGTGAAGCGAGTCATTTTCCACTTGGGTGTTGAGTGATATCTTGTTTATTTTAAATCCAAGATCGTGTCCTCCACTTTGAGATGATGCAAATGCTCCTTTCTCATAATTGTGGGTAGTGAGTATGTTTTCCACTCGGATATGACGATGATATCTCTTCTCTTAAAATTAACCAACACACATGTGTTTTAAAATTTTTGAGGTGAACTATGAGTACCCTGATCTTCTATTGCACGGAAGGTGGTACGTAGGCACTAAAGGTTCACAATCACGGTGGGTGCAAAAATTATAAAAATTACTTCTTTTCTCATCTCCACCATCTATTTTTGTATACACATTTTATAGCCAAAATACACAAATTTTCAGAGAGGTTCCTGCAGAGTAACATAGATGTTTAGGGTGCTAATACCTTCCCTTTTCATAACAAACCCTCATACCTAGATTTTATCCCTCTTTCTTTTGGATTAATCGCTCTTTTCTCATTTCTTTTGGAAATAATAAAGCGTGGTGGCGATTTTTTATTTGATTTGTACGAGTTAAGTCAATTCAATGGCTTAGTCTCAATATTTCTACCGCTACACTTGGGCCAAAGGGTTTAAATCATTGTATAATTTAAAGTATACTTATTTAACTTTACACAACTTTATTTATTATTTTCTAAGACTTCGAGCTGCAAAGCATACCTGCAAAACACACTAAGATTTCACCTTTGGTACCTAATTTTTCTTGGGTCCTGGTGGGTTAGTTTTTCCATATGGTTTAATGTTATTACCTTTATACCTTTTCAATTTGTCAAAATATAATGGCTCTAATCGGTCAATTCTTTTTCAATGTGTGTATTTGTAGACTGGGTGACTATGTTTCTTGTGATCTACATCTTTATTAGGTTTTCTATCCTTGTTAAATCCTAGTCCATTCTTATTTAAGTAAGGTCTTTGAATTGATAGGATCAAGTCTAGTTTTTCTTTCCCTTAGGCAAACTTACCTAAGGTTTCATGTAATTCATCTACTTCCTTTTTCAAAGAGACACAAGTCTCACAAGATTTATTTGAGTTTCTAATTTTAGTTATTTCTAACTTAAGGATTTATTACTTTGTTCAATAAACCCTAAATATTCCTTAAGGTCTAAGTTGCGTTTTCTAATTTTATCATTTTCTTTAACCAACTCAGAGATGATTCTAAATAAAAGTTTGTAGGAAGGTTGAGTTACCTCACCATTATCTTCCTCGTAGGATGCTCTTAAGAAAACTTCATCTTCTTCATTGGTAGTGAATTCTTGTATGGTTCTCCCCGAGGTTGATGTTTCTCTTCCTTTTCTACTTTAGAAGATCCCACTTGAAGATACTTATTCTGCACGATTTCTTACACATGAGGTTCCTTCATTTGATGTTTAATCTTCCGAAGATCATTTAACTATTGTGTATGTTATTTCGAAGGATGCCATTGAAGTTGTATGATAGGAGTTAGATGAAGTTGATAATTCTTCACTTTATAATCTTGTATTTTCATTTTTAAGTAATTGAATTAGCTCATTCAATTTTTCTATAATTTCCTTCTTCTTGAATTTTTCCTGAAATTCATGAAGGTTCCCATCTTCTGATTTAAGGATTGGATTAAACTTCCAATTCTTAACTCTTAGATATTGTTTAGTTAAAAATGTCCCAATATAACTTCCAATGTTTCTAAACTTTGACAAATATTTAAAAGTAACAACTTCATCTTCTTTGCCTCGTGTGTTCATCTCCTCTTATTTGATACTTGGAGAAACTCCATATATCATTTCAAGAGTATCCCACATTTTCTTGGCGGTTTTGCAATGATGAACATAAAAGAATTTAGTATCCTCTGTTGGACTTGATACTTCACACACAAGAGGGGGGTGAATTGTGTGGTTTGAAAAAATGTATTGAAAATTTTTGGCAAGTTAAATCAGAGTTTGAAAATATTTTCTAATTGTAGGCAGCGGAAAGTAAATATTTAAAGTGCAGAAAGTAAAAATTTAAAGAAAGAAATAAAACACCAAGAGTTATAAAGGTTAGGTAAAAAACAAAAAGGACAAACCCCTCTCCCTAATACTTGGTCTTGAGAGTTTCCAATAATACTAGAGAGACTCACGAACCCCATTATATAAGGAAATGATGGTTTCCTACAACTAAAATATTACAAGACAAATGATATATGTGTTTGCGTCTTTTCTCCCATGAGTTGTTGAAAGTGAAGTGGCCAAGCTTCCCTCCCAACTGTAGATTCAAGAGGTTAGTCTTCTCTCCACGAACACAACCCTTGTAGTAGTTAGTCTTCAAGTTCCAAAAATATATTTGAGCTTAATTTTTGTTTAACAAGATAACCAAATAACCTCTGAGATTTTAACCAGGCTAATCTCAAACCTAGGAAGATTTTCAATATCAGCTAATGTTCAATCAATTATGAATCAAGGGATGATTATCAAAACTAAATAATTCTCAACCAGTCATGAACCAAGGGAAGATTATCAAAACTAGATAATCCTCAACCTATATATATATATGTATATATATATATATATATATATATATATATATATATATATATATATATATATATATATATATATATATATATATATATATATATATATATATATATATATATATATATATATATATATATATATATATATATATATATATATATATATATATATATATATATATATATATATATATATATATATATATATATATATATATATATATATATATATATATAATCCCTATTTGTACAATATTCAACTAAGGTTTATAAACATAGTTACCTTGGTGAATTTATACAATTCTACCCTTCCAAAATTACAATGGTGACCTCACTCACAAATGGCACTTTCCTCATAAAAGCCTTTCGCTATAAGAACTAGTCAAAGAAAGTTAAAATTAAACTTAGAGAGATAGAGAGTGAGTGTCAATATACAAATTCATGTTCTGAATGATTTGATATGAGAAAGGGAGCCTCTATTTATAGGCTTGAGGTTCCCCAAAAAAGGAAATAACATTTAAGCCAAAAAGTTGGTATCTAATCGATTGACAATTTTTCTAATCAGTTCATTTTTGAAAATTAATCGTATATGAGTTCCCAATATGGAAAAATAAGATATATAGTCGTTGCATAGAATCTGGGTGCATTCAACTTGCCATGTGTCTTAAGTTTGCGCCAATCTAATCGGTTAGCATTTTTCTCCAACCGATTAAATATAGTCAAAAATTCTTTTAAGGATTTCTTACTTCTCATATCCTGTTCTTTACAACTTCTATATGTTTTTCAAAGTATTTTCTTTTGAAAATCACTTGAGAAAATGTTTTAGTGTGTGTGCTAATAGCCTTGTACTTCTATGAAAAAATCCATTTGTTTTTACATAGTTTCACTCACTTACTAATTTAAGTCATGTTTTAGGTGAATTGTGTGTTTTAGAAAAATTGAGTTTGAAAAACTTTGGAGATTAATTTTAGAGTTTAAAAATATATTTTAGAATAGTTTTGAAAACAAGCAGCGAAAAATAAAATTCAAGAAATAAAGTGCGGAAATTAAAAGTTAAGGGATGAGAGAAGACACTAGGAATTATACAGGTTCAGCCAAAAATAGCTTAGTCCTGCCTCCGAGATTTGATTTTGAGAGTATCCAATAAGCTTAAGAGTTTTTAGTTGGTTGAACTCTTGAACCCACTTATACAAGGAAAATGAAGTTTCTAGCTAACTTCCAATAAAACAGCAAACACAGAGAGAATCAGTGAGTTTTCCTTCTGTTTACCTCTAGTTTTGGCAAACAACGATGGTCTTTTAGCAAAAAGTTTACAGGCGAGATCGACCAGGGAATCTCAGTATAGTGCTTCAGTTTTCAAGTGTTTTTCACAAATTATGTTCAAAAGGGTTCATTCGACTAAGGCGAAACGAATTTAAAAGCAATAAAGCAGGACTTGTAAAATAAAACAAAAGATGTTTTAAACTATAAAAATAGATGACATAACATCAAAATAGTTGAAAATGGGTTGATTCAAACATACATTGCCCTAACTTGACTCATTTCTCTCGTTCACTTGGGTACTCTAAGTGACTAGAGTGTAGGAATGTGAAAGTTTGAACCCCTGACACTATGCACTGAGTGCTTTATTTATAATACAAAAATAACTACTTTTAGCGGGTTTCGCTTCTTCATAAGCCACGTGTCTCTTGTAACTTCCCTCCATGAACCCACGTTCTCTATCCCTACTATCGAACCCATGTTCTCCACCTATAACACTTTATTTTGCTAGTTAAACATTCTTTGGGCTTTTTAACATTCTTAGGCCCAATCCGTTCATCATGAGACCTCTTTTCTGGTTGATTGCGTCCACAAGCCCAATTGACTATTTGTGAAATATATCCCAGTCGACTGCTTTTGTAGTCGGCTTCCTATAATTCAAAGGTCTCAAAGAGCCTTTTTGGCTTTTGGTTGAATTTTAACCTATTGTGAAAATCCTAGCCAACAACCCCCCCCCCCCCCCCCCCCCCCCAAATGTCCTTTTCGACTGCAAGAACAGAAACAGGCATTTTAATCCTTTCTCTTAGTGCAAAGTGACGTCATTGTAATCATGACCTTTTCCCTCAAACGTTACATCAGCAATCACACAGTCACTTCCACACTTTCTAGATTCAACTTCCTAGGATAATCGTGGCCCTTAACTAACCAACTCAGTCAACTGAATTTCCACCTATTTGACATGTGCCGGTCGTGTAGCCATATTTTTTCCACTTTCTTCCCAAACGCTTGGTTTCCTTGATGGTATAAATACCCCTTTCATCTCTTCATTTTCCTCTCCACGTTTTCTCTGCATACTCAAGCTATTTGTTTTGTGTACATAAAAGAAATTCTTGCTTTCATTTCTACCCAAAAAAAACTTTTCACCATATTCATGGTTGCTTCAAGCCAAATCCCTGAGCACATTTAAACTCCCAAGGAAATTAAATTGGTTTCAAACATGAGTGAGTTTTTTGTTCATGATCAAAATACCTTCGTTTTGGAACCAATGCCAACACAAAATCTCCAAACTTTTTGCTCCCAACTATTGCTTCCCTTCATCTGTAACAACATTCCTTACGCGCTATTGGGGCTTATTCCTAATGAGATTAGGGCACCTAAATAATTGGAAAGTTGCTTCCCCACTCACAAAACTACAAAACCCCCTATCAACAGAGATTTCCCTATAGATTTTTCACACATCTACCGGACATCTAAAGTCTTCCGCTTCGCTCCTGCTATTAACCAAAATTATATCGCATGGTTGAATAAAGTGGAGAAAGTTAAAGGTGACGTTTGGAGGGCCCAAGGCATTTTTGACTTGATCCAGCTTTCTAGGGTTGGCCCTAGTTATTGCAATCACATGCTGATTTCTGCACTTTATTTCTGGGAAGGCTCCATAAACACTTTCCATTTTGCAGTTGGGATGCTTACTCCTACCATGTTCGACATTACGGCCATCACTGGTCTCCGCCCTACAGATGAAGCGTTCTTTCCCACTAAAGCAGACGAAAATTTCATCCCTTTTGAAAAGAACATTGTTGGCTTCACCAAATATATGGATCATTTTCACGCTAAACATGTTGACATTGTGTCTGACGAAGAGCATATTGCCTTATTTGCCTTGCGGCCTTCCAAGTATGTCTTCTACAGTCGGTCTTTGAATATAGCTAAACGATTCATTGTGTTAGCTCATCACCTACATATGGGTCGAAACATATGCCTAAGCAAAATTATATTGGGGTTTCTCTATGAATCACTAAGCGTGGGGGTCGATCATATGACCTCACTTTCATCTACTACCAGCTATCTTCTTGTTAGGACTTTCTGGATGCTTCAATTGTGGTTAAATGCCACTTTTGTGAGCCAGCTTAAACTGCGCCTTTTTGAAGCACAGGAGACTACATTTGCCCAACGTGCCAACGAAAGCCTTCGTCTTGCTACAATGACATCTTCTAACAATGACATGACTCGAGAGGAGTCACTTGATAAATACCTAAAGTTTTTCTTTAGGTGCACTTCTTTTCAGCCAAGCATGGAACCCTTTGCCTCTAGAACACATGGTCCTGAGTGGTTCACTCGACCACTTCCTCCTGTTGATCCTACACAGATCCCTGAATCCAAATCCATTTGGAAATCCTTCTTAACCCCTAGGCTCATAGCATCTAGGTTAGGATCTAATGATGGCGTAACACTCCTGTGTTATCAGCCTAATCTGGTAGCTAGGCAGTTTGGCTTGTTCCAACCTTTGCCTCGCAGCTTTTATAAGTCATCAGATGAACTTTTCCTTTCGTCCACCAGCTACAGTGAGGGAGAATATGCTCAATAACTTCACCATTTTGCTGTTGGCGTCCCCAATATGACTCATGTCGCATTTGAACCCCTCTTCTACACCACTGAGGAGTTCTATGATTGGTGGACTATGCAATTCGTGCAAAGTAATGGGACTCTCAAGTCCTTCAAGGCTCGACTGAACCATGCTTTTAAATTTATGCTACAAAATTTTTGAAAAGTTATGGCTTACTATTGGGACTGTCAGTCGCCTCCTTATTCTCCTTCTCGCTCCTTTATGTTTTGACTTATAACACTTTGTCTTATGTTATTGCCTCATTCAACGGTTGAGCACAAGAAATGCGCCAGGGAAGCTATCAGTGGTGCGACGGTTTCTCCCTCATCTAATGAACCTCTTGGAACTTCTTCTTAGTTAATCTGCTAATTTGATGGTTTACTAATTGTTTGCGTTCCCTTTATAATCCTTTGATTATGTTGACACATTCGTAGGCCCCTGAAGCTAAGGTCGTCGTCCCTCCCGAACCATCCCCAAAGAGACGAAAACACTCTTCTAACCAAGAGAAATGAGCTGATGACGCGTCTTTGCCTGCCATCCCCAAAAAATCCAAAAAGTCTCAGTCGACTCAATTTGAGTTTGTATCAAAAAGGCCACTTCTGCCATTGCGCCTGCTCTAATGGTAGCAAAAGAACGAGTTTTATAGCTTGCACCAACTCGACCAGAGAGCATTAACTCCAGTCCTGAAGGACGCCATTAGGTACCTTCTTCTTCAAAGACTCTTTATCTTAGGAATTTTTTTCCCTTTTATGATTTTGTTCTTACTTGCCTTTATTGTTTCACCGACTGGCAGTTAAACCTAAAAAACGCCCCACCAATATTATCTTGAAATCTTCCAAGACCAAAAAGAAACCAAATATGGTCTTGACTGATAGCGAGCCTTTTGGGGGCGGCCTTAACTCTACTATTACTCAGGGTACTTCTGAATATTATCCCATTGGTGAAGGATTGGAGGACGATGCCAATAATGATAGTATTGGGAAGAATACTGGAGATGATGGCCTAAAGGGTCCTGAACAAGTTGTCGTTGTTGACGTCACCATAACTACCAACCAAAATCCCTTCCAAACAGAAGAAGTGACTCCACAGGAAACTGCCTCTTTCGGAACCATTTCGACCCCTCCCAACATTATTCTTACAACCACCACCATGTCTCCCCAACAAGTTGTTTATCTAAGGAAAAACAGCCCTTTTGAGTACTTGAAATTTTTGGTGAACGCTAAGAACCGTTCGACCGATGGAGGCTCCAACACTTCTACTGCATCTGGAGGCATCTCTTCCCTTGGGACATAAGAAGAAGTTCTTAATTGTCTCAAAACCATGTTCTTCCATGTTGATTTGATCACCCATATAGAGGTGTATCCTTATGATGGTACTAATATTAAAGAAATGTTGAAGAAACTTGACGTTCAAGCTGCTTCTCCTTTAGTCCTAAAATTTGTAGCAAAAGCATCTACCTTCCTTGACCAACTTTTGGTCAACTTGGCCGAAAAGAAAGAGATCCAGAAAAAATGTCTTCCTAAAGATAAAGAGTGCACTATTGAATTGTCTTTGGTGAACTCTTCCATGGCTGATAGTGAAGAGTTAAAGGAAGCTCTTTACAAAGAAAGAGCAGACTTCAAAACTAGGGCCATAAATATCTCCCAATGGCAATAGAAGTTCATGGTGTTGAAGCAACAGATTGAAAGGCTGGAGAAGCAAATTGATGAGGCAGAGACTTTGCAAGTTGTTGGGTTTCACACAACTGAATAGGCGTTGAATAATGAAGCTCTTGTTGGGGTCGCTCATCTGGAGCGTGTTGGCGCGTTGACATTAAACTGATCGACCTTGACACATCTATCTCGTTAACCAATGCTCATTGGCACTTGCTCGAGAATTCTATATAACCCTCAAGAATAATTTGCCTTTTTAGCCGTTTTCGATTTCACATGTACACTGAATTTGTTCTTTCCATAGTTTTTTGTAATTCTTAATTTACACTCTAGGTCTCTTTGTGGCCTCTTCATTATGCAATGAATTTTATCCTTTGTTTATTACAATTTCTTGCAACATAGGCCTATACCTCTTTCAGTATTTTCCATTTACTTGTAGTATTCGACCTTCTGGTGTGAGCTCCTCAATATCATAAGCGTTGTTGGAAAAAACACGCACTACTCAAAATGGTCCTTCCCAATTTGATGACCATTTTACTAGGACTCTATCCCTTCTATCCATAGGCAGGATCACTTTCCAAACCATATCTTCAAAGACGAACGCCTTTGTATTCACCCTTTTATTATAGGCCCCTGCTACTTGTTCTTTCTGCTTGAACAAAGTATCTAATGCTGCTAGCCTATGTTCTACAATTTATACCAGTGTATCATACATCATTCCCCAGTAATATTCAATATGAATATTTGATTGCCTTTGTACCCTCACCGACTGCAGATGAATCTCTAGAGGCAATACTGTTTTGTGCCCATAAACTAAGTTGAAAGGCATTGTGTTAGTCGACTCCTTTGGCGAGTTTCAACATGCCCAAAATGCTTGTCCAAGAGATGTATGCCAGCCTCTAGGATTTTGGCCAACATGTTTTTTTATCAAACTTATAATGATCTTGTTTGCTGCTTCGACTTGCCCATTTTTCTAGGCTTAATATGGTGTTGATGTTAACAGTTTGAACCCCATTTTTGCAGCGAACTCAGTTACCTTTCAACCTATGAACACAGTTTCTTGGTCCATTGTTATAGTTTTTGGTATTCCAAACCTATGTATGATTTGATTTTGAATAAAGGTCATTACTTCCTCTTGATCTATTTTAACCAAAGCGACGACCTTTACCCATTTTGAAAAATAATCAATACCCACTAAAATGTACCTATGGCCTTTCGATGAGGTAGGTTTGATTTCTTCTATAATATCTAAAGCCCGTCCCCTGAAAGGCCAAGGTTTGATAACATAATGTAATTCTCTAGCTGGTACATGTTAAATTCCTGAATGTTTTTGGCATTATTGGCAGATTTTGGCGAACTCAATGCAATTTATTAACATGGTCGGCTAATATACTCATATTAGACACAACAACTATTTCATTTTTTGTCCTACCTGATGCGTACCATTAGCTCCACTATGTACTTCAGATGTTGCTATGTATGCTTCGTTTTCCCCTAAGCATTTTAATGTATAACTTAACGCAATATACTTAACTTTGCGCTATGTCTTCCCAACTGGATTTTTTAAGTAATCGACTATAGGTTTCCTCCAATCATTCTCAAATAATGCATCGATGACAAAAACTTCTTCTACCACTTCAAAATTTCTAAAATAATCATAATTCAAGAGATCAGGGATCACTTCAGGTGTTGCCCCCCAAGTTTTTGTCATTTGCGTGTTCTCAAACACCAATTTATCTTTTACCTCAATGAATTAGTTTATGTTCTCTTTAGATAACTTATATCCAGGCGCTAATTGGGCCATGCCGTCCACCTTTTGGTTGTCAATACGCCTCAAATGACTAATCGACACGTTATCAAATTTCTAAAGTAACGACAATGCTTTGGCCATATACATTACCAGATGATCCTTAACGCATTTGTATTCTTTGGTCAATTGTTTCACCACTAACTCTGAATCTCCTTTGATGTCAAAGTCTTTGATTCCCACGTCTAACATAATTTGAAGTCCAATTATTAAGGCTTTATATTCAGCCTCATTATTAGAGTGTTCGCCTTTAATCTTATAACGAAGTCTGGTTGGAACTCCATCTGGTGATAAAATAAATATCCCTACTCCAGTTCCTTATTGTTGTACCCCAAAATTTGCCCTCTCAATTATCAAGGCATCTCTCACAATGATTCTCAAAGTTCAAGCTTGAACAAGTGCATTGGGATTTTCCAGTACCAAAATTAAAAGGAAACTGTCAAAAAGGGAGAAAGCAGATAAAAATAACATTTTGACAAATTTGGAGGAAAACAGGTCCCCTTCGATTCAGTACCCTTCGATTGACTCTTGGCCTCCTTCGAATGCAACTTGGATTACATCCTTCATTTTGAGCAAGAGCCTCCTTCGAATGCAACTTGGGAATACCCTTCGACTCAGAAGCCAGGAACTTCCCTCACGCTAAAAGGCAATGACTCCCTTTATGTTTGTTTCGACCCAAGCTTCGATTAGGCAATATACTTCCTTCGAGCATGAGCTTTCGATTTGGCAATAAGTTTTCTTTGATACAAGCTTCGACTGGGCATTAGCTTGTTTCGACCACAAGGCTTCAACAAGACATTGACTATGTTTGTACTAGCTTCGACTGGACAACATTTCTCTTTAGTGTGCTGCATTTCCATCCTTGACAAACTTCAGCACATGGTTGATGGCCCCTTCAAAAGACGTATGGCGGTGGACTTGAGGGGCATACACATGAGTCCCTGTCGAAGGGTATGCCTGACTAGTCCATTCGAAGGACACATTTGGCCCTTTTCAAAGAAGCATACATGATCCATTCAAGGGACACGTCTCGGAATCCCATTCGAAGGACATGCTTGAGGGCCCATTCGAAGGATTTACAAAGCCTCACCTTAAGACACATTTGGCCCCTTCAAACGATGCACAAAGGTGATTCGTTCGAAGGACACTTGTTGGAAGAAAGTCAAACAATATGTTGGAAGAAGAATCTAGTCGAAGGAGGGTCAAAATGAAAGGATGAAATATTCAAAGATGTTTGATGCCAAGTTCAGGCATGGTACACTGGCCAAAACTGCTGCACAGCAGTCTTGAAACACTGCCCCATTCTTGCACCAAAATAGCATACAACCACTGTCCCTCGAAGGCTACAAAGAGCAGTTTACTCAAATTGTTCAAATTAGTTTGTTTTCCCTCCAAAAGCTTCGGCCAACTTTGCCTATAAATAAGAGGCCCCAACACATGTTTAAGGAGGATCTGAGGACCAGAGGAACGGATCCCCCAAGTTTTCTCAAACACAACAAAACTCTCAAGTTCATCAACACTTGAGAAATCAAAAAAACCAGAATCCCAAACACTCACCTCTTTCGATTCTGAAGAACACCCCACACATAAAAGTTTGCTCAAACTCAAAGACAACCTTCTGTGACAACTCTTCGAACCAAAAGCGAACCCCCTGTGACTACTCTTCGAATTCCAGAAATGTCCAGGTAGCAGTTCAAGTTCGAAACCCACATCCATTCAAGGCCTGAAGCAAGGTAAGTTATTCTTACCTTTGAACTTTTCGTTCCATGGCATAGTAATTTTCCCTTTCGTTTGAAACATGTCCATACCATTGCTCCTTTCGTTTCCACCCTTTTTAACATATTTTTTAGAACTAAGCCTTTCGTTTTGCTTTCTGTTTACCTGAACTTGCTTTAACTATTAAACTGTTTACAAGACAAATACTAGCATGGCCTCAGGCCATGTTGCCATTTAATGCTTGAAATGAAAGAAACATGAAACAGAAAATGGGAAACGAAGCTTCTGGCTTCTACCCTCTTTCTCCAGGTCAAACGAAAGAGACAACCAGGAGGAAAACCATGTTGACTTCTAGGCCCAAACGAAAAGCATGCCTTCACTGACTTCTAGGCTCAATCGAAAGCCATTCCCTCACTGCTTTCAACTTCCAGTCGAAGAAGACAACAAGGCAACAAGGCAGAACCAAAAGGCTTCGCCATACACTGACTTCCAGGCCAATCGAAGGACAGAACCTCACTGGTGCCAGCCCCTAATCGAAGGCCATGACCTCACTGGTGCTAGCCCTAATCGAAGGAGGCCAACAAAATGCAAGTCGAAGGGCGCTACTGCCTGGGTCGAAAGACACTCATTTTTCTTACTTTTATCTTATTTTTTCCTTCATATTTTTTATGCCTTTCGATATGGTTGTAATAGCGTAGGATTTTATCTTTCTGCATTTTATTTACTTTGTACAAATGCTAGTAATTAGGCGTGTATGGCAAGATAAAATCAATAAGTAGACAACCTAAAAATCAAAGACAAATGCATGCAATAAAACACACTTTGCACACATGCACCCTTAGGGTAATTCCACTTGTTGCCTTCAAAAATGGGCCATGGTATGCATGTCAAGTACTTTGGAAAAACAAAAAGATCATAGTCTCACGATGACGCTGTCTTGGTTGCCTAAACAAAATGATCAAGTCCCTTAAGAAAATTGCCAAAAATACTTGACACAATTGCTATCGTGGTCTATACGATGACCTGCGCCTGTCCCGTTAACATACTAACACAAGGTTGTTCACCAAATACAATGGTGAAACAACATTGTTAAAAGGGTTAAAAACATGAGAAAGATCTTTGAGTAAAATAGGGTAGACAAACTCTTGGTTACTTGATCAAAAATCTTGCAAAACATCCTTGCCATTTTTCAAACGCACATCACAACACAACCTCAAAAAACAACTTTCAAAACATTGAAATATCTTTTCAAAAAGACACACACCTTTGTATATATTCAAACAAGAATCATTACAAAGGTTGCCTAGACAAGGCATCTTTTTTCAAAATATTTTCAAAACCACACACAAAGCACCATTTCAAACAATTGAAAAGCAAAGGCAAGTGATTTAAAACAAGTAACTAAGAGCCCATGGATAACCATGGATGAAAAGGGTGCTAGCACCTTCCCTTTCCATAATCTACCCTCCGAACCCACGAAAACATCTCAAAGGTCTTTCCTGTGCTTTTTGGCCTTTCCTTAGGATAAAATAAAAAGTCGGTGGCGACTCTTGCCAAACCGAAACATTTGCAAACACAAACACAAAACAACATAAAGTCAATTCTCCCACCGTATCACAGAACTGGCGACTCTGCTGGGGACATTTCTAAAAGTGGGGTTACCTTAGGGTTTTAGATCATTGTGTTTTCAATTGTATGCTTTGTATGCTTTAATTTTGTGGGCTTGTATCAGAGTTCTATAGATCCTAACCCGGATCTGGGGATACCCTTTAGGTAAGTAGCAATAAACTGTGAGGGATCTGTCCGGCGTAGACCGACATGGATGAAGCAGTAGCTACGTTGGTGTGACACCTTGGTCTGTACCGATATCCCTTGTGTTGGAACGAGGAGAATATGGGTCTTCTAAGGAGTCATTAAGCACCAACTGACCTTAGAACCTTAAATTGACCAACTTGGCCATAGAACAGTAGCAGTATGCTACACTCATTGAGACTAAACTTTCGCGATGATTCTGGCTGCAAGGAAAGGTTGCTAAACTGGAATTATGACCGATTGAGGGTAGTCAGTGATATTGAGATCCTCTAGAACCCGGTTACTATTTTTAGGACAGGTCTTAACCAACTGAACTGAAAGAGGGTAGTACCTAAGCTCCATGTCAGCCTGAAATCTAAGGGCTCTCTTGTGTGACTTGTGTTCCTTTACCATGTTTGCCTTTTGCGGATACTTGTGGTGTGTCTTTACCATGACATCATAACATCATACCATAGCATTTTCAAAAACCATTTCAAGGATCTCGAGGGTCTTTGATGCAGGGTCACGTTGAACCAGACGTCTACCAAAGGGTAAGAGGATTCATTTTCCTCTAAACAAACGCCGTCAAAGATCAAGTGCAACAACTTGAATCAGAGGCTATGACCCACTTGACATGGTGAGCTTGATTCTCGTGGAAAGACATCCACTGATACAAAGTTCTCCAATCAAGGATGTTCAATTTCTAACATTTTCTTGTGTTTACCCCGCGAGATCCTTGAAAACATGCATCCACATATCATGCATCATATCATGACAGGTTTCTCCCATATAGGCCTCTTTATCTTCCTACTGTTTATTTCAGTAAGATGGAACAAACGGTGAAAGATCTTCAAGCTCAATACACTCAATTCCAACAAATGTTTCTGGCTATGGCTAAGGGGCAAGAGGATGTGAGTTACCTTTTTACCCTAACTGACCAAAGGACGAACGATGATCCAATGGGCATACGTTATGATACGTGGAAGTCAGGAATTGTCTCAATACAAAAATCGTTTTGTACTTCTCTTCTCAGCAAAAGTAACAACAGTTTCATCACCGCCAAAAATAAACAATCTAGTTAATTAAAAAATAAGATGAATCTAATGATAGAATTTCAAATAAAAAAGTCACAGCAATGAGAAAGACTTCAAACAAAATTTCCAATCTGCAACTTGGAAGCCTCCAAATTATTGCCTAAAACTTTCTCTAATTCATCATACCATGGAACTCATAGCCTTTGGTCATTCATTATAGGTCCATGAACCTGAGGTAGAAATTTAAGCTTCTACCTTAACAAAACTTATGACTAGAAAATTACATGTACAAGACTACAATGCATTACAAAACAAGGCAACAAAAGCAACTATTGTACTCCACTCCACCTAGCCCAGTCAACAAACTGCATGCCACCATAAACATTGTTGGCGAAACGCACGCCAACTGTGAAAGCCAGAGCAACTGGCGGAACCTGCTTTGCCATTGGCGATGTTTCTACCAAACGTTCGAGTCCATTGACGATTTGGTATCGCGTGTTTGAAGATACCGCAAGGAACACACCTGCACGGATGTTCAAGAAACATGTGACGGGAATGAAATACAACATGTTGAGGTGGTCTATACATCAGTAATACTCAGAAGTCAAAACCGGACAATTTCATACCCCAAAGAGCAGCACTCTTCAAAAGAGGAGGTACAGGTACGTCGTCTTCTGATGTCTTTATGCTCCTGGTAGCAATAAGAGATGAAATATTAATCTCACAAGAAAATAAGTACCAATTTGCGGAAAATTGTGCAAGTATCATTCAGTTTGAAAGCTGCCGTTTATGTCTGAACATGGAAAGTTACTTTTGGGTGTAAATCGTGCAAACAATGTAAAGCAGACTGTATACAAGAAACCATACCGTTTTGCAGTCATGATCACGTTTGCAATGCCTTGGCCTATAATACCGCATCCAAATCCAACAGCTCCATACATTAAACCCTGGAAACAGAAAGGTAAATCAAAATCAGTATTATCAGTTGCGGAAAGTGGAAAATAGAGGATTGTTAAAATTCGCTATGCAATAGTGCTATAGCGAACATTTGACAACATTTTTTATTAAACAGCATATCGTGGAACAATAGCGGTATGTCCAAATTCCGATATGCTTAGCGATATAGCACTGCTATAGTGGCTATTTAACAGCATTGATCAAACAAACGAAACCACCCATAATTTGGTTTACCAAAGAAATGACCGTGCATTCATTACCTTGAAGAAGTATGTTCCAAGTCTCTGCTGTACAGAAAATCTACATCCTGGCCTTTCAGCCTCAAATACACTGCATAAAGTAAGCAAATAGAAAATTAGTATGAAAAAAAAAAATCAAAATCCGTGTTGAAATTTCAACCATTTAATCTTGATCCAACAACCATCGATGTGTTGACATCAAAAGCAAGGTTCTTTTAGTGTTATGATGAGTAACCTGCTAGGCAAAGCTGCGTAAGCTTTCTGCATACTTCCGAGGAATCCCTTAGATATTGATGGTTTTCCGATTCGAGCATAAGGTGCCAACATTCCTACCAAAGCAACATTAACAACCAACCCAACAAGAAGATCTGCAACATACAACTCAAATTCATTCCAAAAGTCTTTGCCTCTCTTTTGATATTCAGCAACAGTAGCACAACAAGAATCAATTACGATCTGCATATCATGAGCGAAATCGGATGATACTCAAGTATACTCAAGTACTAACATTAAGAAATATAGAAAGTGTAAACTAAGATTACAATAAGACAATCTCCAAACAGACCTCTGAGCCAATTTTGAAAAGAAATGCTGGGTCAGCCAGCATTCGGTTGCGAAGGATAGAGCATGATCTCATCGCAAATCCTAAAGGCCAAAAAGATCCCTGAAATTTTTAACATCATAGAAAACAACATTGAAGTCCAAGGTAATTGTCATCTTGCTTTGCACAAAAGCATGCACTTTCCAATGAAAGAAAATGTACCTCTAAATCCAAATATCTAAGAAGAAGCAACTTTGGGATTCCCACAGTCTTAGCAGCCTCCAACATATCAAAAGGAAGAGTAACCCCACGTGCCTCCGTCTCTCTCAATACCTCGTCATATTTTAGCATTGGCCCAAACTCCCCCTCTTCTTTTTCGTCATCATCATCACCACCACCGCCGCCACCACCTCCTGCTCCTCCACTTCCAAAGCTCCCATTACCACCTCTACCATCAAACACAACTCCATTATCACCATTTCCAACACTCTTGGAATCCAACTCACCATCCAAAACTTTGAGTTCCTTCCCCACATTACTATCACCTCCCTCATCCGACAACTCTATCCTAGTTACAGCAGGCTGCGATTCAGCCGACGACTGCGACATACACATTATCAAAAACGTCTGTTTCTTTTGTATAGACACATACGATCCACCACCACACTTGTTCACACAAATGGATGGAAATGCAGCCTCATTTAACAACATCAAACTCCTAAAACTCAAACTACTAAACCCTGAATATTGATTCACATTCTTCCTCAAAACAGATTCTTTCCCTACACTAACAACACGCGCCACCCCAAAATTTGAAGAACAACCCGCCATTTTCCTATAAAAATTATAACTTTTCTCTACCACAAAACCACACCCAAGTAAAAATTAGAATCTAATATCTATCTATCACCAGCTCAACAAGTAACAATGAATCAAGCAAAAACAATTATTGAAACAAACAAATGCATGCTCCTGGTAATCGAGGAATCAACTAACAAACAAAAACAATAGTTGAAACCAACAAACCATGTTTCTGGGAATAATGTTAAAGTCAACCAAATTTCTCAAAGTTTGAATTTTTTTTTCTAAAATGAAAGTAAAACAGCTCAGAAAATGAAAGTAAGCTACAAAATGAAAAAGGGTGTCAAGAAAAAGGGTTTGTTAAGGGAAAGAAGTGTACCTTGTTGGGAGAAAATGACAGTATAGTAGAGCAGTGAGGTTAGTGATCTAGAACATAAAAGAACAAGAGGAGTAAATGCGGCGAAGTGAGTGTGATGTTGTGGTTCCCCTAGTTGTGTTGGTGTTGAAATTTGAGTTATATATGAATTTGGAGATTGAAAATTCGTACTAGAGCAATAATTGAAACAGTTATACTACGCAACAGCATAACACGACACGTAGAATATTAGCGTATCTCTTTATCTATTAATCGTGTGGGTGGGATGGGAGCTTGAGATATTTATTACAAAATAATGAAGCATGCCATAGCATTATATTTATTATACATGGACCCTCTCTCTCTTCTCTCTTGTATGTTGACTATGCCATCAAAGTACCTCACTAAGCATGAAATATGGCCTGAAATATGTTTAAGAACACTCTAATTTATCTTTTAATAAATAATAATTTTACACTAAAACATGTTTTTTTATAAGTAATTAGTTAATTCAATTTCTATTGATCAATCACATGCACTAAGTGGTGATTTCTTTCATTTATGTTTTAAGGTTTCATCTTTTAATAGGACAAACAATTCACTTCATTCGTTTTGAAAATTGTGCACTTTGTTTGTTAGTTGTCTCTCTCTTCATCTCCATACAACATCTCTCTTTTTTCGTCTCTCTTTCCCTTCCTCTAACCCTAGCCCGCCGCAACCCCTTTCTCCACCCTATATATGACCATCACCACCTCCGATTGAAAAACCAATTCCATATTCGTTCTCCCCATCTCACGACTTTCTTAATGAACTGAATAGATTTTTGTTTCGGCGAACGTTATCGTCGACTACCACTTCTCATTCTTCGACTGTGACAGCTCGAAATGGAAAAAGAAAACATTTTTCTTTCTCTTCTCCTCATGCTCTCTTTAGAGAACAAAACATCTTTTATTTCGGAGCAATTTTATCGAAAATCCAGTCTCCATCTCTGGCCATTCAAATATGAGAGAATATGTTTGCAAAGATAAAGGTATATTCTTTGATTTATTGACTTTATGTTGATTTACCCTCTTTTCTGATTTTCTTCACTTTTTTCACATTTTTTGATGAAGTCTTTCACATTTTTTCATTTAACTTTTTCGTGTTTTTGGTTTCATTCTGGTTTCCGTGCTTACTTAACAGATATTCTCCTATTTTTTGCATCGTTCAACATGTTGTTTCAGTTCTATTTACTTTTCATGTTTTAGGTTTTAAACTTTGAATGAGTTATGTTATCATGTTCTGATGAACTTTGTAGTGTTTGAGTTTTATCGACTTTTCATGTTTTAAGTTTTAAACTTTGAATGAGTTATATTATCATGTTCCGATGAACTTTGAAGTGTTTAAGTTATATTGACTTTTCATATTTTTAGTTTTAAATTTTGAATGAGTTATGTTATCATGTTTATTTTTCATTTATACCTATAATATTCAATACTTTTGTAATGCATAATATTCAGGTTTTGGACATGAGAAAGTTTCAAGTGGATCTCTGTGTTGCTAGCCGAAGTGAAATCCTTTTTCAACTTAACAGTCTCAAGAATTTATTTTCATGAGTTGTAGTGAAAGTATATATTTATGTGTATGTATGTATATGTTTTACTTTCTTGATAGTTTAAACAGTTTTGGTTTTGTCTGGATTTGTATTTTATATTCTGTTCTGGACTGGGCCCGACTGGTCCAAAAGCAATGGTAAAGACCCAGTCCAAACGGTCTTGCGAAGGGTCACGCCGACCAAGAGGTACATCCTTGCCCGACATCCCCTGCTAGTACGCTGTCCTCGACTCCACACTAACCTGCTCGATCTCAGCTCGAACACTCCTCCTAGACAGACTCTATCCACTACGCCATCACCTGGATCCCGAAAAGACCGCGTCCTCGTCCGTCTGTACTTCACGCAAAACATCCAGGAAGGGGACCACGTGCGGGTCCCTACTACGCATGTAGAACCTGGCAGTTCCTCTATTGGGCCAAACCTGCCCGGCCCAATGAAGGAACCTTGGCCCAGCGCTGGGGGCTATAAATACCCTTTATTCCCAGAGGGTCAGGTATTCATTCTTTTACCCATACTCATACTCTTGCCTGCTCGTGCTCTTACTTACTTCAGCATCGGAGTGCCTTGCAGGTACCCCCCCCCCCCCACCTCGTTCAAAACTTCAGCTCAGAGCCAGCCGTGACGGTCCAAGTCTGATCAGGTTAGATCAGTGGCGCCGTCTGTGGGAATCTAGCTTCCCCGTCTTATAAAACTCAAAGACCAAAGCTCAAATTCAACTACCGCTGTCATGGCTGATCAAGCTCGCGATGAGCAGAACATCCGCGTCGTCGACACTAACAACGGCACCGCGGACAAAAACGGACATCTTGATAACGCCGGCAACCCCGGCCACAACACCATTCCTGCGACAACTGTCCCCGGACCATCCACCTATCGGGACGGAGCTACTGCTTCATCCTCCTCGGTCCCTCTGCCACTCGAAGACGACCCGGCAGCCCTTGCAAACTATCGGGCTGCCCGGTTCCAGGAAGTCCCCGTCCCCGTCGGGGCGGATGCCATAACTCAAGCGCTGTTCGCGGCGATAAATCAAACGAACTATCTCATCTTCGCCCAGGGGGAGAGACTAAGGGCGCTTGAAGACGATCGAAGACCCCCAAGGAGGCATCGGAGGCCCCATACTCCCCCTCCTCGAGTGACTGAAACCCAACTCCCGTCTCCCCCGCGGAGACATTACAGGGAGACCTCTCGAAGCCGATCACCCCGACCAAAGGAGAAACGGCCTCATCTGGAGAGGCAGCCCATCATTCAAGCCGGAGAACCTAGTCGCGACCCAGCGAGACAAGAAAGAAGGCACTCTGGAGACGGGCGTGTAAAATTCAACCACCGAGCATCCCGCTCGAGAGAGACTCAGCATGACCTGGACCGTCGTGCCAGACAGTATTACAGGTCCCCATCTCTGTCTCCGGAGAGAAGCGACGAGGACGACCCTCGCGGTCCCCTGTCGCAAGCTATTATGGAAGCACCCATCCCCCCTGGCATGGAGAAGCCCCCACACTTGAAGGAGTACGATGGAGTCGCGGACCCGGTCGACCATATAGACAGGTTCGAGGCTATGCTGCATTAACACAACGTCAGGGGGGCCATCAAATGCCGACTATTCCCCACGACTCTCAGGAAGGCGGCAATGGACTGGTACAAAGGACTCGCCCCGGGCTCAATCACCTCGTGGCGAAACCTGAAGAACCAGTTCATCAGTTCATTCACAGCTTCTCGGCGACATCCGAAGACCGAGGCGGCCCTCGAGGCCATCATCCAGTGACAGGATGAGACCTTGAGGGAGTTCATCAATCGCTTCAACCGGGAAGCTATACAGGTCCCCTGTGCGGACCATATGAAGAGATATCTGCTGGAGATGGGGCTCCTCCCCGGCACGGAATTCAGAAAATCCGTGGGCATCGAGCCACCTCGGACATTCGATGCCCTCCTCGAAAAAGCTCGGGCATACATGGACTACGAGGAGAGGGAAGCAGCCAACAGAGCCCGAGATCCCAGAACTCGCGGGCCCAACAGCAGCTCGCGCCAGGAAGCTCCTCCTCGACGAACCGGGGAGAAAAGGAAAGAAGACAGACCCCGGGAAGTCCGGGAACAAAGAGGACCTTCGGGGCGTTTCACCGAGTACACTCCGCTCACAGCTTCCCGCGAGCGCATTCTGGCGGAGTGTGCCAGCACTGATTTCAAGGACGGCAGTGTCAAACGTCCCCGACCTACTCCCGCCAAGCCTAGAGCATACAAGAACAAGTATTGTCAGTACCATAGGAGTCATGGTCATCTGATTGAGGATTGGGTCCACCTCAAGGATGTCATCGAAACCCTCATCAAGGGAGGGAGGCTCGCGCAATACCGGCGAAGCGACGCTCCCCGTCGTGACGCCTAAGAAACTAAAGTGCCGGAGGAGGATGCCCGACCATCTGACGAGTCGGTCCCTATCCAGACTGCCTTCTCCGTGACCAGGCCCGAGGACTTTGACTTCCCCGAGCACCTGCAGGAGCCGCTCACAACGCACAGCAGGTGGGAATATTTCCCCTCCGCCCTAGTCATCAACGGCGGCGGGTTCAACGACTTGACCATCAATTCAGCCAAGAGGAAGCTGGACGAGCTGGTCGACGCGGCTCCCCCGCAAACAGTGACGTTCGAAAGGGTGAAGGGCAGGTCAGAACCCATCACCTTCTACCTAGAAGAGCTCCCCGGCGGAGCCCCGAACGCGGTCATCCCCTTACTGATAAGGGCCAGAATGGCCAATTTTGATGTACATCGCATCCTCGTCGACGAAGGGAGTTCCGTCGACGTGATGTACAGCCAACTGTTCCGAACTCTACAGCTGGACGACTCAAATCTCTCGTCGTATGTGGGGTCGGACTTACAAGGTTTCAACGGCTCGACCTCCAAACCTTGGGGATATGTCGAGCTTCTGGTTACGTTCGGTGAAGGGACGACCACAAGACAAGTCAAAGTACGTTTCCTTGTCATCGACTGCCCGTCTCTGTACAACTGCATCTTGGGGAGACCAACACTGGCAGAGCTGACAGCGGTGCCCTCGACCGTCCACCTGAAGATGAAATTCTACACCAAGCGGACACGGGTGGCTACTATCCAAGGAGACCTAGCCGCTGCCCGGAGGTGTTTCAACGCCGCTTCTAAGGGACGTTATACTGTCGATATAGGGACCAGGCCCGCCAAAAGGACGCGACAAGAGCCCGACAAGCAAGAGTCCCCAAAGGAAGAAGTCCAGAGAGCTCCACCAAAGGTCGACTCAATAGCTCTGGACACTCGTTTCGACCAGGATGAACCTCCTAACGGCGAGCAAGTTCCACTCTGACCGATACCGGACGGGGATTTTGAGCTCGTCCACCTCGGCACAGACCCGAACAAAGGAGTGAAGATTGGCAAGGATCTCTCCGACCTGGCAAGGAAGCAAATCAAGGCCTGCTTGCGCGAGAATGCCGATCTGTTTGCCTGGAGCGCCGCAGAGATGCCCGGACTCGACCCTGAGGTCGCCTGTCACCACCTCGCCATAGATCCAGCCGCTAGGGCCGTAGTACAACGTAGGCGTAGGCAGTCTCCAGAAAAAACGGAGGCTGCTGAAAAAGTTGTAAAAGACCTCCTAGAGGCAAATTTTATTTCTGAAGCCCGGTATTCCACCTGGCTGTCAAATGTTGTACTCGTTATAAAGAATAATGGAAAATGGAGGATGTGTGTTGACTATACCGATCTCAATCGGGCCTGCCCGAAAGATGCTTTTCCTTTTCCTAACATAGACATGCTGGTCGACAACTCGGCCGGCTACAAAATGTTGTCGTTCATGGACGTCTACTCGGGCTATAATCAAATCCCGATGGCCTTGGGCGACAAACACTGCACGGCTTTCATGACCATCTCGGGCAACTATTACTACAACGTAATGCCCTTCGGACTGAAAAATGCCGGGGCAACTTACCAACGCATGATGAACAAGGTTTTTCACAAACAGATAGGTGACATGCTCGAGGTGTATATGGACGACATGATCGTCAAGTCCCGAGCAGACACCGACCATGCAGCACACCTCAAGACGATCTTTGCCCAAGCAAGACAATGTAAAATGAGGTTCAACCCCGAGAAATGTACATTCGGGGTCAAGGCAGGAAAATTCCTCGGATTCTACCTAACAGAACGAGGAATTGAAGCCAAGCCCGACAAATGTCGGGCGTTCTCCGACCTCCCGACACCAACGTCGAAGAAGTCGATACAAATCATGAACGGCGTGCTCACGTCATTGTCCCGCTTCGTCGCGAGGTCCTCTCAGCACGCCCTCCCCTTCTTCAAACTCCTTCGTAAGGAGGCAGCCTTCGAATGGAGCGAGGAGTGCGAACAGGCACTTCGGCACCTAAAGCAAAGCCTATCTCAACCACCCGTACTATCTCGACCGGCCGACGGGGAGCCACTGTACTTGTACTTGGTCGTCTCGAACAAAGCCATCAGCACGGTCCGCGAGACCACCGACAGACAGAAACCCGTCTACTTCACGAGCAAAGCCCTACAAGGACCCGAAAGCAGATACCAACAGATAGAAAAGGTGGCTCTAGCCCTCGTCAACGCGGCGAGGAGGCTCAGACACTACTTTCTGGCCCACACGATCATTGTGCGAACCGACCAACCGGTGAGGCAACTCATGGGTCGGCCTGATATGGTGGGCAGGATGTTGAAATGGTCCTTGGAACTCTCCGAATTCGACATTCAGTACGAGAGTAGAAAAGCCTTGAAAGCGCAGGCCCTGGCCGACTTTGTCGCGGAAATGACCACTCCTGACCCACCCACGGGGAAGGAACACAAATGGACCATCTTCGTCGATGGAGCATCCAGCTCGTCCGGAAGTGGCGCAGGAATCATGTTGGAGAACGAAGAGGGCGTTGTGATCGAACACTCCCTAGCTCTGTCCTTCCCGACGTCAAACAACCAAGCAGAGTACGAAGCCCTGCTCGCAGGACTGAGACTAGCCGAGGACCTGGGAGCCCGCGAGGTTCAGATCTACACCGACTCCCAACTCGTCGCCTCCCAAGTCCAGGGGAGTTACCAAGCCAAAAACGACAACCTCGTCGAGTACTTGAACTTAGTCAAAAAATACATGACAAAGTTTGTACGGGCGGAAATTTCACATGTTCCCCGCGAGCAAAACACGAGGGCAGACATATTGTCCAAACTCGCGAGTACGAGAAAGAAGGGCGGGAACAAATCCGTCATCCAAGAATCCCTAGCACGCCCGAGTATTGAAAGATCCTCGACGCCAGTCTAGGTCCACGCCATAGGGGACACCTCGTCCTGGATGACTCCGGTTTACAATTTCTTGACAAAGGGCGAACTTCCATCGAACCAGTCTGATGCGACCGTCACAAAGCGGAGAGCATGCTCCTACATGGTGCTCGAGCATAAACTGTACCGCAGGGGATTCTCCATCCCCCTCCTAAAATGCATCGACGAATCCACAGTCCCCGAGGTACTGCGGGAGATACACGAAGGGATCAATGCCCAGCACATGGGCGGTAAGTCCTTGGCGAGGAAAGCCTTTCGAGCAGGATATTACTGGTCGACAATGCAGCAGGATGCCAAGGAACACGTTAAGAAATTGCGAAAAGTGCCAGAAGCACGGCGACATGCACCTCGCCCCCCCTCACGAGCTGAGCATACTATCGTCTCCGTGGCCGTTCGCTTGGTGGGGTATGGATATCCTCGGACCCTTCGTGCAAGGGACTTATCAAAATAAATTCCTAATCGTGGCCGTGGATTACTTCACGAAGTGGATCGAGGCCGAGGCTCTCGTGAAGATCACCTCGCATAATATCCTTCGCTTCTACAAGAGAAACATCCTCGCCAGATTCGGAATTCCGAGTGCACTGGTGACCGGCAACGACACCCAATTCACCGACCACGGGTTCCAAGACTTCGTCACCAAACTAGGGACAAAACAATACTTCACTTCGGTCGAGCACCCTCAAATCAACGGGCAAGCCGAAGCTGCGAACAGAGTCATCCTTCGAGGACTCAAACGCCGACTCGGCAAAGCGAAGAGGGGATGGGTCGAGGAGCTGCACAGCGTCTTGTGGGCATACCGCACCATGCCCCACTCGACGACGGGCGAGACCCCATTCCGACTAACATACGGGACCGAGGCCGTCATCCCGGTAGAAATCATGGAACCATCCAGACGGACGGAAAGCCCCTTCGACAAAGAAATGAATGACGAGGCACTAAGGGATGAGCTCGACTTAGTCGAGGAAATCCGATCTGGTGCGGCCCTACGCGAAGCCACCCTAAAACAACGAGTGGCTCTGCACCACAACGACAAGGTCATTAAGCGCGAGTTCGAAATCGGTAGCCTAGTATTGCGAAGGAACCAAAAAGACTCCCGCGAAGGGAAGCTGGCCACGAACTGGGAAGGGCCTTATCGCGTCCACGGCACCACTGGTACCGGGGCGTACTACCTCGAGCAACTAGACGGAGAGCCACTACCACGACCCTGGAACACTACTAAACTAAAGCAGTACTATAGTTGAAAACCACGAACACTAAGGACCCTCGACTGTCGGCTCCCGCGCCCAGTCAATGAGGAGAAACGTCCGACCCCGTAGAGAGGCCGAGGTACATGCCCGACCTACGTCCAAACCGCATAACATCGTTCAAACAAGAACAAACGATAAAACCCGACGTGGACACCTCTACCGAGCTCCACCGTCGAAGTACCTGTAGGGCAGAACACCCAGCTCGCGATGGGCAGTTCACGTCGCAGGCAAATAACCCCCGACCGGGTCATATACCCGACCAAGCGGCTTCGCTCCGCATGCCCGACGAATCTTGAAGAACGTTGGGCCATCTAAAGGGTCAAAAAGGAGTCTCTCCCCTCTAGGTCACCACTTGGGCGACTCTGGCCATCAAGAGGAGGCCGAGTACACACACGAACAAAAGACTTAGGCAAATTTGCCAACAAGGTCACAACCATATACGAGCACACATCGGGCCCATAACTTAGGCCAATTTTTGCGCAAAAACGTAAAACACAAGCACGGGTAAACAATCAAAATTGAAACAAAACATTCATTCAAAATGCCCGTAGGCAACAAAGCAAATAAATGTAAACCGACCAAAAAGGCCGGCGATGTTTAGGAAATACAAAGAACGGGCACGCAGGCCCAGAAAATATAAACGGGCATGCAGGCCCCATAATAAACATCAACAAAGGCGCGCAGGCCCATCACTATCTCACAATTCAGCTTCCCCGGAGCTACCATCACCAACAACAGGAGAGTCGGGCGGAGGCACGACCTAACCGTCAATAATCTGAGACATATGGCTCACCCCTTCAATGTTCAGGCCTGGATTCAACAAGGAAAGCTGGTTGACCGCGGCTTCAAAGCCGTCCACCATAGCTCCGACACAATCCCCCTCGAGAAGTTGGATGCGAGCGACCAGTTCCGATCGACTCCTCAAAAGAGTTGTATCCTCCGACTCGTCCTCAGCCGGAAGCATAGAGGCCTTCAGGTCCTCGATCTCTCTGGCGAGGCGCCCATTGTCAATTTCCAGACGTTCCCAGTCCGTATGAAAAAGGTCTCTCTCCTCGGCCAGCTTCCCCGAGTTTTCCTTCTCCAGATTCAGCAACTCTATCTCCGCCGCCAGCAGCTCGGCTTGCTCGCGGAACATCTCCTCGGAGCGCTCTAGAGCAGCCTTCAACTTTCGCGAACTGGAGGTGAGGGCAGCTTTCTCCTGTTCCAACTCTTGGATACCGTCGGCGTCCTCCCCCTCCTCGTCCAGTACAACGGCCATCTCGACCATCTTCACCAGCCCGGCCATATTGGCGGCCAGGTGCCTTCTTCGATTTTCCTTTTTCATCTTCCTGATGGTTTCAGCTTCGTCGGGACTCACGGACAAGGGAAATCCCTCGAAGAAACCCTCCTCTTTAAAGCAAGGGGGCAACCCGAAGGACCTCACAGCGTTGGAGTCCTCACCGACCTCCGACTGACTTTCCACCTGATTCCTTTTCCTCTGTATCAGGTCGGTGTGTGGCTCGACCTCTTGGACGTCAGGAATCTCCCCTGAAGCAGCTCCCGAGCTAGGTGGCGAGTCCACCCTCGTCGCCTGAGAAATGCCCGGGCTATGTGGCGGGCCCATCCTCGTCACTTGAGGAGGTCTCACCACCCTCTTACTCACCTTCCTGTCACAGGACAACTTCAAGAGCCTCTCCCTTCGTCCGGCCATCGAACCTGCATGAAAGAACCCCAGGTTAGTGACGAGCAATAGGCGAACAAATAACAGGTAAAGAAATTCAACAAGACAAACGATAACGACCTAGCAAATTCGCAGCCTGCCCGAAAGACTGGCACTCCACAAGTGCCTTTGTGTCGATCGGTCGGGCCTCGAAGGTCAGATAAACTTCCTCGTCAAGGATATCCTCCCCCTCCCTCGTGGCCCATCTGGCGGGGAAGAAACTGTCGACATACCGACAGAGAGTACCGTAAGCCTTCTCGTCTTCGGAGCTCATTTCGCCCCGCGGACATGTGGTAGTACCCGGTCCCATGCTCGTAGTGCCTCGAGGTCCAATGTAGGGGAAATTTGGCCACGCGCCCCAACACCGGATGCCCCTCGTCGTCCAAAAGGGCTTCCCCGTGGTCGTCGGTTATAACTGCTTCCTCCTCGTACACAGACTCCAAACCCGTTGTGGTAACCGGCCTCACAATATACCACTTATCCTTGAAACCCCGCACGAAATCCATGTACATCCTGAAAAGTCTCTTCGACTGTTTCAGGGAAACCCAACTATGCTTACCTCCCCGGGATTGGCGTTGTAGGTGGAAGACTCTGAAGAAGAGGGGTATGGTCGCCCCAATCCTTAGAAACCGACAAGTTAGCTCGAACGCCCGGATGAAAGCGAGCGAATTTGGGTGAAGCTGCGACGGGGCCAGCCCCAGATGGCCGAAGACCCCGACCTGAAAATCACTGAAGGGCAGCTGCAACCCAAGGTCCTTGAAGGAAATTTCGTACATAGGGAATCCATACTCGGGGAACTCCGAGCAGATTCGTGCAGTGAAAGTTGGTCGAGTAACGACGAAGTTCTTCTGGAAATCGGACTGGCTACTGCCCGCCTCGAGAATGGTGTACGCCCTTCGACTACGTCGACTATAGGCCGAAGCTATCCCTCTGGGCTCGACACTCACCCAGTCCAGCAAAGGGTCCTCTATGGTGTCAACCAAATTCACATTTTCATCAGCACTTTGTTCTCCCACCTCGGGGCGCCCTGAAGAACACGGTTCGTCCGCCATGGTTACCTACAAAGCACGGGAAACCAATCAATTGGGAGCAAAACCACACGCTCGCCGTAACAAACGAGATGAAGGGAACGGCAAACCACGTCGCTCCATGCGCGACCACAAAGTGGTGTTTCGAAACAAAAAAAGAGCAGTCACCTCCCCGACTCCCAGTCACCACGACAATCTACAGAGCGCCTGAATAGGCCAACATCTTGACCACTCACAAAACGTGTCGACCCAGGTTACGAACGTGGCGAGCAGCGTCATGGGTCTCAAAACTAGAGCCATGAGTTCACCGGGCACCACCAAGAATTAGGCGCCCTGAGACATGAAGTCCCCGGGCAGCACTGCGAGTCAAATACCTAAACTATGTGTTTACCGGGCGCGTACATGCGTTCGCCGGGCATAAACATGGATTTGTCGCGCTAAGAGTAAATCTATCGGGCTAATCCCAGGCTTACAGTCTCTAAAACATCTGAAAACAATGAAAATCATTCATCACGGAGGGAAAACGAAGGAAATAAGGCACTTACTTGGAATCAGGAAGGTAATGTGACGACGGAGAAAGGAAATCAGCGACGGAGATCACGGCGGTCCTATGAGTATCTGGGAAGAACAGCAACAGCAGGAGCAGAGTGCAGAGGAGAAGCGCGAACATGGAAAACACGTTTTGGGGCCCAAAACAACCCATTTATAGTGATGACGTGGAATATCAAACGTCACCTCGGGGAACCATAGAACTTCCCTCCTCGACATGTAGCTCCTCTAGGCAATGATGACCCTATCGTCAGTAGGGTGGCAGCACGATTCCCAAGAGATACCTCATATGCCCAACGAATGCGCCCCGTCGAAGACTCCCCGAGCGCTTCTCGTGTGGCATCATCTCGTGTGCCCGACACGGGGAAAACTCCTCGAGCAAGCTGCGGGAACGGCATGTCTGGCCGGAAACGAGACCCCGCGACGCAGGCGACCTAAGATCAAGTCACGGCTCCTACTACAGGAACCACGACTTAGGGGGCTCCTGTTCTGGACTGGGCCCGGCTGGCCCAAAAGCAATGGTAAAGGCCCAGTCCAAACGGTCTTGCGAAGGTTCACGCCGACCAAGAGGTACATCCTTGCCCGACATCCCCTGCTAGTATGCTGTCCTCGACTCCATACTAACCTGCTCAACCTCAGCTCGAACACTCCTCCTAGACAGACTCTATCCACTACGCCATCACCTGGATCCCGAAAAGACCGCGTCCTCGTCCGTCCGTACTTCACGCAGAACATCCAGGAAGGGGACCATGTGCGGGTCCCTACTACGCACGTAGAACCTGGCAGTTCCTCCATTGGGCCAAACCTGCCCTACCCAATGAAGGAACCTTGGCCCAGCGCTGGGGGCTATAAATACCCTCTGTTCCCAGAGGGTCATGTATTCGTTCTTTTACCCATACTCATACTCTTTCCTGCTCGTGCTCTTACTTACTTCAGCATCTGAGTGCCTTGCAGGTACCCCCCCCCCCCCACCCCGTTCAAAACTTCAGCTCGGAGCCAGCCGTGACGGTCCAAGTCTGATCAGGTTAGATCATATTCATATGGGAAAACACCTCTTTTCTTCTTCTTTGTAGGGATTTAAAATTGTCGAAAGAGTTGTCCAAGAAATAAATTTAAAAAAAAAAAGATGAAAAAGGTGATACTTACAATTTACTAGTGAAAGGGTTAGTTGTGCTTCTATTGACTTTGGATTTTTGTTTGTGGTTGGCTCTTCAGAAGCAAATAGTGGGGGAGGAGATGGCACACTTCTATTATGAGATAATGTTTGAATCTTTATTTGTGATATATATATATATATATATATATATATATATATATATATATATATATATATATATATATATATATATATATATATATATATATATATATATATATATATATATATATATATATATATATATATATATATATATATGGAGTGTCTGAAGGTGAGAAAAACACAAGAAAGTGGGGGTTTGAATTGGACTTTCTAATAAGGTTATGCTTTTACAATTATTTCGCAAACTAACAATAAAGAACGTAACTAAAGAAAGACTATAAAAGACTCTTTGGTTTATCCAGGTTCACCTTCAACTCAGTTACTCATGTCCACCCTCCTCAGGTGATTTTTCCTTCAACAAGGACTTAATCCACTAATCTCAACAGATTACAGTTGCACAGGCTACCCGCTGGTGTTTAACCACAACCACCTAAGAGTCTAACTGACACCTTAACCCTCTCAAGTCTCAGACTAACAACCTAGTCACTTGAGGTAATAATCAATTCTAAATATAATATCAATCAATTGTATTTACAATATTTGCTTCTAAATAAGAAGATTAACATAACTATGAAGAACAAAGTCTCTAATACAAATAATAAGCAATAACTCTTTCTGTTTAACCCTTAATATCTTAACAAAATAATGAGAAGCAACTATTGTGTTCTTGATATTTCTCTAGAAGAATATTTATAGATGTATATGAATAGTGATTCTTCTTTTTCTCTTGGTATTTCACAGTATTTCAACAATTTGATTCAAGAGTGATAATGGTTGATAGTTCGTCAATCTTCAAATGTTGATGAGGTCTCTTTATATAGGCTTGAGGATAAGATCGTTGGTGGTACGAAGATGTCGCTTTTCTTTGCCAGCTACACTAACGATAGCATTTCATCATGTGAGATGACATAGTACAATACGTAATCAAGTAGTGGAATATTTTAAAAGTATTGACTGTACTATAAACTTTATGGCTAAGTTTCTTAAGACTATATCTTCTAATGATTTACTTCTGCTTGAAGTAGTAAGCTTGGAAGATAACTCTTAATCTTGTCTTTGTCTTCTTTTCTTCTTGCTGGATTATTTCTGAGAGGAGTGATAATGATCCAGAAGATTCTTCATTGTTGTATAGAGTCTTTCAGATAGTTGAATATTTTCTTCAGATATATAAGCAGTAGTTTATCTGATGAATAATGTCTTCTTTGAGAGTGAAAGCTTTTCTGATCATGACTTCTTGGTCTTGTCTTGATTTCTTGATAATAATCTTTTCCAAGATGCATATCTGATGTCTAATTTCTGAAGCAACAACTTATATCAGTACATATGATGTTAACATTGAAGTCCTTCTTTCTGATCTCTTGATCTCTGGATTGATTCCCTTTCTGATGAACATTAAACATTCTTTAGAACTTCTAATGTTTTTGTAGAAATGATCACAATATTTCTTCTGATGAGTGCAATGGCCTTTCTGATGATATTTTTCTTCTGATGAATATTACTTATGTTGAGTAGATTGGCTTAAGAATATATCATCCTTTGATCTTGTCTTCTGATGGACTTTGAGATGTTGATTAGAAATGATTCCATAAGATCTTTTTTCTTTGATACTTTCTTCTGATGGAATACTTCTGATGTTGAATGAATGTGTGTATTCCATGAACTCTTCGAGTCTTCATAATCTTCACTTTGTCTTCAGAAACATGAGCAACAACTTTTCTAATGAGCAAACTTTGACTTATGATCTAGGGGTAAAATCTTTCTCCTTATGTGTTCAGAATCTTGAGTTCGTCTTTAGAATCCAAGCAACAACTCTTCTAATGAATGAATCTTGACTTCTGATCTTCTGCATTGGAAGCTTGTTTCTTGTGCAGTCTTGATTTCTGATCTTAAAGTAACATCTTATCAGAAACTTTTTCTTCTTGGAAACTCATTGAGATTCTTTTCTTGTTGAACATTCAGCATTCCATAGAACTACCAATGTTACATTATAAATACATATTTTCCTTATGTTTTATATATTTTTGATTATGACAAAAAGGGGGATAAAGCATAATGATTTTGATACATATCTATATCTCCTAAAACACAAATTAAGACCTGGAGTGCTTAAGAGATATAAGGGTTATGATTCTTGTGAAGAAGTTTGAGGAGCATCTCATGGATAGAGTTATTGGCATCCTTCTGGTTTTGTAGTGTTTCCTTGATCAATAAATGTTCCTTTTGCATTTCCTCGAGAGTTGTGAAGACGAGTGAACGCACTAAAACTATTTTTGAGAAAAATTCTTCTAACTCTTTATGTTCCTTCCTTGCAGCTTTTGTAGCTTCTTCTTCTGCTTTCTTAGCAGCTTCTCGTTCTGCAACTTTTTGAGCTTCTATAGCCAAAAATATCTCTTCAGCTTCACCCGAGATATTTTGAATTCTGATGAATTCAATTGATATCCATCTTTTAAACCTATTCCGGGTTACTAATAGATGAAGAGTGTAACACTCCAAAATAATTAGATTATTTATTTAATTATTTTATTAATTTATGTTGAGTGTTTGTGGCTTAATTGTGATGTTTATGTGATGTATGAATGATCATGATGATCGATATGATATTTTGTATGGTGTATGTTGAGGCAGTAGGAATTAAGAAGGTATAGAGTATTTTAGAACAATTTAGATAATTAGAATGGTTAGTTAGAATTATTTTAATTAGTTAAATAGAAATAAAATATGATGTAGAGACTATGAAGGCAAAGTGGTAATATGGTGTAGTAAGTGAGGGCAAGAAGAGAAGAAAATATTAGGGGTCCAAGGGGTAAGATTGACAAAAGGAAAATAGTGCCGATGTTTTCTTATTTTGTATGATCGCTTTTGAGGAAAAGAGATATAGAGAAAATCTAGGGCACTGAAGAACTTAGAGGGTTTCTGTAGAACGTGAGAAAAGGAAATAGATTGCTACTGGGAATCTAAGGTAACGGGGTTTATCATTGTTATTATAATTGGTCTAAGGTTTAGATAACTGTAGGTTTGTGTTGGGTTTTTGTTTGATGATTTTAATATGATGTTTGATGATAAATTAGTGAAATTGTGATGTATTCTTGCAAAGCATTGATGCATATGGTGTATGGTAAATTGTGTTGTTGTTATATGATGAAACCAAGTGAAATTATGATGATTGGAGACCTGCAATATGATGAAATCGTGTAATAATAGGACTGATACAATGCAGAGATCGCAACAGAGAAGTTCTATTCGTGCAGGATCGCCGGGTGATAAGAAGCGTCGCCGGGAGATGATGACATCATCAGGCAAACTTGGAAGCGAAGGGATGAGCAGAAAAGTGGAGTTGTTGGAGTGTCTTGCTCATGTCATCTTCGGGCGATGTAGGAGAGAGAGGTGCATAACCAAGTGAGTAAGGTGTGTCACCGGGAGATGGAGGCCAGAAAAGAATTGGTGGGTTTTCACTCCAACATCGCGGGGAGAGCCTCAGGCGAGCAGTGTGTGTCGCTGGGCGAGCACCATGCGATGGACAACAACAGGATTTTTAAAGTGCCATGACATGAGTTTTAGAACTCTGTTTGAGGCGTCATTTGAAGCATTGGATAACTAACACAATGAAACATGACTAAGTGGAATAAAATGAATAATATGAAGTATGATTTCAGTACCTATGTTTTGATGAATAAGATGATTCAAAGATTGTTTTAGTATGACACATGCATATATAATGAACCGTTGATGCTATGATGATGTTTTGCGTTATGATGTATGTGTTGATATTTATGATGATTATATGAATGGTGATGAGTTTTTACTATCAGTGGTCATTTGGTTATTAAGATGTTTCGCATCGTACATTCATGGCATAAGAGTAGGACTTCGGTCTAGTGTTATTGTTAGAACTTCGATCCAGTGAAGTTGCAGGATGATTGGTCCAGTGATGGCCTCAATCCTATAGTGTGGATTTGAGTGATAATTGTGATGTGCTCCAGTTCCAAGTAGAAATCAATCCTATTGGTGGGGATCTTTGGAAAAAACAATGACGGTGTCATCAGTGAAGTTTTTGTACCACATGCATGAATCTAAAGAAGTTGCATCGCATTATATATGGCATCGCATGATGATTTGATTGACTGATTGTTTTGTTAATATGTGTTTGTGTTAATTTATCATTGATGGTATTACCATGTGTTTATGTGTATTATGATGTTCGAAGGTGTGAGTATGATATGAGGTTTCTATGGCGTGTTTCTTTGGTGTTGTAATATAACTACTATATTTACTCCTTATGTCTTTTATAATGATTACGATTTACTCAACATTGTTGCTTGGAAATGTTACCTCTATACGTGGGTAACTTGCAGGTAATCAGGAATAGTTTGTTGAGGCTTAGAGGATAGTTATGGAGTGTGTTCTTTATTTCTTATAGAATAAGATGGTCTTGCTCTCATATGTAACATCAGGGATGTGATCGTTTGTTTTGAATAACCATGTTACTTCGTTTATTTTGGAATTTGAACTATCAATGTGGTATTTGAGTTGTTTTGATTTGATGAAGTTATTTAGAAGTATCTTAATACAAATGTTTTGAATTATGAATTTTTGATGTGATTAAGTTGAAAAACTATGGTTGTTAATCATGAAGTACTTAATGTAATTGATTTTTGAAAACCTGTGTTACGGAGTAGGATGTGTTTTACTATGAAGTTTGTTTAAAGTAAATATGACACCCTTTTTGGTGCATTACTCTGATTTAATTATCGAATTATTTTGAGAATATTCATTTGGGTTTAGAAGGGTGTTGCATTAGTTATATCAGAGCAGGTCGGTCCGTTCGACTAGGTTTTCTTATGATATGTATGTCATGTTGGTCGATTAGTGTGAGTACACTATTGATGTGTGTTTCTGACATTAGTTTTCTGTGTGTAGAATGGATGGAAGAAACGATGTTGCACTTGTTGCTGCCTTGCATATTGTTGCTTAGGCTGTGCAACATCAGCCCAACGCTGGTGAGAATGATCGATCTAGTGTTTTGGAGACATTTCAGAGGAATCATCTGCCTGCTTTAACAGGTAGATACGATCCTGATAAAGTGCAAACTTGGCTCAAGGATATTGACAAGATCTTTCGAGTCATGGATTGCTCAGAGGCGCATAAGGTGTGGTTTGGTGCGCATCACTGGTAGAGGAAGCCAATGACTGGTAGGTTGGCACCCATCCAAGACTAACAACGGTGGGTGAAGTTATTACTTGGGTTATGTTCAATAGGGAGTTTTTGAGGAAGTACTTTCTCGAGCATGTGTGTGGGAAGAAAAAGATTGAATTTCTAGAGTTGAAATAAGGGAACTTGACTGTGACTAAGTATGCTTCAAAGTTTGTGGAACTGGCAAAGTATTATCCACATTATAGTGAAGCGGCTGTTGAGTTCTTGAAGTGTATTAAGTTTGAGAATGGTTTGCATCCGGAAATCAAACAGGAAATTGGATATCAACAAATCCGTGTGTTTTCAGAGTTAGTGAATAGTTGTATGATCTATGAAGAAGACAACAAAGCTCATTCAGCTCACTACAAGAGTTTGAAAGAGAAAAGAGGATAGAAATATCAAGACTGTAATAATCCTTATGATACACCAACTGATAAAAGGAAATAGAAGGCTTATGATAGGAAAAAGGTAAGTGGGTGAGGAGCTCCCGCTTCTATCAAGTGTTATAGGTATGGGGAACATGGTCATCATTCTAATGAATGTGAGAATAAGGTGTTGAGGTGCTACAAATGTGGTAAGACGGGTCATTGCGCTCCTAAATACAGAAACGATGGTCCAACCTGTTTCAATTGTGGAGAGCAGAATCATATCAGCACCTAATGTCAGAAACCGAAGAGGAACGTTGTTGCCCAAACCAATGGTTGAGTGTTCTCCTTGACTCGATTAGAGGATTCCAAGAAGTACAACTTGATTCGATGTACTTATTTTATTAACAATGTTAAATTGGTTTCTATTATTGATATTGGTGTTACTCATTCATTTATTTCGCATGAATGTGCTAACATGTTGGGATTGAAGTTGTCTGATATGAATGGTAGTATGGTAATAGATACCCCTGCTAATGGTTCTGTTACTACTACTCTTATTTGCTTGAGGTGCCCTTTGACCATTTATGGTAAGGATTTTGTGATGGATTTGGCGTGTCTACCCTTGCACCGAATTGATGTTATTTTCAAAATGAACTGGTTGGAGATCAACTATGTTCATATCAATTGTTGTAACAATACTTTGAGGTTCCCTAAGTTCGGTGATAATGGAGAATTGATGTTGCTATCTGCTAAGAAATTGAATGAACTTATGAAAGACAAAGCTTTGATGTTTGCGTCACTGCGAGTTGATCGTGAAGCGGTGGGTGTTGAAATATATGTCGTCTGTGAATTTCCAGAAGTGTTTCCAGATGACATCAGTGATTTTGCCTCCAGAACATGAAGTGGAGTTTTCTATAGATATGGTGTCAGGTACAAGTCCAAATTTAGTGGCTCCTTATAGGATTTCAGCTTCAGAGCTAAGCAAGTTGAATAAATAACTAGAAGAGATGCTTGAGAAGAAGTTCGTACGATCGAGTGTTTCACCATGGGGTGCGCTTGTGTTGTTGATCAAGAAGAAAGATAGAAGTATGTGACTATGTGTAGATTACATACAGTTGAATAAGGTGACTATTAAGAATGAGTATCCACTTCCGAGGATCAATGATTTGATGGTTCAGTTGGTGAGTGCTTGTATGTTTCAGCAAGATTGATTTGAGGTCGGGTTATCAGCAAATTCATGTTAAACCATATGATATTCCGAAGACGGCTTTTCGAACAAGGTATGGTCATTACGAGTACACTGTGATTCCGTTTGGTGTATCTAATGTGCCAGGTGTTTTCATGGAGTATATGAATCGTACTTTTCATTCATATTTGGATAAGTTTTTCGCGATGTTCATTGATGATATTATGATCTATTCCAAATCCAAAGAGGAGCATACAAATCATTTGAGAATTGTGTTGCAAGTGTTAAAAGAGAAGAAGTTGTATGCAAATCTATCAAAGTGTGAGTTTTGGTTGAAGGAAGTGAGTTTCCTTGGTCATGTCATTTATAATGGTAGAATTGTTATGGATCCTTATAAAATTGATGTAATGTTGCAATGGGAGACTCTAAAGTCTGCGACTGAGATTCAAAGTTTTCTTGGTTTAGCAGGTTATTACCGAAGGTTCATTGAAGGATTCTTTAAGTTAGCATTATCGTTAACTCAATTAACTCAAAAAGGTCAAGCTTATGTATGGGATGTTGTGTATGAAGGAAGTTTCATAGAATTGAAAAAGAAGTTGATGACTGCTCCAGTATTAATTTTGCCTAACCCAAGTGATGCTTTTGTGGTGTATTGTGATGTGTTAAAGATGAGTCTTTGTGGTGTTCTAATGCAAAATGGACAGGTTGTTTCTTATACTTCTAGGAAATTGAAAATTCATGAAAGAAATTATCATATGCATGACTTTGAGTTAGAAGTTGTGGTGTTTATGTTGAAGATTTGGAGACACGTCATATTTTTTAATTTTTTTGCGAGGGTAGGGTTAGGATCGTCTTATAGAGACAAATTCAATGATACCACTATGAGTTTCTGATTTTCCATTTGAAGAAACTCACAAAAAGACAACATGCAGGGGTATGGAGGTTGAAGACGACCTACGTGTCATTCTTCAACCAATGATGATGTGACATTTTTTTTTAATTTGATTGGCCCGGTTTTAATTGATTGTGTATATTTCTCACTAAGGTCAATATCAAGCACAACACACCAGGTCATTTGGATTTGTTTACTAACACATTTTGACTATGATTAGATGATCCACATTATTTGTACTTTTTGATTTTTGATTTAATTGTTTTAAACTTCAAAAATTCATTAAAAAATCATTTCAACTTCTAAATTCTGAAAAAATTCTCAAAAATACTTTTGATTTTTCTCTTTCTGATTCATATTTTTCACAATTTTATTTTACGATTTGATGTTTATTATGATTTTTCATTTTATTTGAATTATTTTAATTGTTTAAAAATAATTATCTTGATTTTTAAATTCTGGAAAAAATATGGAAGGTTCCAACGACCTCTTGACAAATATTCCTCATTTTATGTTTATTTATGATTTTACTTTTTTTAAAAACTATTTTTGGCTTATTTTGCTTATTTATTTAAATTAAAAAAAAATAGTTTATGACTTAATTTGGGAAAGTTTTATCTTATCAATCCTCTAATGAACTTTCATGAATTTTAGTCTAAGTGAATAATTTAAACATCATTGATTATATATGCTTACCTTGAGTACTTGGAATGAATGATATACTTGACAAAAAACAAATGAAACTTGTTGTTGAAAAACTTTAATTTTATCAATCTTCTAATGATTTTTCTAATGCACGTTTTAAGATGGTCATTCAACTAACCTCTAACTTCTAATTCACTACTAATTGACTTTACTTTGTGTTTTTACTATATGTCCTTTATTTTATACCTTTACTTTTATGCACCATTTACTTTAGCATTTACATTTCATGTTATTTTCATCTTTGTTCACTTGAGCATTTATCTTTATGTCATTTTATCTTTTCTCATTCGAGCATTTATCTTTATGTCTTTTTTTTATTTTTCTCACTTGAGCTTTCTTTTCTTTTTGAAGACACTTAATAACCAACTTGAACATTAAAAAAACTTTAAGGTTACTTGGACTATTTGGTTACTATCCTTGACATTTTGGAGTTGTAGACCTCTTGGACTTAGGATAAGAAGCCTTGATACCCTTGGTACCTTGTGACTCTATTGTTATTTTGTCTGAAATTATTGGGATTTACTCTAAGATACTGGATTGAATTTCTTTGTGTGCAGGTTATTCTGATTATATGCTTTATCTATGATTGAGAATTCTTCTGTATACAATTGTTACTCTGCCTAATTTTTGTGAAGACTTAATACATATGAAGCTTGGTATTCTTGAGAGGTTTAGTATCTTTACTTGCTTGGTTTCAATCAAAAGGATGAGAATTTTACATTGACTTTTTTATGTCAAGTATTGGCTTCTTGTTGGTTACATGATTGTTTTCCTTAGCTTTTACTTTATGCTTTAGGATAGTCCCTTCATCTCTTTCTATCTTCTTTAATTTCAAAAATCTTCTCCCTCCTTTTCAAAACTCTCTTTGTTTTCTAACTTGAACCGCTTTCATAATAAACTTGGATTTAGGTCCATGCATTTTTAAAAATCTTTTCTTAATCAAACTTTAATCAATTTAATCATACTTTGATATTTTTTGTAAGAAGATTAAAAGTCAACTAACCTCATTCAAACCATTTTTCCACTTTGGCTTTTTACTTTAAAACTTTTTCTCAAAAGATTAGACTCTTGTCGTTTCTTGTAGTGATGCAAGCTACTATACTTCTATGATATATAGTGAAGTGAGATATTTTCTACTTGGGTGTTGAGTGAGGCTTTGTTGATTTTAAAATCCAAGTTATATCCTCCATTTTGAGATGATGCGAATTCTCTTTTCTCATGACCGTGGATAATAATTATATTTTTCAACATTAATTTCATGATTCCTTATTTTGTTCAACTCTTACTAACTATAAATGAGCTTAACTTTACTCACCCACTCTAATGAAACATAAGGCCCAAATGTGTATTTTACTATTCTCACACTCAATAACCCAATAGCACATAATACACACTTATTCCAATTGAATAAGTTATTCACATAATCACACAAAATCAAGTAATTAAATAATTATCAAACCAAATAATAATTAACATCAAAATTAAATAATTAAATAATTAATAAATAAAATTAGAATGTTACAAGATGCCTCAGACATATCATAAGCTAACATGAGCTTCAAATCATTCAAAATGAGATTAGAAAGAATGGAGGGCTCATTATTGTTCATAGTAAGACTATAATTGGCTAACCAAGCTGCACAACAATTTCCTTCTTGACAAATATAGATGAAACTGATATGCCATTTCCTTTGAGTCATCCTTCTGATTCTTCTGACTAAGGTTCTAAAATTATGGTCATTTTTTGCCTCCTAATTGATCATATCTACCAGGACTATAGAGTCGCTATCGACTACCAGATTTGTAATTCCTTCTTGCTAAGTTAGCTCAATTCCATATAACATTTCTCATATTTTCGCCATAATAACATCACACAGATTAATTTTCCATGTATAACCCCTTAATTAGTTTCTAATAATGTCCTTAAACAAGCCTCCATATTCGACGAGCATCGTAGTATTCTTGTATGAACCATCATAGTTGAGCTTAACTCAATTTCTTTTTGGGAGATACCATTGAACATGATTGATCTCTATTTCTGATCATCTAATTTTATTTTTCATACGGTTTCCATTCTCTATTTTGTTCACCAAATACATGATCGATTATGTAGGGTTACTCGATCATTGTAATCCTTATTAAAAATAGCTTTATTCACCCACTTTCATAAGTACCAACAAGAGATCATAAATGTTGACCTCCATTGTTCTTTGTGTGAGTCCACAACATTTCCTTTAAGATTGTAGGAGATCCAATCCATGTAAGCAATTGAATAAAATTGAGTCATTTTATTCGAGGGAACAAGTCTAATGTAAACATGTGTTGTGTAAAGCAATCCCGAAACACATGAACTAATATCTCTTCCATATTCGTACACTAGTTGCAATTTGCAGGGGTGGTTGGATTCCATTTGTACCGAAGAGAGTTAGTCGAAAGTCTCTCATGCACCATATGCCAAACAAACGTTTCAATCCAATGCAGGTCTTTCCACCTCCAAATGATACTCCAATCTATATTTGTTTTCTACAATATTTAGTTTAGAATTGAGATGATTATAAACATTGCATACAAAAAACTCTTTCTCTTCATCAATTTTCCATTCAGATTGTCAACACCATCTTTTAGGAAAAAAGAGGAATGGCCACGATATAGTTAACAAGCTATACATTAAACAAGTTCTGGAGCAACTCAACCTTCCACTTTCCTTTTATATTAACCATGCTTTGTACCTTCACGATGCTATCTATAATTGCACCGAGTTAAGCTATGTTGAAAAAAAAATTACTTAGTTGGACCCCGTCGATCAAGCCAAAAATTAACCACCATTCCGTCCCGAAACATCCATGCAATATTTTTCGGAAACTTATCCCACATCATTGCCAATGATTTCTATAGTGAAAAATCATTTGGTATATTAATAATATTCTCCAAAAGGTTTTGGATATTCAACTTTGAACTCAGCACACACTTGAAATATAATATTGATCAATTATAAACAAGATCATTTTGACCCAATGACAACTGATCTGACCTGATCAGAATTGGACCGTCACAGCTAGCTTCAAGTTGGATTTGAAGGAGATGGAGGGTACCTGCAAGACACTCTGATGACAAAGTGAGAGACGGAATGAGCAAGCAAGTATGAATGTAGGTGTGAATGAATGAATACCTGACCCTCTCACGAGAGAGGATATTTATAGCCCCAAACGCTGGGCTAAGATCTCTTTATTGGGCTGATCAAAGAGGCCCAACAAAGAGACTTCCAAGTTCTACGTGAGTAGTGGGGACCCGCACGTGCCCCCTACCTGGATGACGCCCTCCGCAAGATAGAGAGGATAAAGACGCGGTCTTTCCGGGACCATGAAGACTCCGCGCAATTCGGAGAGGTTGAAAGTCAGCCCTGCGAGGAGGGTGCTCGGAGGGAGCGCGTGCTCGTCGAGGACATTCTTCGCGAGCACCGGCGGGATGCAATCATGGCCGACCAGATACCTATGATCGGGGTGTGTTCGGTGGGTATACTGCTCAGCACAATAGGTTGGCAAACTTGGATTGGATCTCACTGGTGGTTGGGTCAAGGGCAGACCCAGTCCAGAACAACAACCATACACCATAATTATAAATAACAGTTTTTTATACCCACATACAACATCAATATTCAAAAAACACATCAAAATTATTTATATATTCTTCAAAACATAAACGTAAGACTAACAACAATTTTCGATATCAAATTGAACATCACCTCAAAAGATCATTAACATTGAGAGAGAAGGAAAAATAATAAATAGATTGAAGAATATATAACTTTAAAACTTAACTTAAGTCTTTTAACATTGATAATTTTTTTTAATAAAAAATCTTAAATAAAGGGATAAATAAACTTGGAGGAGATAAAAAAACTTTTGAAAAAAAAGTAATTGTAAAAGAAATGCATTTGCTATTATACAAATATAATGTAAAATATATTATTCACTAAATAAAATAGCAAATAATCTTATACATAAGTAATTTTAATTAATACATTTCACTCGCCAACAAAGTGTTCCCAAAATCAATTCATGTTAGTAAAGTAGTAATTGCGTTGTTAGAGATTTTATAGTCAAAGAAAAGAGAGAACAATTCAAAAAGGAAAAATAAAAGAGCAATTGTTAATTGAATAAATGTAACATTATACTAGTTGAATTTTGATAACCATTGTGCTTCCATCAAATTATCAGTGTCTGGGTGGTGTAGTCGGTTATCACGCTAGTCTCACACACTAGAGGTCCCCGGTTCGAACCCGGGCTCAGACAACTCCTTTTTCACATCAATTCTCATTTTTACAATTTTATGCTTTTCCTTTTTACCAAAGAAAAGTCAGAAACAAAACGTAACACCACTTTCATTTCCTTTTTCTTTTCTTCACTTTCACTTGTTCTTCACTTTCTTCTTTCCTTTCCAAAATCGCCCTTTCACTTCATATTCCTTTCTTCCATTTTCAATCATCGAAGTTTCTCTCCCAAATCAATGGATTGGGGAAACGTCACCGCCGAAGATCTCGTCGACGCTCTCCGCGAAGTCGATTGGTCATCGCCGCCGCGTCCTCTCTCCGAATTCTTCTCCCGATTCACCGTTCCACGATCTTCCTCCAAATGGAACAGCCGCCTCAAATGCAATCTCTACTAGTACCAATCCTTTTTCCGTTCTCGTTTCTCACTTTTGCTTATCAAATTTGAATCACTTTGTTATTTAGGTTTTTGCATGTTCTTTGTTTTACTGATTTTTGTCTGATTTTGAATCTATTTTGAGCTTTTACAATTTTCGTTATACTGTATATATCTGCTATGATAAGTTTTTATCATTTCGTTATTTTATTTTGTATAGATGATTCTATGAAAATTTATTAATCAAGTAATATTTGGGGAATTACTTGTTATTGTCTTGTGAATTGTGAAGTTATAACTGTTGTGAAGTTTTAGGGTTTGAAAGTAACTATGGTTATTATTGTTGTATTTGCAGCTACAGGACGAACTACTTCATTTTGATTGTTTCTGTTCTCAGTAAGTGAGCATGATGTGTAGTATTTATTTATTTATTTATTCAGATTTTATTTTTTGTTTTCATATTTTTTGCTGTGTTTTGCCTTAGAGTTTGATTATCTACACATTGAATTTTGTAGTATTGGGGTTTCTTCGGAGGCCGCTTGCTATTGTGGCTGCGCTTCTTACAGCACTAAGCATTGCCTTTCTAAATGACAGGTAAGCAGTTTTAGTGTGTTATTTACTGTCTCTTTATGTACTATGTTTTAAATTATTTGATTCGCGAAGTTGTTATTGTTGTTTTAACATATATCTTGGTCTGAAGGCGTTGTTCTTTGTGCTATTTAAGTGTGTGTGTTTTACATCAGTTAAGAACTTTAGAAGTTTGATGCCAGTTTTCATGATGTTAATCTGATTTCTTTTCTTGTGCTACAAAGATGACTTATGCTTCAACTTTTAAGGGAATAGGGAGGAACTTTACCCACCCCATAAGCACTTTGGATGTATACATCTGGAAAAAATGGAGTTTGTGTGCTGTCTGGATGTGTACATCTGGAAAAAATGGAGTTTGTGTGCTGTCTGGATGTGTACATCCTGCCTAAAGCAGTTTTTTGTGTATGTGTACTAAAGCAGTTTATTAGACGTGTCATCAAATTCACATGTCATATTTTATGGGGGTTTCTGTGTTAAGAAAGTGTTGTGATGCCTTTAGCAGAATGCCGAGTACTATATGCTGTGTGCATAGTATAACTTTATGCTTCAACAGGCTTCTTAGATAACTTAGAAAAAGGTGTGTATGGTTTGATTTTGTAGATGGTATATATTTACTATAATTGTAGGACCAAAGCCTATAATGAATCCTGTCTTGAAATTAAAATGATATGAGTCACTGGTAGTTTAGTTTTACTTTCAGATTTGTAGCAGGATAACAACTTGTTTTATTTGAAAAATCGTCAACATACTATTTTTAACTTGATTCTTATGGGAAATACAAGTTTTTAATCTTTTAAAGGGATGAACAAAAATAAACAAACAAATACATTTCAGTCTGGATTACAGGGAAGGTATTTATGATGGAAAATGAAGGGCTTTGATTAAGTTTAGACAATTAGACTTCAGTATTTTAGATTATGCACTGTGTATGTCTACTGGAACCAATTGTATTTTTACTCTTGCTCTTGATTTTGATATAGGTATTTATGTTCTCTTACTATCAGTACACTAGTTTCTTATTTAAAGAGGAAAAGTATTGACATAGCTGCAAAATATAGTAAGCTGCCTAAAAGTTATACTCCGATGACATGGGCTATTAGACAATTTTATTTGTCCAATTCTTTAGACAATTTATTAAATCCAGGGAACTGATGAGTATGAGAAGATTTGATATACAAAGTCTTCATTTAGTTTCCGAATCTGTCCCATTTTTATTATAATAGTAAGGCTGAATTTCTATATTTATTCCACATCAATCTAATGTGTTCCTTTCTGCAGCTTTGCAGGTACCTTTAGTGAAAAGGTGACAAGAACAGTCAGGCAATTTTCACCTCATTTAGCTGCCAAAATGAGACCTCCGCTTACGTAAGTATGTTTGGCTGTTATTATGATTGTGGATCTTTGGATTTTTCTGTATCTTTAGTAATTTTTTAAATTCCAGGCCTGTTATTCGTGGACGTCCATCAGCTAAGAGAGCAATTTATATTTGTGGCCGGCCTCGTTGGGTGTTCGTCTTGATATTTTCCTCTGGTAAATGAGTCTGAAACAGTTATAGTTTTCCCCATAAATAATTTGTTTTCGCCATATTAAATTTTTTGGATGTTCGCCCAATGCTTGATATTATTCCAATTTTTTTTGACATCAGTGCTCCTTTTACCCCCTTTTTGCAGCAAGTTTCTTTCTTTGGTTTGTTTCAGCTGGTCTCCTGACTGTTTTATGGGCGCTTGCTATTGGTCTTCTTGGTAATTGCATTTTGAGAAATTTAATCTTAATATTCTTTAGCCTTTTGTCTTGTTTTTAAGTTTGTTTTTCTCGCTTCTTCAGCTACCATCCTGCATGCCAGCTTTAGAACACCTAACCTGAAAGCACGTCTAAACACATTCCGTGAAGAATTTCGTGCTGTATGGCGCAATTACAGCGAGCTGTAGTTCACATAAAATTTGCTGGACCAGATGTAAGTGCTTTCTTCCGCAACATTTATATATATTTATATCCTATTGCTTGATAATATTTTGCTTATGCACAATATTTGTAAAATCCATTGGTACGTTGAAATGATTGAGAGTAGATATGTTTATTAATAGACTTATAGATTGATAGGCATCTGATTGAAATGTGCCATAGTATTTGGTTCAGGGGAATTGGAAGCCAAAGGCGAGGAGAGTGATAGGCATCTGATTGAAATGTGCCATAGTCTTCAAATTCCTTTGCAAGAAAATTGTTGGGATTCTTTCTATCAGTCCTTTGGGCATGAAACCTTTGTTGGTCCATAATATTTAGAATTAGACCCACCTTGCAAAAAGTCCTTCTTACTACTCCTTCCTCTTTTTCTGAATCCAATCCGCTACATAACTCTTTCTAGTAAAAACACACAACAACTTGGCTGATACATACTTTCCGCCGCTTGGTTGCTTCCACTGGTATCAGAACAATACCCCAGATGCACCCCAGGCATGCATGGCACAAGATCAGCGCAATCCATTGCAGTTGGAAGATTAACAGTGAGTGATGGAAGTGCTATGGTCTACTAACATAAATGTTGAAAAGTGGGGTGGCCTGGGTGTAAAAGCTTAGTGCCAAGCTCTCGAATATAAGCAAAACTTGGTCAATATTAGTTATGTATTTGCTCCAAATTTTTGTTATATTTGAAACCAGAGGGAGTAGTGTGGATGATAGTACTGTGAGACCCGTGGGAGAGGTTGGGTTGTTGGGGAAACAGTCTAGCCACCATAGGCATTAGGCCTTGCATCCCTTTACTTCTCTCTTTTTGGGCTAACTCTTGTACATCTATATCAGCCCAAGCTTTAAAAGCCTCCCTCAACCAACTAACACCATCTCAGTTTTGGCCCATTAGTTCAACACTTAGCTTTAATAGACAGATTTACAACCCCATCTTCATTATGGGCTTTTAGACCTAAATACCAGATCCATTTGAGCTTTGATGCATTAGATCAAACAAACACCTATTTTTGTGAATTATCCATTCTTCCCCTATTTTCTCTAGAACCTTCCCAAGTGCAAGAGTTTTGAGACATACTTGATCTGCCTGCATATTCACCGGAACAGAGATGGTGAATAATCATTCTTTCAGCATGACCACTAACCATGAATCACACTGAATCTCTCGATTAAAGCAGTGGAAAAGGACTCCCGTTCTGCATTAAATTTGGCCTATGAGCACGGACTCTGACACGGATACCGGGACACAACACCACACAGACCTTCCGACACCGATAATGTAAAAAATATTGGACACCGCCACCGTTACATATATGATAGTATTTGATCTTCATTTATTCATCTATATTTAGAAGAGTTAAAAATATTCTAATCAAAATTAATGTCTGTAATTCTTCATCGATAACATTGCTTCAGTACATGATTAACCCTTTTAGATGTTAGATTTGTAAAAAAAGTAGTGTGTTTGAAGCAAAGAAAAAAACAAATTTTTTTGAAATAATTGTCTGAATTGTCTGACATGTGCTGGACGAGTGTCGTACTGGTGTCACACCGATTTAAAGAGTGTTGAAGTAAAGAATAAATCCATTTTTAAGGGCACTGTCTGGGTTTTCCGACAAGTGTTGTACGAGTGTCAACGCATGTTGGACACCAACACTTGTCCGACACCGATGCGTACTAGTCACCTGCAACACGCCTACTCCTAGAGGTGTCTGTGCAACTTGGCACCAAGATTGAAACCATATCATAGATACTCCTTCCATTCTTATGAATGACCACTGGAGTTTATCACAGGTGCAAGTTTCGTTCTTCTCAAAGAACCTTTCAGCCCTCAAGATCCATCCAACAGGATCTGTTCTTATAAAACCTTGTAGTTTCTTAATTCACGAACTAATTGTGTATGATTCTCCTATCTCTAGTAACACTGATTCTGCCCAAAGATCCGATAGGTCGGACCAATTGATAGCAACCCAAATTCAGGACTAGACCAAAATTTTATTATTAATAAAAAAAGTAAGAAAATTTTAGAAGAGATCCCCTGTAATCCCTGAGCCTAGCTCAGATGAAATAATTCTCACTCTGCCCAATCCATAATACGGTTCCTAATATAAAAGGTACTGAAAATGCCCTATTATTCTACCCTGCATCCTATAATCAACTCAACTTTCTCTTTCGGCCATGTAAATGATTCTTCTCCCTTTCCTAGTTTCTCACTTAAGTGGGCCTTTGAACAATTGGACCTATGGGTGTAGATAAGGAACCTAATTTATAAAAATATTCAATATCTTACATTCTATTGTTGTGTTTCTCCCATATGTGGGTTTTATGAATTGTTTTAAAATTTGAAAATATGCTTAATATTTAGCAGTGTTAGAATAAGTGATAAATGATTTTTTGATCCATTGGACAATGCACATTTAAGTTGAGCTGAAAGTATGATTTCCTTTCCGTTTGTATCCATCGTTCATCATTTCTGTTTAACTATTGTGAAGTAACTATTCTAGTTGATGAGTGAAAGCGGGATCGGGTTTCACGAGTATGACTTTTGGCTTATATTATATATGTGATTTGTAAACTTGAAAATGTAGATTTATTCTGGTTTGATTTAGATTTCTGTGGCTTCACACTTGGATTTCTTCCATTTTTTGATTTGGGACTATGGCCCACTCCATTTTATTTTGGGATGTAACAACATAAAACTTGTATTTTCTTTTTTGTGGTATCATTTTTGAGTCAGATCGTGACACATTCTATTATACTTGATTATGAGGAAACAATGCATTTGTCTTGTAGATTTCTATATCTTGGCACCTCTTTTATAGTTGTTCCGTAATCACAACAATTGCACTAAATTGATGTGTTATAAATATTATTGTAGGTATGCCGTTTGCTGCATTTGAATGGGAACAATTTCTCTTGATTGGATTGGAACTTTCCAGGGAGGCTGCCAACTGTCCAACAGATTGTAAATGTCAGATGGTGTTTTTGTAAAGTACACTGTTTTCATTGTTTATTATCTTAGTGGAAGCATTGGAATATTGAAACATCCTGTAACATAGGAATTGGCACCATTATTAGTTTTCAGAATTCTTAACTGCTGTGAGAAATAGGTGAAGATACTTTCAATTACCTTTATGGTTCTTATTTGGTACTTTGGTTTCTGTTTTAGTAAAGATTACAAATATTTTTTATTGCCTTGGATTATCCACGTTTCTGAAGCAATATTTAGTACCTAAAAGGTGGATAGGATTTCAGTTCTTACATTCCATATGTTGACTTAGGATGTGGCGAGGATCATAAGGGAAAGAAGAAGGTAAAACAAAGTAGCCATGCCCCACTCATATTAACGTGATATACACCAAAATAACTTGTACTAGAAAAGGTGTTAACATCTTTCATTATTTATGTAGTTCTCCCCCAAAGTCTAGGTTACAATCTTGTCCTAAAGCATTGCCTAAAAAACATTGATTTAACTATATGCCATTAATAGATTTCATTAACTGACTGAATTATAGCATAAATTAGTTTATTAAAAATAAAACTATTTTTTCAAATATGAGGCAATGTTGGGCTTTCTTTTGTTGGCATTCAACACTGTAGGGCTTTTAGGATTCTATGTGAACAAGGTCTGTTCAGATCGATTATTGAGTTATATATTTATAGCTCTGGTCTCTTCTTTGGTTAGACTAGGTTTTTTTTGCCTATAAGTTTGGCCATATTCAATCTGGTCTTGACTCAATAGTGGAGTAGTGAGTGAATCACCTCTTAAATGAAAGAGATGTGATTAGTCAATTAGTGGGACTTGGAATTCTACAATTATGATTAAGGAAGTCCTGTTAATTTGCTCAAAACATGTCTTAACACGTCTTAACACGTCACCCCATTAAGTTGGGGTCAACTGGGAATTTGGGTACTTATTAGGGTTGAATTATATGGGTCAATGGCTATAAGATGAAGGACCTTCAAATGGATGAGTTGATTTGCATTTTAATATTTTAGTTCTTTTTTCGATAAGTGTTTTTTTTTTTGTACAACAAAAGGGTTCTTTTTATAAAGTAGTCTAAGGGTTGAAAATTTACTTTTAAGAATAAATGAAATGTCTCAATGTCTCAATTCGAATTTGTATTCTTATACACTAATTGAACTGATTTACGGAGCAAAATGTTTTTTTAAAAAATAAATATAAAAGTGATTTTCATATCTATTGTTCTCTTTTATGCTTACATTTATGTTTGTAACGCGTTTAGCCTTCAAAGGGACAATTACCAATTGTTTAAAAAAAAAAAAGACAACGACAAGATTCCTGTTGTAAGCATTTATGCCACATAAAAAATAATTTTAATAGGGAAAAAACTAAACAAATTTATTACTTTTGCTTTAGCCTTTAAAAGGATGGAAGAGCATATACTTGCCCCGTTAAGGTGTGAGTGTAACTATAAAAATCACAGGTTGGCCCCATGTTGTTTTGCACTCTTTCAAGCTGCCACACCATATCTCACCAAAACATCCCAATTGATACCATTATTCTCTTTTCCCTAAAGAGTAAAAATCCATCATAATACTCATAATTGATTATGTATATATATTATATGCAACGAATGGAGCTGAAGGTCAAAATCAGACATAGGATAATATATACGTGAGAAGAAGTGAATGGAGAAATACTTGAGTTGGGTTCAAGCTTTGGCTTCAGTATGGGGATTCATGTTGTTGGTGGCTATTCTATGTTGTTGCCTAAGCACCAAACCGCAACAAGGTGGTGATATCATCTCTGGCAACGGTGGTTGCACTTGCGACGGTGGTGACCATGGTTGTGTATGATGTTTTTTTTGATAATGTTATTTTACATATATAAACATAGATGTAAATATTTTTACAATGTTTTTTTACTTGTATAAACATAGAAAGCTGACTGTAGAATTTAATTTTTCCTCCTTTTATATAAGTTGATAGTTGTCGTTCTAAATTTGAAGTTTCTTTATATATATTAATTAAAATGCAATTAACATAACCTAATTGAAACTATTATTTAACTAAATTTATATACGAATCCATCTTTGCTTGACACTTTGGAGAGAGCACTTTCTTCACACGCAATACAATACAGTTTCATCAAGAAGAATGTTGGTTAGGTAACTTCCGGGAGTGAATTTACCATTCCAATCTTTTAGAGCAAGTTTGATCCTCATTTTATAATGTAGGTCTAATATATTGCGAAGTCTGAAATCAACCTTAAAACGAGTGTTTATATTAGAAAATCAAGAGTGAAACAATAATTGCTTAAGAAAAAGTAACACTTAAATTATATTTTCCAAAAACTATATTAAGTAATTTTTTTATATAGTGAGGAAATAGTTATTAATAAAATTGTACACTAATTGATAACTCCATCATCATAGTTAATAAGAGTCGCAAGTGAATGATTGAATGTGATTTGTGTTAAAAATGTGTCCATTCCATCTGCGATAATACTCTTTATATAATAATCTTTCCTTATTCTATATTTCATGTTTAACATTTATAAAGTTTATTTAATAGTCATAATTAAATTAAAAAGTATTTTAAACCGTTAAATAATTGTATTAAATATTATTTGAAAAATAGAATCAGATAATATTGTGGCTTTCACTACTCATATTAAAGAAATCTCAAAGTCAGAGTTATCCGATAATAATGAAGATATTAGTGATGATGATATATCTGATGATGCTCTTGTTGAAGCTTACAAGACTCTCTACCTTAAATGGATAGAAGAATCACAAGTTGTTAGAAAGCACAAGGAAATAATTGAGGTATATTCTTCAAGACAAAATTTGTCTCATGCTCACTATTTTAGAGTTGAAGGAAGAAGTTGGACATCTGAATTCTGGAACTGAAGTCTTGATGAAATTCTAGGAGGGAAAATCATCAAAAGACATGAATGGAATTTGATATACTAGTGAATCGTCCAATTCAAAGACTATGTTTGTTTCACCTATTCAAAAAATAAAATCCACAATGTTCGGTGATAAGTCGCAACAACCTACCACATGTGTGACACTATTATGGTCGACATGGTCATATTCGACCTTACTGCTATAAATTATATGGTAGACAATCACGTCACAATCAACTGCATCATCAGTGGAAGGTAAACTTCGATCCACATCTCCAATAATTATGGCGTGTCAAGCCTTGTATTATGGTTCATATTGCTTGTACCTCCCTCGAGATCTTATCTCGTGAAGATTAGTACTTTGACAATGGTTTCTCTAGACACATGACGAGAGAAAGAAATTATCAGAAAGACATCAAACCTTATTCCAACAATCATGTTACATTCGGTGATGATGCTAAAGAGGAAATTATTGGAAAAGGGAAGTTAGACTTTCTTGGTCTTCCTTGCCTTAATGACGTTTTATTAGTTGATGGCCGCACTGCTAATCTTATTAGCATCATTCAATTCAATGATCAAGATTTATATGTCAAGGTTTATGGAATGCACAATTTAGATAAATATCATATTCAACTTATGAAATGATCCATATCTTTAAACAACCGCTACATGTGATCACCTTCTTATAAGAGCCAATTTCAAATCTGCCATATCTATAAAATTATTGAGGAAAATAATAAATAGAACATTGAGAAAAACAAATATGTAAAGAGGAAGATGACTGTTGCTAATACTGTGGAGTATAATGTTGAAGGTCATGTTAGTTGTAACACCCTAACCCTAATACTTATATAAAAAGAATTATAAGCTGATTAAAGTGCTATCAACTTCAAAACATCTCAACTTCATTCAAATAACAGCGGAAAATTAAAAATACTCGACCAAATCATATTTGTTCTCAAGTACAAAATAACAACATAAAAATTCCACAAAAAATTAATTCAAATTCAACAATTAAAAATAAGCGTCCCAACCCCAATGTTACATGATTAGAGCATATCCACTAAATAAACAAAGAAACAAAATGGAAATAACTTCAAAAGCTATCTTTCATTCACAACAGTAACTTCTAATCTTGATTATCTGCAAGATGTCCATGGTGGACAATATTAAAGCAAAGGGATGCATATTCACTTCAACAATTTAACGGTATAAGCTGCAAAGTAGAATACAAACATATACACATTCAACAAGCAATCACATAACATCACTTCACAACAATATTCTCACACCCAACTCATCATCATACACATCATAATCACATACAACTCATCATCATACACGTGATAATCACACATCAATCATTTAAACTTATGCAATGAGACTCATAACAATAACTAGACTCATATGCATGTGGTACCATATCACCAATAATTGGTTCACTCAGGAACCAAGTTTACCACGCTCAAACCCTGAATCCTCCCTGCTCGAATTCAGGACAACAACAACAACATGTTCATAATCCCCCTTCTTATAAGCAACAACGATTATGTACTTCCACATAATTATCCATAAAACGTCAATAATATATATATTTCATGTAACCATTAAACAATTTCAAGCAATCACACACGATTTAATCAACTTATTGTGAAAACATAATGATCACAACAGTTAATCATACCATGTTCCATAAACAACATCAAAACATAAATAACATACATCAACATAGTTCCCCCTTCGAAACAACTACCACCACAACACCAATTATGCATACTCACATACAAGCATCACACAACTCAAATATTCATACATTGTATACAACCAAATTTATGCATATAAAACATCATCTTTATTTAATCACATAACAATACCAAATAGCATCATCGATTTAATTATAACAATAAAAATAAAGAAAACCCAACTAAACACCTAAAAACACAACCACCAACATTACACCTTAAGTAAAATAGTATATTCATATCATTAAGTTCACATTCAATCTCTTAAGGCATCATCATGAGATGGTACTATGTGTTAGATTTCCAATGATTTGTAACACATCTCAAGTAGAGTTACAGAACTTAAGTTATAATATTTTTAGTTAGACATAACGGAAGTTATTAGGGCTGACAGACGTCACTTGTAAGCTAATTTCCCTGAAGAATAAATAATAAAACAAGAGTAATTTTTGTTCTTTAAAATAAATCGATTAACAAACAATTAGGATGGTACATTTCGAAACAATACAAAGACTTGCTCAAAATATATACACTGATACATAACACATTGATGGATGAATTCAAAACGTCAACTCATAGTCTTAAACTTCAACTTTTATTAATGCAGCGGAAAAAGATTCATATTATAAATCAACACGCTTTTCAAACCAAAGTAAAATTTATTCAGGTAATTTGGAGTTCAAAAGACTCCAAACAATATCCAAAGATAACGAAATAAAATAGGCGTTCAACCCCCATGGTGTTATGTATCAGAGCAATGACACCAACTCTAAATAAAACAAAGAGCAACCTCTTTAGATCTCCACAGTCTCAGACTACTCCTGACTATCTACATGATATCGTATAAAACATCATTCTAACAAAAGAGTGAGATATCAAAACAATATAAGAGAATACCTAATAGTATATAGCAAGTAAATCACGCATAGCCACACATTCCACTTATCGCACCTTCACATAATAAAACAATTATATTGCATGTTATTTAACCAATCATACATAATCATCAACAAATAACAACAATTACCATGTAGTACCTACACCAAGCACACAAGTTAAACATCATATTAATGACAATGCAGTGCAATGAGACCGACTCACAAACCCAATGCATGTGGTACCAATATCGCTCCTGAATCCACGCCATCTAGGACCAGAGCCACCGATATTGTGAATAATTTTGGTTCACCTCTCTCTCGATCAACGCCATATAGGATCATAGCCAACCCATATCATCAATGACAAGGTTCACACCACCCCCTGATCCACGCCATCTAGGATCAGAGCTAACAAACATGACCGAAGTCCCCAACAGGAAATGCATGTGACACAAACATGCAACAAAACAACGCACATTGACATCTACATATATCAATGTGACACACCAATACAACCACCATCATTCACTCAACAACATACAATTCATAATGCCCAACACAAATCATACAGTATCATTATAACAACACCAATTCATTATAGCACATATATCACAATGAATTCATCACACCATATATAACTTATCATGTTATAAGTACTGAAAATAGACATAAATAGACTCATTTGATCCCACCAAATTATATCTCATCGTGTTAGCTTCCCAATGCTTCGAACAACGCGTCAAATGGAGTCCGAAAACTTAAATTACGACCTTTACAAAAATACAAACAGTTCTGCTCGCCCGAGGCTCACTCGACGACTGGGATCTGTCGCCCGGGTCTCTCCCGAAGAAGCAGAGGCAAACTAACGCCTCTCATACATTTTCTAGTAGCATTGTTTTTCCATCTATCCCTTCGCTTCTTATTCGCCCGACAACTCGCGCTCGCCACCCCCTTCTCCCGATGAATATGAGGTGAACATGCTCCCTCATACATTTTCCAGTAGCACTCCAATTTCACTGGTTCTTTCTCCTCGGGCTCTCCTGGCGCTGCCTAGGTGAAACAGCTTCGCCTGACACTACACATGGCTCGCCTGATGAGACGTGCAAAACAACAACTTCTCAGTACCCATCTTGCCCCAAAACTGCATACAATTTCATCACAATACCATCCTATTTTCATCAAACTCTAACATGTAATCACCCAACAACAACCACACTTTATCACACATATTATGGGTATCAAGTCATAGCATTTTGTACATCATGAAAGACAATTTTCAATACAATCACCATATTATCAATTCATTCACAAAACCCTAAACAAACCTAAAATCCACATCAATGGTGTCACACAAGTTAACCCCCTTATATTTATCATTATATAATCCCTTAAAGAGTCGGAAACCCACCCTTACCTTGGATTGACGGTTCCTAAGCTTCAACAATGGCTTCCTTTGCCCTAACTCTTCTCACTTCCATGCTTCTGCCTTTCTTCGAGTACGATCCTTTAAACAATATGATTCACTCTCTAATTTTCCCCTTAAGTTCTTCTTACCTCTTGGACCCCTAATATGATATTCCACTCTTACCCTCACTAAACTTCATGCAATGAACATCCCGCCCTCATTATTTCTACTCATATTGTTCCAATTTAATTATTACATAAATCCTTAATAATTTTTCAAAAATCCAAATAGTTCTAACTAAATTCTCTAAATTCAGAATAATTCTCATCGCTACTTTAATCTAACACTACCCTATACAGGATACCATCAAACCATCCATTACACTAAATAAATCACCATAAAGCACTCATCAACGCACAAAATACACAACACCAAGTAATTAATCTATTAAAAGTAATTCAATAAATAATTGGCGTGTTACATCACCCAGAATTGGTTTTTACCCACAACCAGTTCGTCGCTAAGTCCCAGAATCTGCGGGCAAATATCCAATTTTTTTGTGCGTTATTCCACCATTGAAGGACCCCCGGAACTCCGATTTCGATTTTGTAAAAAGCCCCGATCTCTGAATTTGACATACAATAATTATCCAATGATTAAAACCATAAATTTACAATTCATGACAAATTGGCATCAACAAAATCATGTATTTTCATACTTTCTCATTTACCCCACCCAAAAGCTCCAAAAATCCCAACAATGGTGAAAATATATTAACACATCAAAATATAAATTATCATCGGTTAAAGTACACGGATTTCATTAACAATCACAATACATATCATCAAATCCATACCAATTTAAAAAAATTAAGTCAAAACTCAATGCCCTATTAGAGGTTAAAGACTCCTTAATTCTACCCCCATCCATTATACCCGTTATTAAGATACTTCTCTCTCTTACTTGAAATCTAGCAAATGCAAGCTTTGTAACAATGACGACTTCTCCCTCTTTAGACCTAGGTTGCCTACTTTATCCAATTCTCCCAAATTTTTACATATCATAATGTTTTGGCTTCCCTCACATTTACTATTTATTTAACATAATCATGTTCCTACTAATTTTCCATTTTACTCGTAACTTTCTCTATTTTAACCACTTCCCCTTATTTTTCAAAAAAATCTAATTTCAGCCCCACTATCTTTATTTCCTTGTTTTTCTATTTATTTCATTATTTATTCTAATAAATCAATTTTCCACAAAACTCTATTATTTCTCTTATTTTTCTACAAATGTCTTATTTTCCAACTAAATCTCACCATTTTATTTTAATCTATTTATTTTAAATATTATTCTCTTATTTTAATTATTTAAAATCAACTAAAATCTAAATAATGTATACATTATCTATACTCCCACTAACACCCACCAATAACACATAATACACGTATGTTCACCAAACATATAATTAAAAGCATAGAAGAAACTTAATAAGTAAATAAAACACAACTAAATTAAATTAAATAAATTAATTGAATTCAGGGTATTACATTTGTGATATCTTGGATGCTATTGCTGATGAAGAAACTAAGCTATGGCACATAAAGATTGGGAGTATGAGGAATATTATTGCTGAAAAGACTATCGTTGGCATATCTGATCTCAAGATTAAAGAAGGTAAAATTTTTGGTAACTGTTAGGTGGGAAATCAAAACAAGATGTCTCATAAGAAGGCTCACCATCTTACAATTACATGTGTGCTTGAATTCCTTCATATGGATCTCATAGGACTCATGCCAGTTAAGAGTCTTGGAGGAAAAATATATATATTTGTTTGTGTTGATGATTACTCAAGATACACCTGAGTTGAATTTATTTGTGAGAATTCATAAAGCTTTTCCATTTTTGAAGCTCTATGCCACTGCCTTCAACTGGGAAAAGAAGAAAAGATTGGAAAATCATTCACATTTGGAGCAAACGATAGGGAATTTTAGAACTCTAATTTCTATACTTACTGCAATACTGAAAGGATAACTCATGAATTTTCTGCTCCCATCACACCTCAACAACACAATATTGTTGTGAGGATGAATCATACCTTAAAATATATGACTAGAGTTATGCTCGATTCTAAGACACTTCCATATCACTTTTGGGCAAAATCAATGAATATTTCTTGTCATATTCACAATTGAGTAACGATTCATTCTAGTACCAATGTTACTTATTATGAAATATGGAGAGGAGGGGGGGGGGGGGGGGGAGTTAAATGTGAAATAATTTCATGTTCTTGACAATATTTTCTATCTACATGCCCATTGTGAGAAAATACGAAAGCTTGGTCCTAAGAGTGACAAAGTTATTTTCTCAGGGTATTCTATCAACAACAAGGAAAGTCGTGTGTATAAAAAATGCACAATGGAATCAAAAAATGTGGAGTTAATAATGACCAATATATTGTCACTAACCTTGAATATGAAAATGATGATCATATTGTTGAATACAATGTTTCTGGCAACATATGAAACAATGTTTAATCTACTGTAGAAGATGTAAAGTCTGTTGAGAATGAGAATGTCACTAAAAATAAATCACAACTTATGGCACAAGGTTATTCTCAAATCTAATGGGTTGATTTTGATTAAAAATTTGCTCCCATTTCTCATCTAGAAGCAATAACATTATTTCTAGGTTTGTCCTGCTTTCTAAAGTTAAAACTCTAACAAATCGATGTGAAAGTGCCTTTCTCAATGGATACATAAGTGATGGAGTTTTTGTTGAGCAACCAAAAGGATTTATTAATCATTGTCTTCTCAATCATGTTTACAAGCTAAGAAAATCCATCTATGGGATCAAACACCTAAGGCTTGATATGAGAGACTCACAAATTTTTTACTAAGCATAGTTATGCTCGTGGAGGAATTGACAAAATTCTATTTGTGAAGAAGGGAAATAAGAATATTATGATAGCTCAAGTTTATGTTGATGACATTGTGTTTGAAGAGATGTCAAATAAGATGGTAGTATATTATTTTTTCAACAAATGCAATATGAGTTTGAGATGAACATGTTAGGTTAGATTTCCTATATATATATATATTTTAGTTTTCAAGTGAAGTAAATGAAGGATGGAATTTTTATCTTCCAAAGAAAGTAAGCTTGAAGCATTGTAAGAAATTTAGGTTGGAGAATGCAGGGCACATACGTACATCTGCTGCCACTCATGTTATGCTCTCTAAAGATGAACAAGGAGTGACTGTTGATCAAAGCCTCTATAGGAGTATGATTGATAGCCTCTTATATCTCACTACCATTCGTCCTGACATTACTTTCTCTAATGTTGTGTGTACTTGCTATAAAGAAAATCCTAAAATTAGTCATCTTACTCAATTCAAGAGAGTCATTAAGTACGTAAGTCAAACATCTCACTATGGTCTTTTATACTTATGAGTAAGAATAGGCTGGATCGATCCATGATTTGCCAAGCCTTAACATGACCTGCTAAAAATATTCAAAGCCTATGCTGAGTTTGTTATAGACTTATTTTTTGGCTTGAGTCTGACATTTTCGAAGGCTTGATTGGTCTGTTAGTCTACTTAGAATCCTATTTCATTTGAACATATGTAAATATGCAATTTAACCAATGTTTCAGTAGACTAACAAATAAAAGACAACTAATACTAAAATTTTGTTTGTTTTGACTTATTTGAGCTTACAAAGTAGCATACGTTTTGTGAGACTATTTGTTTAGAAAATTTATGAAAAAAACTTATGACATTTTTCATAAAGTGTTTCCAGCTTATTTCCATAAGTTCTTCAAAAATAACTAAGTTATATTTTTATATTTTAATTCAAAGTACAAAATATAATATAATAATAATGATAATAATAATACAATTATTCATATTTATTTAAATAGACCAGTCTGATAGGTTTAAAAAGTTTTTTTATGCCCTGATGCCTAATCTTTTTAACTAAATAGAGTTATAAAAAATCATAGGAATTTTCTATTTTTAAAAAAAATCTGGCCTGACCTAGGTCGTAGGCCCGTTTTAGTTAGCCTGGGCTATTCTCACCCATGTTTATACTCTTTTGATACCAATTCTTTGCTAATTGGATATTGTGATACTCTTTTGACTGGACATGTAATGATGAAGATAAAAAAGTACTTATGGTGGATGTTTCTTTCCAGGGAACAATCTATTTTCTTGGTTCAATACAAATTAGAATTGTGTCTCTCTTTTAACTGCAGAAGAAGAGTATATTGTTGTTGGAAGCAGTTGTGTTCAGCGACTGTGGAGTAAACAAATGCTCAAAGAATATAACGTGACACAAGATGCCATGACATTATGCTATGACAACTTGAGTGCTATCAATATTTCTAAAAACCCTGTTTAACACTACAAAAAAACATATATTACAAAAGCTTTTAATGTTGTACAATTCGAGAATCTCCAATCAACTTAGACCTTTGTATTATCAACTTATAAATTTTTCGAAAGTGTGACTGGACGTTTTTTCTTGGGCCTAGTGGAACTTTTATTGACTCACACATCTCAGTAATAATGTCACTTGTATCTTTAGAGTAATAGGACATTGGATTAAATTAATATGACATATATGAAAGTATAAAGTTATCGTTCAATATTATTTATGAGCCTTATTATCTTTTGTGTGTTTTGATATTTTTTCAATTTGATTATTGATTTATTGTGTATTTGTAATTTGTATATCGTTTCTTTCGTGTGCTTGTCAGCTTTTTATCATTTCAATTTGCCTATAATCATTTTGGTTATTGTTAGTTTGTACCACTAATAAAATTTAATCAATAATATTTCCTTGATCCTTGTTGGTATTTCCTTTTTGAGCCCATGAAATTGGTATTTGATTCACAAGTTAGAACATTTCAATTTGGATGTCTTGGTATTTGATTCGAATCATGTTTTATATCTAATTCGAATCACACACCTGTGAAAATTTGAATTTGACTCTAGACAAAATGATTCGAATCACTAATTGAACATGTTTCGAATCATAACCTCATTTGATTCGAATCAAGTGCATAGCATGGTTTGAATCATGAAGCTTGAAAAACGGCCCTTTTGGGCCTATTCAGATTGATTCAAATCACACTTTTCTTCTTTATTCAAATCACGTATTTTAAAATCCAATTTTCCATCTCTCATTTAAATATTTGTTTCTTTTGGTGAAAGTAACAAGTGCGTGAAACCTATGGAAATACCCATTGAAATTCTGGTATAACAGAACTCATATGTTCTATAACATGTTGGGACATCTGATCTGACTTAAGCAAACATGGTAAGGTATAAACAATAAAAACAGTATTGAAAAGATAAACAACACACAAAATTGTTAACCCAGTTTAGTGCAAACCAATACATACTCTAGGGGCTACCATGCCAGGAAGAAAATCCACTAGATAATATAAATTCAAAGCTAAACTAGTCCCAATTTTACAAATTATCACTTAATCACTACCCTGTGCAACTTCTACCCAGGTCCTCCCTAGATATGAGAAATTCCATCTCACCTCCAATCACCACAATGATGTCTAACAGTCCCAGTCCCAGTTACTGTATCGACGACTTCTTACCTAAATGAAGATCACACTTCAAATGTAAAACATACACCTTAATCAAGACCCCCCTTGATTATGAACAACATACTTGATCTTGCTTCACAGCTTTGATCAAGAATAATACTTAGTGTTGCTTAATAGCTTCCTTCAAGAATAATACTATCTCTTGCTTAAAATCTTCAAGGAGAACAATAATAAAGACTACAACTCTATAACATCAGTCCAACTCACAACCGAGTGGAACACACAACCAACTCTCTTAGAGAATGGTACAGACTCAACCCTAATGACTACATCTTTTTAATTATCGGCTGGTACTAATCCTAAGTTACAATGCTTCTATTTATAACCTATCTCCCAACTGGATTTGGGTCTTCAATTACAGCTCATCAGCTGTTACAATTCTTCAGAAGTTTCTGAACAACAACAGGTCTTCAATTAAATCTTCCTAATTTATCTCCATAGTTAGAAAGTGCATATTCTTCAATATTCTTCTCGACCTATAAAACATAGCCATATAGGATAATATAATATCCTTAAAATATATTTTGTTTTTATAACTTAACATAATATAACAGTTAGTTCAGCTCAAGCGCGATGTCATATGCTCCTTTATAGGACATCTGATCCGACATGCTTCTCCAGATGATGAGAATTTATCATCTCAATATGTCTCAACATAAGTTAAGACTTCTTGCTCAACCTATTCTGTTAGCAAGTTAATACATCCTATCTAACATATTGCTACTATATTAGTTTTACCAAATATAATACCAATTACATAATTCAGAGAATTAACACCCATAGAGACAAAAATACGATTAATTCTTCTATTCTTTGTGTGATTATCCCAATAACCACATATATTTATCCTTTTCACAAAAACAACTTATTTATTATGAATTTATGTTGAATTCATTATTCTTTTTTTTTTTGCAGTTTGTTCTTGTGCAATTTGTGGTTGTGTTTGAGTGAATTAGAGAGGAGGAGTTTATTAATCTTGATTTATGTTCATAGTTAATCAATTTCTTGATAACATTAAAAGCCAAGACCCATTCATCTAGAAACTCGAGAAAACCTTATGTGTGTGTTCTTCATTCCCCATTATCTAAAACACTTGACTAACACCTAGTGTTTGTAGATTATTTATGAGATATTCTGGCACTGTTCATCATCTTCATCCTTAATCCTGTTCCATTGTTTATGACCTTAATCTCTAAAGATTGAGTAATAAGGGAGACTAGTGGCACATTAGGGTTTCTAATATTTTTGTGTGAAGTTTAGTGTTTGTAACAGATGCATGTATCATTTATAGGATGCAGTTTGATGTTTGTTATTATTCATCAAGAATATAGTTTCCATTATACTCCAATGAAGACTTTGGCGAGATCTAGTATCAATTGTCTGTAAAGAAGGGATGGAAGTTGTCCATATTTGGTGGCATTGAAGAAAGATTGCTCCCTGACAAAGTTGGGAGTTATCCATTCAACGCTTGGCTATGACAATCGCTCATACAAGAGATCGGTGGAATTAGGTGGATTGCAACATACGAATACTTAGAGCATAATTATTGTGTATATCCAGGTTATTGGGTCAATATTTTTAGATATATTTACTTTTTGTTAGTAGTTAAATGATTGTGTTAGCAGGGAGAATTATTTTTTGATAGTTCGTTTCAATCAAGTTACTGTAATCAAACTTATCAAAATAATGGAAGATCGTGATTATTTTCCGATAGTTTTCAACACCATTGAATAATGGATTAGACAATTCTAGGATGACATCAAACCACTATATATCGTTGTGTATCATTTCTCTTTCTCTTTCCTCTTTTATTTTCTAGTATTCATTACCATGTTATTGCATTACTGCATCTTTGCATTGATTGTATACCATATAAGATATAATTTTCTTATAGAAATTTAATATATAAGATTAGGTCTGTGGTGTTTTAATCTTATTGAAGTATCATGATTTCAATTGTGTCTTGTTAGAATCTATGAGCTAAGTGTTTTGAAATAGCTCTTTTTAAAAGCTATTTGAGTAGTGTTATGATCACGGGCAGATTTATGTGAAGGCAACACCAAACTTTTTTTGACTTTTTTCTTTATGTGTGTGTGTGTGTGTGTGTGTATATATATATATATATATATATATATATATATATATATATATATAATGTTTTAAAAGTTTGATAGGTCATCGAATTAATAAAGATGAGTTATTGATTTATTAGTCGAATTGTTGGGTCACTGTTGTTGCGATAAAACGACAAGCAAAAAGTAAGTTATTAATTTACCAGATAATATTTAGGTTATATCAAATTGTGTCCACAAAGATTGGTTATTGATTCGTCGTTTGACAAATCTATCTTAATGAGTTTGGGGATAAATGGTTGAAAGGAAAAGTATCAACAAAAAATAAATGTATAAAAAGGAAAAATGAACAACTTATCAAGCATGCACATGTACTACTTCTCACAGACTTAAACCTATTGACCTGTTATACTCAACCCAACATTATTCATCAATGTCATCACGTGTCACTCACAATCTAAGTCATTTCTAACCCAAATTGAAAGGCCGACTACATCACCTCGGTAGCGATCTTTCAACCACCTCAACAACACAAAAGTCAATCGTGCTCGCTTGCATCGATGATCTCTTAGAGCAACACCAATAACAAAGACATTAATTACAGACACCCTAAGTGAATAACAATGCTAAATCTATCTCTAGAATTTATACACTATTCGATAATCATCCTAGATAAGAATCTAAGCAGTATATGTCTATAACAACTCAAATTTCTAGCACAGAGCAAAAATCTAGGATAATAATCGAAAAAGATTTATAAAGCAAGTTTTATATAACGCCAAGAGCGAAAAATATACATGAGTTCAAAGAAAATATACATACAAAACTAACCAGTAGAGAATACACAAAGAAAAAGAGAAATGCACCGCAAATCTTCTAATTTATCAGCGCTGATCAAAGAGCAATCCATCCCGGATCATCCGCATGCAAGCTTCATAGTTGTTATCTAAGCTAATCCAAAAAAAATTACAGATTGATGGAGTTGGGAGAAAAAACTTCCCCAAAACTATAACCTAAAAAATGAATGAAATGAAGTTATAAAATAAATCTCAGCAGACCGCTCTAAGCGGGCCTAACGCGCTAAGCGCGACTTCCTTATTTTACACACTAAAATTCCCTAAACCGTGCTAAGCGCGCTATCCGCGCTAAGCGGGCTTCAAAACTTTGGTTCTTCCAAAATGTCCAAACGCAAGCAGCGTGCTATAAAATGCACTTAGCGCACTCGCGCTTAGCGTCCTTCTGCGCACTAAGCGGGCTCTCTTGGGAAAAACTGATCTTTTATTCCGAAAACATGCATCTGAAGCCGTGCCTTTGACACCTTATTCTTCGATGCTCCAAAATGCAACAATTACCTACAAAATGAATGGAAAAACATAAAATGGTACACTATGTACACAAAAACACAAATAAACACAAACTAAACGTATTCACACAAAAGTCAGGTTTATTCAATGATATTAACAACAAAAAGTTGATAAGTGAAAAAAAAGTATATAAAAAGAACTACAATTTGCACTTATCAAACTCTCCCTAACTTGAACTTGTTTGTCCTCAAACAAAGCCAAACAACTCAAAGAACTAAAAGTGATCAACCAAAATATCATGAATCAACAACTTTTAAAACGGAAAACAAATGCAATGGTTCAAATGAAAAATGGTACACACGAAGAAACATACTAACCACTAAACTACGACGATAACATAAACATGAAACGAATGCTAAATACAAAGAACATGCCAAAAATTCTAAAACAACACTAGTTCACAAATGAATCACATTGTTGTACCCCAAAATTTTCCCTCTCATTTTACTCAATACATACTCCTAGAGATCCTCAAATTGCTCAGGGTTGCCCAAGGATGGACCAAACAAACTCTCTCCTAAGGCAATGTGTCTCAAACTAGGGTTTCCATTTTCATCAAGATGAGTGAACTCCAAAGACCTCATATGCTCTCCATGGTCCTAATATGTTCTCAAGACCCTCCATGTCAAATTTCAAGCACTGCACAAGAAGTTTGCTCAGTCAACTGCTCAGATGCTTGAGAATCGACTATATTAGGTCAAAAGTCAAATATGGCCCACATACAGTCAAACTTCAATATTTTTGGTCAACATCAACATTTTGAAGTGATATCCATAATTTTATCAAGGGTTGATCATGATTCTTCAAGGAATGCCCTAAATTCATCAAAACCCAAAAGTTGCTAAATTAGGGTTTCTTAGGAAAAGTCAACCAAACTTTGACCAAGCATAACTTCCACATAATTTATCAGAAATTTTACATCCAAGGCTCATTTTTAAGAGGATGCAATTACCTACAACTTATCTTGAGCCTACAAGTTCAAAATATGCACTCATAAAAAGATATGAATTTCTACATTATGGGTCCTTTTGAAAAGTCAACAAAAACACCTTCTGGGTTAAAGCTTCTTCCATGAATATGGAAGACCCAATTGAAATGAGACCAAAGTTTTTGCTTAGGGGACATCCTAAGCTTTCTAAAAAGTCCAAGAACACCTCTCTAGGGTTAAAATTGGAGGAGATATGCCTTGTCAAATTTGACCTTTTTTGCAAAATTGCCAAAAGTCAAATGGGCTCCAAATTACAGTTTTTGCCAAATGGGCCTAACTTTTTATGCTTGCACCTTACTTATAACATGGTCCACGACCCAAATATCCACCCACACATTATTTGCTTCATTTTTCATTTTATTTTTATTTTTTATTAATTAAAATTTGAATTAAATCAAATAAACGACAAATAATAGCAAAGATATGTTTTGATATGATTTTTTGATATGATCTCAATCAAATTATGCTGAGATATCAAGAACAAATCGAATCAAGCATGATTGGTACAAAAATCGGATGATTTGGCTCAATTTAGAAAGTTTGTATATGGCTAAAGAATCAAATCAAATCTCATCAAAACTTCAAGATCCAATCTGTTTTGAAACCCTAATTCATTGAGGGATATATAATGAACAAGAACAAAGCATGAAACAAGGGCTGGCAGTCGTGAAAGAGCAAGAACAAACTCAAAAATCTTGACAAAAAGTGTGACTCGGTTTTCACTCCACGAGACCTTTCAAAGCAATTTGAGGCCAACAATCGCATCCTGGGCGTGCGCTGAAGCTATCCCAATCATTTGCAAGGCTTGGAGCATCCAGAAACACGAGCTATAACTCATACGGTTCGCCCACTTTTTCAAAATCGATTATTGTAATTCCTGCATTATTAGCACATTTGATTGACATATTTGTGATCTTTGACATGTTTGCAAGCTGACTGAATAGTTTAATTGAAGTTTTGACGTATATATGTGCAATTGCAATTGCTAGGGTTTTCACGTTCCTTTTAGGGTTTTTGTCCACAGGTGAAATTAGCCTAAACAAAGGGTGCCATCGTGTTCGTGAGGTCAAAACGAATTGATCAATGTATTCATAAGTGATTTATCATGATTGTATTATGTTTTGAGATATTGCAGGCTTATAGCGATGGAAGGTGTCTGTAGGTATAAATATGATGTCTAACACGACAGTTCTAGGAAGAAGAAGATATGTGGCAGCCAACCATTGGGTCGTTTGAATCTCGCGCATTTTCTGATTCACTTACCTTGTTTGCATATTATCTTTTGCTTTCACTGTTCTAACAACTAGTCACAGCAGCGCAACTGGCAATGGCATTCAGTGGTAAGCATAAGGACCTGGGTTCGATCCCAGGTCCAAGCCATTTTCATTATTTTCTCAATTTCTATCCACAAATCTAGTACATCAATCCTTCAAGCGCCTTCCATACACTCCCATCGTCTAGCCACTTGATGCATCACTCAACCAGATGTAGCGCTCAACAATGAAGCACCATGATGCACCCTCAAGTCAACGTCACACATAATTCAGCGCTGACTGGGCTTCAGCACTAATGGGCCAGGATGTTTTCCAGCAATGCACCCCCAGCCTTACTATTCAACACATGCCTAATTCTTTCTTTTTTTTTATTTTTTTAATTTCTTTATTTATTTCATTAATCATTTTATTTTTTAATTAACACAAAATTATTATTTTTAAATTAAAAAAACCACAAAAATCATTTTTCTCATAAAATATTTATTTCTTTAATTAATTTAATTTAATTAGAAAATTAGGTTAATTTAATTTCTTTTTTTAATTAAAACAATTAGAAATGAGGGTTTAATTAATTTACAATTAAATTGTTTTCTCAAATAAAAATGCACAAAAAAATACTTTTTCTCTCAATTAGGGTTTTAAGTTATTAATTATCGTCCTCGCATTTAATTCTCCACGCGTTTTGATTACTTTTCTTTTTTATAATTTTGTAACTGCCTTGGGTTTCTAATAACTTTAAATTACGATTTTCATTTACCGTTTAATCCCCGATTTTTGGTTATGTAATTAATCCCCCTCCCCGAAGCCTTGTAATAGCTAGGTTTATTTTCTCACACTTTTAATTTATGCAATCTTTAACTGTTAGATGCATGGTTAATAGGATTGTATGGAAAGATTGTTTGAAAATTAAAACGGTAGCTCACTTAATGTGCAAAGACTAATTAACTGAAAAAATCACGTGCACATATTTCACTCCTAGGGTTTGCCTCACTTCGGTTGCCTTCGGTAAAATAGTCATTTAAGCATAGGAGATTTTAGTGGTCGCCCTCCTGTCTAAAAGATCAAATGTCCCATTCGAATGTTGCCTCGGAAATGTTGCCTCAGAAAGATCTTAAGACTATAGGGTTACTACTAAGGTTTCCTACCCATTACTCTGGTGACTATACTTTTCCCTTTCGAACGTCCCTTACAAACTCCAATGATGGGGCTACCTACTCCTTAATAGTAGGATAGCGCTGTCTAAAGGAAACGAGAACGAACAATCTTTTTTCGAGTAGGTAGAATCTTAAGTACTTGCTCAACAAAGCTTTTCACACAAACTCCTTTCAAAACATTTTTCAAAAACAACATCGTCACACCCTTGAGGACTGATACAAGGGTTATCACGAAGTAAAACATTTTCAAAACAAGCACACATACAAGAATTTTTTTTAAAAGAGGAGTAAATACCTAAGAGCCCATGGAAAACCATGGATAGAAAGGGTGCTAACACCTTCCCTTTCTATAACCTACCCCCCGTACTCAGAAACATTCTCGAAAAAAAGTTTTTTCTGTTCTTTTCTCTTTTCCTGATTGGATAAAATGAAAGTCGGTGGCGACTCTTTCTTACCGCGACATTTTGCGTACAAAAAAATGCAAACCAGTAAAAACAGTCAGTTCTGCCACCGTATCACAGAACTGGAGACTCTGCTGGGGATTTTAAAGTGGGGTATACCTTAGGATCTAGGTCATCTCAAATTGCTTTCTTGTTTGTTTGCTTTATTCTTAAAGGGTTTTTGCTCTGGTTACTGTAGATCCTACACCCAGATCTGAGGGCACTTTTTAAATAAACAAAAATAGATCGTGGAGACTGTACGACATAGACCGATATGGTTTAAGCAATGGCTGTGTTGGTGTGGCACTTTGATTGGTACCGGTATCCTTCATGGGGAAACGAGGAGAATACGGGGCCGCCGTGTGGTGTCGTGAAGCACTAACGGACCTTAGAACCTTAGTTGAACAAACTTGGCCATTAGAACGTAGTGAGATAGCCGGCCTCGATATAAAGCCGAGGATTGGTTGATACTCGATGCTACACTCATTGAGATCAGACTTTCGGGATATTTCGGCCGCAAGAAAAGATTGCTTGAGCTGAAACAATGCCCGATAAAGGATGGTCAGGTGTTATTGAGAATCTTTAGAACCCGGTTACTTTTCTAAGACAGGTTTAAAACCAACTAAACTTCAAGAGGGTATGGCCTTAAAACCCATGCAAGCCTAAACCTAAGGTTGTTTGCGTGACTTGTGTGCTTTCAACTTGAACTACTTGCAGAGTTTTATTACCTGACAACATGAGTTCCTTGCAGGTTTTGTTTACAGTTATTATCCAATAACTTGGATTTCTTGCAGGGTTCACTTGTTTTCATCACCTTACAATTTTTCTTAATGCATAGCATACACATCATAACATCATGCCACAATATTCTCTTAACCATTTCAAGGATCTCAAGGGTTTGTGATGCAGGTTATGATAAATCAGACGTCTAGCAAGGGGCAAGGGGATTTATTTTCCTCTAGCCAATACCGTCAAAAGATCAAAACTCAACAACTTGAGTCAAGGGCTATGACCTACTTGATATGGTGAGCTTGACTCTTGTAGAAGGACCTTCAACGATACGAAGTGCTTCGATCAAAGTTGTAAAGTTCAACGCCTAATATTTTTCTTGTTTATCCCGCAAGATCCTTGAAAATATTTGCATATCATACATGTCATTGCATAACAGGTAGTCTCCAGTACAAGTCTCTCATGTTCTCGCTGTTTATTTCAGCAATGGCTCTAAAACAAGACAGCAGAGATCCCCAAACTCAAGAGGCTCAGCTTAGGGAAAAGTTCCTAAACCTATCCAAGGGGGCAGGAAGAGTTGAAAACACTCCTCGCTGGGAACTTGGTCAAGAAAAGTCCCAAAGACAATAAGGACGAACGGCTAGAACAACTACAAGATGAGGTAGATGCAATGAGAACCTAGATGCTGGGGTAGATGGCTCTTATCCAAGGCCTAGCCCGGGGACAAGAAGAGCTGAGAGCCATCATCAACCAACTTCATCAAGACAGATACAACAATATGAAGCAAACAGTCGAGGTCGGGGACCAAGTCATTGATCAACCTCCAAGAAGACAAAAGGTTGGTTTGGTGAAGAGTAGACCTTTCCAAATTTCTACCACGTCACGGGTCAAACAACAACCTCGCCAAAAACAACGGGTTAATTAGAGTAAGCCAAATATACCCAAAAGGCAGTTTACTAAACTCAACGCGTCGTTGTCTCAAGCTTTGCAATACCTGTTGAGGATGAATCTGATTACGTTGATAAGAACTCATCCAAATCCCAATACTTCTTCCCCTAACTACAATCCTGATGCAAGATGTGCATACCACTCCAACATCCCGGGGCATGATACTGACGACTGTTGGAGGTTGAAATACAAAATTCAAGACCTGATTGATGAAGGAGCATTGGAATTCACACAAGATGGTAAACTGGAATGTTTCTGTCATTCCTCCAAGGCCAACCATTTGATGTGACAAGTTCTGACAAGAGGGCTTTTCGTTCATCAGAATTTTCAATTTGTAATTTTCTTTTGATTGTTCGAACATTTATTCATGTCAAACTTTGTTACTTTATCAATGCATTGCATATGTCTGTTTTGAATCAATTCATTTGTATTCACTATATTTAAACTACTTTCCTTTTTGTGATATTCAACTCTCGATCAAAAGCTCTGAGCCTTTAGAGGGAGGATGACGAAAGCGATACCATAATCCATACAGTGTGCTTTTGAATAGACCTTGCTGACGATGTACAATCGTTGTTTCAAATCCTAAACAGTGGAGTAATAAGGAAGATAATCCCTAGTCAAACCCTTTGAGCCTAAGAAGTAGGAGTTTTTATTTTCACACAAATTAAAACCCTTAATCATAACCTGGGGCAGGGTAGTTTGCTTAGTTAATTCAGATGCGCATTCAGTCGCAATATTCTACTTCATACATAATGAATGGCACCGAAGACGTCCTTCTAAATCAGAAGATGGTGATGGTTCCGTATAATCATTAAGAAGAGGCAGTCATTATTGTTTAAAAGAAAAGCCCGCTAAGTCAAAACCTATGAAGGAGACTTAAGGAAAAAACTAGGGCATCCCGCTGATTGTAACCATAAAAAGAAACAGTTCAGGCAAAATACAGGGATAGTAAAGAAAGAGGTCCTACAAATCTTTGACAAAAAATATGACTGCCTATTCAAAATAAACTGTCGGTATCCGAACCATCACCGGAACATCAAGGACAATATTCTAGAACTCAACTAGGATTCTAAACGTGCAATTAACTGAGCATAGGACTGAAGAACATCACGAAGAGCGGGTGGGTACAAATAAATTTTGAGCCTTTATCCTTTGTTTCTTGAACCGTGAACCAGACTACGTTATAACCCTTAAAAGTCCTAGCTGAAGCATGGGTTAGTGTGAAAGCATATTGTTACAAAAGGTATCCTGACTCCTGTAAGGTTTGCCATAAATCACAAGTTGATATCACTCTCTTGCAAAATCTGTTTTACTAAAAAATTGCATTTTCAATTTTTTTCTTCAAGACAGACATAAGCTTTGCATTCTTAAAATACCATTGTTTGCATATGACTATTTGTTCAACAGCAGAGAAATTCACACGACGGATATTCAATGAATAAAAACCTTCTCAATAAAAAGGATCACCTCAAGTGGAAAAACACTTCCAACCAAGGGGCACGGCAGGACATTGTCCATCATCTGGGGAAGTCAAGTCAAGATTCAAGGAATCTCTCAAAGATGCCAAGTAGCCAGGGACAAATCTCCATCTGAATAACTTGGGGAATTGGACATGAATTCCAGCAACGAATCATGTACGATCAAACGAGCATCTTCTGGAAGTGTGGCAACACTTATTACTATGGACAATGACAATTCTCTGTACCCGGTGAACATGGACATAGTCGAAAAATACTATACATGAACAAAGACCCGCTAGGTTGACTAGCCTAGGCAAAAATAAGGACATCCCGGCGAACCAAAAAAGGTTCGGGCAAAAATTAGGGATAAAAACAAAAAAAATACGTACACCCGGCAAGCCGAAAACCTGAAAAGGCGGCTTGAGCAAAAAAGGGTATCCCGGTGGCCTGAAAACCCGAAAGGGCGGTCCAGGCAAAAGTTAGGGATTTTAAGAGTACGACTATGTCCCGTCATCTCGTCACTTGTCTAATCAGTAGAAGGTTTATTACCCTGATCTGCATTCATCAAGGACTCCAAGAGTTGGGATAACACTCAAGCCATCCACAAAGCCTCCGCGGGTACTTTCTCCAACAGGTACATGGGTAGAAAAGTCTTGATGCAAAGTCATTTCCGTATCCTCAGCATACGACCCTGTGACATCTACACTCCCCACAGAGTAGAGGCAACTAAAGCTTTGACGTCAACTTCCCCAAACAGGAGCTATGTTCCCCAACAAAGTTCCTTCAGAGAATCAACATCTATATTCCCCGACCGAATTTCATAATCGCAAGCGGGTCATAAAGTTTTCTCCTGAACAAAGTTTATTTCTCTGAATACAGAAGCTCAATCCCCGATAGAGTTTATCCCTTCAGCTATGGAAGCTTCTCTCTCCAACAGAATTATTTCCCTGCAGAGTTGTTCTCAAGCAGAGTCTCTCCTCGGTAGAATATCCGTAAACAAGGGGAAAATCCCCAACATAGTCATCTTCGGTTTACCATCTCCAGCGGAAGTAGAAGAACCACTTTTTCTATGAAGGTCAGGAACTCAATTTCCATTACTCTCCAGCAGCGGTCAGGGATTTATTTTCCCACTCAGATATGTCACAATAGCATTTCATGTTCATACATCATGTCGTGCGCATACATATTGCATACAACATAATCTCATTTATTTCGAGAACATCGTCATACAATGCATTTCATGCATCACATACAATTAATCATGTACCTTTTCAGGAAATGTGGTTATCATCAATAATTTCCAACTGGTCCAAGATTAGCTCCTGAAACTAAACAGAGTAATTATCTGCACGACCAAATGCAGCTTTACACTGGTTCGTCACGAAGCAACCTTACCTAGGTTCCTTCTCGGTTCCTATGTAGTTTTACCCAAACTCCTCATAAAGCAACCTTAACTAGGTTCCTTCTCGGTTCAGATGCAGTTTTACCCAAACTCCCCACGAAGTAACCCTACGACCCAGATTCCTTCCCATAAGCCCTACTATCCAGGATTTCATTTTGAAGTAACCCTATGACCAGGTTCCTTCCCATAAGACCGACTATCTAGGCTCTCATCTCGAAGTAACCCTACTATCCAGGTTCCTTCCCATAAGCCCTACTATCCAGGCTTTCATCTCGAAGTAACCCTACTATCCAGGTTCCTTCTCACAGCCCTACTATCCAGGCTTTCATTTCGAAGTAACCCTACGACCCAGGTTCCTTCTCACAACCATACTATCCAGGTTTTCATATCGAAGAAACCCTACGACCCAGGTTCCTTCTCACAGCCCTACTATCTAGGCTTTCATATCGAAGAAACCCTACTATCCAGGTTCCTTCCCACAACCCTACTATCCAGGCTTTCATATCGAAGTAACCCTACTATCCAGGTTCCTTCTCACAGTCCTACTATCCAGGCTTTCATATCGAAGAAACCCTACGACCCAGGTTCCTTCTCACAACCCTACTATCCAGGCTTTCATATCGAAGAAACCCTACAACCCAGTTTCCTTCTCACAACCCTACTATCCAGGATTTCATATCGAAGAAACCCTATGACCTAGGTTCCTTCCCACATCCATACTATCCAGTCTTTCATTTCGAAGTAACCTTACTATTTAGGTTCCTTCTCATAACCTTACCATCCAGGTTTCTTTTCTCTTACCTCCAGACAGCAGTCCACAACACTGTAAGATCTGGACCTGATCAAACACGATTGGTTTCACATTTCCCCAGTAAGTCGTGGTGCAGCTTGTACCCTGACCAGATATGCAGTTCACTTCCGCTTCCTCAAGCAGGAGTTATTTCCCTAGTAGAGTAACGGACAATTGAAGCTTCTAAAATTCTATTTCTCCCAAGACAGATACCAACATTCCTCAGCAGATTCCTCATCAACAACAAGAACAGGAACTCTCATCAAAGGAATGTCTAAGGAAATCAACATCCTCTAGATGGCATCTTTAAGCCCATCTCCGATGGTGCTCCGTCACATTTTGGACGACATCTTTAAGCCCATCTCCGAAAATTCTCTAGAAACTTCCAAATGGAATCTATAAGCCCATTCCCGATATCACAAATCAAGTATCACTTCATGCGAGTGCAAATTTCTGGGCACTTTAGTGTTCAATCATCTTCCACCTTCAGATCACGAAAGGCAGACGTGCCAATCTACATCCTCAGGTTTAAGAAGATTGAACAGAGGCAGCTGTTGTACCCCAAAATTTGCCCTCTCATTTTACTCAATACATACTCCTAGAGATCCTCAAATTACTCAGGGTTGCCCAATGATGGACCAGACAAACTCTCTCCTAAGGCAGTGTGTCTCAAATTAGGGTTTCCATTTTCATCAAGATGAGTGAAATCCAAAGACCTCATATGCTCTCCATGGTCCTAATATGTTCTCAAGACCCTCCATGTCAAATTTCAAGCACTGCACAAGAAGTTTGCTCAGTCAACTGCTCAGATGCTTGAGAATCGACTATATTAGGTCAAAAGTCAACTGTGGCCCACATACAGTCAAACTTTAATATTTTTGGTCAACATCAACATTTTGAAGTGATATACATCATTTGATCAAGGGTTGATCATGATTCTTCAAGGAATGCCCTAAATTCATCAAAACCCAAAAGTTGCTAAATTAGGGTTTCTTAGGAAAAGTCAACCAAACTTTTACCAAGCATAACTTCCACATGCTTTATCATAAATTTTCCATCCAAGTCTCTTTTTGAAGAGGATGAAATTCCCTACAACTAATCCTCATCCCACAAGTTCAAAATATGCACTCATAAAAAGATATGAATTTCTACATTATGGGTCCTTTTGAAAAGTCAACAAAAAGACCTTTTGGGTCAAAGCTTCTTACATGAACATGGAAGACCTAATTGAAATGATACCAAAAGGTTTGCTTAGGGGACATACTAAAATTTCTAAAAAGTCCAAGAACACCTCTCTAGGATTAAAATTGGAGGAGATATGCCTTGTCAAAGTTGACCTTTTTTGCAGAATTGCCAAAAGTCAAATGGGCTCAAAATTACATTTTTGTCAAATGGGCCTAACTTTTTATGCTTGCACCTCACTTATAACATGGTACACGACCCAAATATTCACCCACACATTATTTGCTTCATTTTTCATTTTATTTTGATTTTTTATTAATTAAAATTTGAATTAAATCAAATAAACGACAAATAATAGCAAAAATATGTTTTGATATGATTTTTTGACAAGATCTCAATCAAATTATGCTGAGATATCAAGACCAAATCGAATCAAGCATGATTGGTATAAAAATGGGATGATTTGGCTCAATTTAGAAAGTTTGCATACGACTAAAGAATCAAATCAAATCTCATCAAAACTTTAAGGTCCAATCTGTTTTGCAACCCTAATTAATTGAGGGATATATAATGAACAAGAACAAAGCATGAAACAAGGGTTGGCAGTCGTGAAAGAGCAAGAACAAACTCAAAAATCTTGACAAAAAGTGTGACTCGGTTTTCACTTCACATGACCTTTCAAAGCAATTTGAGGCCAGCAATCGCATCCTGGGCGTGCACTGAAGCTATCCCAATCATTTGCAAGGCTTGGAGCATCCAGAAACACGAGCTATAACTCATACGGTTCACCCACTTTTTCAAAATCGATTATTGTAATTCCTGCATTATTAGCACATTTGATTGACATATTTGTGATATTTGACATGTTTGCAAGCTGACTGAATAGTTTAATTGAAGTTTTGACGTATATATGTGCAATTGCCATTGCTAGGGTTTTCACGCCCCTTTTAGGGTTTTTGTCCACAGGTGAAATTAGCCTAAATAAAGGATGCCATCATGTTCGTGAGGTCAAAACCAATTGATCAATGTATTCATAAGTGATTTATCATGCTTGTATTATGTTTTGAGATATTGCAAGCTTATAGCGACAGAAGGTGTCTGTAGGTATAAATATGATGTCTAACGCGACGGTTCCAGGAAGAAGAAGATATGTGGCAGCCAACCATTGGGTCGTTTGAATCTCGCTCGTTTTCTGATTCACTTACCTTGTTTTGCATATTATCTTTTGCTTTCACTGTTCTAACAACTAGTCACAACAACGCATCTAGCAAGGGCATTCAGTGGTAAGCATAAGGACCCGAGTTCGATCCCAGGTCCAAGCCATTTTCATTATTTTCTCAATTTCTATCCATAGATCTAGTACATCAATCCTTCAAGCGCTTTACATACACTCCCAACGTCTATCCACTTGATGCATCACTCATCCAGATGTAGCGCTCAACAATGAAGGACCATGATGCACCCTCAAGTCAACGTCACACATAATCCAACGCTGACTGGGCTTCAACACTAATGGGCCAGGATGTTTTCCAGCAACGCATCCCCCAACCTTACTATTCAGCACAGACCCAATTCTTTCTTTTTTCAATTTTTTAATTTCTTTATTTATTTCATTAATTATTTTCTTTTTTAATTAACACAAAATTATTATTTTTTAAATTAAAAAAACCACAAAAAAACACAAAAATCATTTTTCTCATAAAATATTTATTTCTTTAATTAATTTAATTTAATTAGAAAATTAGGTTAATTTAATTTATTTTTTTAATTAAAACAATTAGAAATGAGGGTTTAATTAATTTGCAATTAAATTGTTTTCTCAAATAAAAATGCACAAAAAAAATACTTTTTCTCTCAATTAGGGTTTTAAGTTATTAATTATCGTCCTCGCATTTAATTCGCCACACGTTTTGATTACTTTTCTTTTTTATAATTTTGTAACTGCCCTGAGTTTGTAATAGCTTTAAATTAAGGTTTTCATTTACCGTTTAATCCTCGATTTTTGGTTATGTAATTAATCCCCCTCCCCGAAGCCTTGTAATAGCTAGGTTTATTTTCTCGCACTTTTAATTTCCACAATCTTTAACTGTTAGATGCATGGTTAATAGGATTGTATGGAAAGATTGTTTAAAAATTAAAACGGTAGCTCACTTAATGTGCAAAGACTAATTAACTGAAAAAATCACGTGCACATATTTCACTCCTATGGTTTGCCTCACTTCGGTTGCCTTCGGTAAAATAGTCATTTAAGCATAGGAGATTTTAGTTGTCGCCCTCCTGTCTAAAAGATCAAATGTCCCATTCGTATGTTGCCTCATAAATGTTGCCTCGGAAAGATCTTAAGACTCTAGGGTTACTACTAAGGTTTCCTACTCATTGCTTTGGTGATTGTACTTGTCCCTTTCGAACGTCCCTTACAAACTCCAACGACGGGGCTACCTACTCCTTATTAGTAGGATAGCGCTGTCTAAAGGAAACGAGAACAAACAATCTTTTTTCTAGTAGGTAGAATCTTAAGTACTTGCTCAACAAAACTTTTCACACAAACGCCTTTCAAAACATTTTTCAAAAATAACTTCGTCACACCCTTGCGGACTGATACAAGGGTTATCACGAAGTAAAACATTTTCAAAACAAGCACACACACAAGCAAATTTTTTAAAAGATGAGCAAGTACCTAAGTGCCCATGGAAAACCATGGATAGAAAGCGTGCTAACACCTCCCCTTTCTATAACCTACCCCCTGTACTCAGAAACATTCTCGAAAAAAGGTTTTTTCTGTTCTTTTCCCTTTTTCTGATTGGATAAAATAAAAGTCGATGACGACTCTTGCTTACCGTGACATTTTGCGAATGAAAAAACGTAACGCAAACCAGTAAAAATAGTCGGTTCTGCCACCGTATCACACACACCTAGCGAAAACACTCACCGGTAGATGAAAAACACACAAAATAAGGTATTTTCACTCATCCATAATCTTGCACACAAAAGACTAAATTATGTATCCATCCAAAAACTTATATTGAAAATACAAAGGCAAGAATCTCAAGGGCTTTTCAAGGTTGTAATGTGGCTTGGTTAACAAATAAGGGATAAATCCTAATGCTAATCGAAACAAAAACTTGCCTAAACCTAAGGGAGTGATCAACTTACAAAATCTCAAGCAAAATAATTTCAATCAAACTTCTTCTTCATTCCAAATTTTTAACCAATACACATCACTTATTAGCACAATTATTTGAACTATTTTTGTTTTTCTTATTCAAAGATTTTTTCAATTTATTTATTTATTTCTTTTCTTTTTTTTTCTCTTTTTTTTCTCTCTTTCTCAACCTCATAACAATCAACAACATAAGTACATAAACATTTCTCTCTCCAACTTGAATTCAACCATATCATAATATGAATACTCCCTACTTTCTAAGGCAAGGTAAAAATTCAACTAAAAAAATCATAATTGAGGGTTCAAGAAAACAAAAGAATAAACATCCATACAAAAATATAAACTAAACACTCATAGACAAGCATTTAGAAAAAAACAACATGTACATCGATAAAAAGGGTCAAAAGAGGATACTAATGATCACACACTCACAAGGTGAATTGACTATTTGGCCAAGGTAGTTGTGCTCAAAATGGAACAAAAAAAATGCTTTGATCATGTTCAAGATTTCATACAATCAATACAAACAAAATATTAAGCATAATATAATCCAGTTAAAACAAGAGTTGTGGTCTCCAGCATACATGAACAATGGAAAGCTACCTCACAAAAAGGGTAGGAACTAAAGTGATTCACAAATGAACAAGTATATAAAAGAATGAATGACATAAAAATTGTAAAAAGTCTAAGTATCATGAACATGCTAAAGTATAGAAAGCGATAAACACATACCTTTAATGTGTACAAAACTTTAACAAAATCATTATCACACATTCGCAAGTTGAAACACTAAAACTTAAAAAATCACCAAAAGCGACTTCAAGCTATCGAACCAAAATTGAGTCCAAACAACAACAAAAGAATTAATTATACTAATATTATTTACTATTTAAAGCCTAGGTGGAAGTTGGAAAAAGGAAAGGCAAGCGAAAAATTAAAAATAATTCACTGGCTCTGCACAGTAGGGCGTGCTAAGCGTGCTACACCAGTTGTAGAAAAACATGACAACAACTAGTGCAACTACTATACAAGCTCACTTACACTGACAAAACTCAATGTATAGAATATTCACAACATACAAACTTCCTCAAGCTAAACACAACCATCTCTTAGAAAAACACAATTTGACATAACGAAACAAACGGGTAAAAGTGAATTAGCAAGTTGAAAAGTGAAAATTTGAGAATTTAAAACAGGTCCAATTTCAACTTGTTAAAACACAAGTCAAAACATACATAAACAAATACAAACAAAACATGCTTGTTTTACGTCGTAAGCTCGACACATTTATTGTGAAACCTAGTAACCTCCTCTCGTCATACCATGGTATTGTCACACCGTATAAACTTATAGAAAGTGTCCTAACATCCATACAACAAACGTTACAAAAATGAGGCAATTCACAACAATACGTGAAAACAAAGAAAAACACATATATGCACAAGTATGGAAAGTAAACACAAAACATATACAAGTAAAAATATACAAGTTTATATACATATTCTATACAACATATACATTAATTACAAAAACTCAAAAACAAAAGAATTATCGCAATGCAAAAATAATAAACACCAATCTCAAGCAACAACGCCAATTTGTTGTTGTGGTAAAGCGGCAAGCAAAAAGTAAGTTATTAATTTACCGGGTGATATTTAGGTTATATTGTATCGTGTCCATAGAGATTGATTATTGATTCTCTGTTTGACACATCTATCGTTAATGAGTTTGGGATGGTTGAAAGGAAAAGTATCAACAGAAAATAAATGTATAAAAAGGAAAAAGGAACAACTTATCAAGCATGCATATATACTACTTCTCATAGTCTTAAACCTATCGACCTGTTATACTCAATCTAACATTATTCGTCAATGTCATCATGTGTCACTCACAACCTAAGTCATTTCTAACCCAAATTGAGAGGATGACTGCATAACCTCAGTAGCAATCTCTCAACCATCTCAACAACACAGAAGTCAACCGTGCTTGCTTGCATCGACGATCTCTCAGAGAAACACAAACAACACAGAGACATTAATCATAGATACCCTAAGTGAATAAAAATTCTAAACCTATCTCTAGAATCCAGAAAATATTAGATAATCATCCTAGATAAGAATCTAAGCAGTATATGTCTATAGAAACTCAAATTCCTAGCATAGAGCAAAAATCTAGGATAACAATCGACAAAGATTTGTAAAGCAAGTTTTATATAACGCCAAAGGCGATAAATATACATGAGTTCAAAGAAAATATACATACAAACCCAACCAATAAAGAATACACAAATAAAAAGAGAAATGAACCGCAAATCATCCAGTTTGTCAGCGCTGATCGAAGAGCAATCCACCCCGGATCATGCGTATGCAAACTCCATAGTTGTTATTGAAGATGTGAAAAACACAAGAAGGGGGGGGTTGAATTGAAAACTTGGATCTAAAAGCAGCTTAATGACACAATATTTTTATCCTGGTTCGTTTGATCTCAAACTACTCCAGTCCACCCGTCAAGGTGATTTCGCCTCTCTCCAACGAGGTCTTAATCCACTAATCTCAAAGGATTACAACAGCTACTTTAATAACTGTTAAAGTCTTCTTGAGTACAACCACAATCTGGTTAATCTCAAGGAACTCTTTTACAATATGATTTAAACAAAATGTGTTGTTGTTTTTCTAACAAAAACAGTTTATCACAACTGTGATAATTTACACAGGTTTGTAGCTTAGAATAAAGATTGAATTTTCTTAAGCTTGAATATGCATGGTTGGTGATCTTAACAAATTATTGTGTGTACGTGCGTGCTTCATTATGCAAGCTGACTTGTTTATATAGGCAATGTAATGACGTTGTCCATAAAGCAAGTTTAATGTTATTAACACACTTTCCTTTTGGAGAAGATTCTGTCTGAAGAAAGCCGTTGGCATTAATTCTGTCTTGAATGTTTAGTAACGCTTCCGAGTCTTTTTCTCCTTTCTGCTGATGACGCTTCAAAATATTGATGACTTGGTTTGATATGTCTTTGTTCAGAATCAGAGTTTATATAATAAAGCGCAGGTTCTGGTCACCAATCTTTAGCGTATAATATGATTGCTTCAGCGTGTAATACTTTATGACTTATCTTCTGATGCTGATCCCATCAGAACTTCTGCATACATAAAACATATTTTTAAGGAGCATATTTGTTCTTTGTATTTATTTATTCTTTGTATTTGTTATCATCAAAACTCTAACCAAGGGTTGTAGAATCAAACTATGTTCTAACAATCTCCTCCTTTTTGATGATGACAAAAACCAGAATTTTCAATTTAGAAAATAAAGAATAAACAGTTTAGAATAGAGAAGAAAAACTCCCCCTGAGTTAATTACTTCCCTTAAGATCCTTGAGTCTTTGAACATCAGAGTTTAACTGCGTCTTTTATCAGAGTTTTGTACTTGTTCAAACTTTTCAGAAGATATAGGTTAAGTAGTTCAAAATGTTTGAGACTTCTGTCTCAGTAAACCTTTATTGAAAATATCTTACTTTATCCCCCTTTTTGTCAGTTATAAAAAATGAAATATAACCAGAGCAAAAAATATTAATTTATATTAAAAACAAGAAGCAATGATAAGTAGTTCAGAACAGAAGCAATGTAAAACAAGCGTTACAAATAAACAGATTTAAAATAGAAGAGAATCTAAGAGGGAGGAGGAAGGCGTGTGAACAAAGCTTCCAGCAAGCCTTTGATCTGGGTGTTAGTTTCCTCTTGTTTTCTCAAAATGCTCTTGATTTCTTTGTTTGTGCCATCCTGCTTATACAACCTTTCCCGGATAACAACATTTGCTCTCTTCAATTCTTCCAGAGTTTTCCTGTCATAAGAAGAAGCTGGAGAATCTTCAGTATCTGGATGCTTCTCAGAGCATTCTACAACTTGATCATATTGAACCATTTCCTCTGCTGAAATCATTTCTTCTGGAGCAGTAGTCAGAGTTAGACCTTCTGATTCTGGTTGAACTTCATCTGAGAGACGATGTTCTGACCAGGGAGCATTATCCAGAGAGAGAATCTCCTGCTTGAGGAGATGGCTCAGAAATTGGTCTTCAAAAACCTTTAGCATATCACTGAAATTCCGTTGAACCTGTTCATAGCTCTGTTCTTTTAGCTTCAATGTTTCAGAACTTAGCCAGTTTCTGAAACTTGTCCATAGATGATCAGAAGCAGCAGGGTTAGTCATCTCTAGACTAGCTTGCTTCAAGGAGGTTATCCATTTCTGCATTCCCGTTTCAAACATCAACAGACTTGTACCAACATCTGGTGTGGGTTCAGTTGGCTTTGGTATGGGAATGGAAATTTTATGAGATATATCAGCTAATCATTCTAATGCAGTTTGATCAATGACAAGTCTTACGCTGTCAGTTGGATTGCTCTTGGGTGAGAGAGTGGGAGAGTTTGGTATAATGATTGGACTAGTTGGGGAATTTGGTGGTGTGGATTCGAGAGAAGAAGGAATTTGTGGAATGTCCAGGATGGTGATAGGCATGCGGATGGCCAGAGGTTCAGTGATTCCTGGGATTGGTATAATATCTGAATCTGAAGTAGGTTCTTCAGATTGGTTGAATGAAACATTGTGAGGTTCTGGTTCATGGGATTCAGATGGTTGGTTCTCAGAAGTTTGAACTTCTGGTTGTTCAGGTTGAGGTGATGGTGGATGAGGAATATCTTGTTGTGGGGAGAGAGGTAGTGGAATATCTGGTTGTGGAACATCTGTTGTAGTTTCGGAGTTTGGATTATCAGGGATTAGAGGATTTGGATTTTCTGGTGTGGGAGCTGAAATATCTTGGTCAAAAGAGTCTATATCTGATAGAACTTTGGCAAGTTCTGGTTGAGTTAATTCAGGATTTGGATTGATAGGAAGGGAGTGAGTTTCTCTTAGACTTAGAGTTTCTGATGGATCAAATCCTATGTCAAAGTCATCAAAAGTTTGTGGGGTTGGAAGTTCTGATTGGGTAGTTATGGGTTCAGATGTTGATATAGTTATTGATTCTAAAACAGTAACAGAAGAAGGATTACCTTTCTTTTTAGCAGCTTTTGGAGTCCTTTGAGATGATCCTTCTGCTGCTGCCTTTCTTTTCTTGGTCTTCTTCAACACAACTTTTGGAGCCGCCTGATGCAAGTCCTGGATATTTAGCCCTGGTGCAGTGCCATCTGCCTTACACGCATCCATATATCTGACAATTATCTCAGGCTTGGAGTCAATCTCAGAGAAAAGAGGAAAATCATCCAGAGGAATTCTTCTGGAAGTGATGGTTGCAAAAGAAGTAATGTTGGGTTCCTTCTTGATGTTCTCAATAATTTTCATCTTTTTCAGATTCTTTGCATTCAAAGGCTTCCCAGCAGTTGCTTCTAGTGAACTAATTTCCTGTGCTTCAGTCAGATGCTCTATCAGCCTATTCTCTGTCAGAATATCTAATATGAGTCTTCCCAAGGGTATCCAGTCCCTTTTGGTATGCTCATCTTCTCTTGTCTCCTTTACACTGGTCCTCAGATGATTAAATAGCAAGTGAGGGAGATTCACCTTAGTCTTCTTGGAGATAAAGTAGATCAGAAACTGCTGATCAATGTTTATGTAGTCAGGAGAGCTGGCTGGCTTCCTGTGGTTGATGCACCCCAGAATTATCTTAGCCCAGATTCTGTGGTGATCCTTCAGATCCCTAATCTTGATGGAGGGTAGACCCAGAGTGAATATTTCCCTTGCAATTGAAGCAATATCAGAACATCTTTCAGCCATGTCTATACACCTAACACCTCCACCATTGTAACCAATCAGTATTGAAATTGGGTCTTCAGTAATGACAATCTTCTTCCCCATGACATACGAGGTAACTTAATGGTTTGAGGATGAAGCATGAATCTAGAATTCTTTGACAAGAATTGGAAACGTTGGCCCTAGAAGACGGTCAAAATATCTGTTCCATCCTTGAGCATTGACCTCCTCAGAGAGATTGAAGCCATTTTCTTGAAGACTTTCAAAATAAATAATCAGTTCTGAAAGAACTTTCAGGTTGTCAATGGGCGTGAGTAGAGTTCTGTATGGTTCTTCGTACTGTTCCATAGAGTCAGTTCCCTGAGTACTGGTGTTTTGGACGCTTGAAGAAGCCATGTTCACACAAGAAATTTGAGAAAGATGAAAGGGTTTTTGAAATTACGAACTGAAAACAATTAGAGATATTGAAAGAGTAAAAGTGAAAGAGTGTGGAGAGTGAAACTTGAGTTTAAATAGATTTTCTTGAAAGAATAAACAGTAAGAGAGAGAAACAATTAATCATGATTATAAGCATTAATGGCAGGTGATTTTAGGGGATTCAGAAAGATATTGGAACGGTTACCCATGACGTGTGTCTCAATGCACCCAATCAACGCTTTTGACCTTTCAGAAAAGTGAACGCGTGTTCAGCCTCAGAAGGTAGTTGATGAATGGATGACAACTGTTTGCTTACGTGAACAACACGCTTCTATCCTTGAAATGAAACGCTCAGATCTTCATGGATAGATTCTGATACAATCTGTACTTCTAAAAATCTGAAGGTAGGTTGATCAGTAGTTCACAGAAAATAACTAAAATTCTAAAGATTAAGATATGTAAATAAAACAATTTATTCTGGGTAAAGCTTCATGCTGAGATATTTCAGAATGAAGTTAAACCTATCTTCAGAAAGAGGTTTTGTAAAGACATCATCCCATTGATGGTCTGTGTCAATGAATTTTAAATTAAGAATCGCTTTCTGAATATAGTCCCTAATAAAATGATGTTTTATTTCTATATGCTTAGCCCTAGAATGCAAAATAGGATTTTTACTGAGACAAATAGCAGAAGTATTGTCACAGAGGATATGGATGTTACTCTCAAATATATTGAAATCCTCAAGTTGACTTTTCATCCAGAGCATTTGTGTACTACATCCAGTTGCTGCTATGTATTCAGCTTCTGCTGTTGATAGTGCTATTGTGGATTGTCTTTTGCTGGACCATGAAATCAGATTTTCTCCCAGAAACTGACAGCTTCCAGAAGTGCTTTTACGTTCTACTCTGTCTCCAGCAAAGTCAGCATCACAGTATCCAACTAAGCTGTAATTACTTGATTTTCTATAAAACAAACCCAGATTAGCAGTACCTTTCAGATACTTGAAAATTCGCTTAACTGCTGTTAAGTGAGATTCTCTAGGATCTGATTGGAATCTAGCACAAATGCAAACACTGAATAGAATGTCAGGCCTTGAAGCCGTCAGATAGAGAAGAGAACTAATCATACCTCTGTAGACCTTCTGTTCTACCTTTTTACTTACCTCTTCCTTTTCCAGAATGCACGTGGGATGCATTGGAATCCTTGAGGGCTTACATTCTGAGAGATCAAATTTCTTTAGAAGTTCTCTGACATATTTGCTCTGATGAATGTAAGTTCCTTCTGGAGTTTGATTTATCTGAATGCCCAGAAAGAATTTTAGTTCTCCCATTAGGCTCATCTCAAACTCTGCCTACATACATTTAGCAAACTCTCTTCCCAGAGAGGGTTTAGTAGATCCAAATATGATGTCATCAACATAAATCGGACAAACTAACATGTCATTCTTAACTGTCTTACAGAACAAGGTTGTGTCCACTTTCCCTCTGGTGAATTCTTTTTCTAATAGGAAGTTACTTAGTCTTTCATACCAAGCTCTGGGAGCTTGTTTTAGACCATAGAGTGACTTCTTTAGTTTTAAAACATATTCTGGATTTTTAGAACTCTCAAAACCAGGGGGTTGGTGCACATATACCTCTTCATATATATAGCCATTTAAGAATGAACTTTTGACATCCATCTGATACAGAGTGATGCCTTTATTAACAGAAAATGATATTAAAAGTCTGATAGATTCTAACCTGGCGACTGGAGCAAAGGTTTCTGTATAGTCTATCCCCTTTTGCTGACTATAACCTTGTGCTACCAGTCGTGCTTTATTTCTGATGATTTCACCTTGTTCGTTCAGTTTGTTTCTGAACACCCATTTTGTACCAATGACGTTGAACCCCTTTGGTTTGGGAACCAGATCCCATACGTCATTTCTGGTGAATTGATTTAGTTCCTCTTGCATTTCCAGAATCCAGTCATTGTCTAGAAGTGCTTCATCAATTGTTGTTGGTTCAATCAGAGAAACCAGTCCCATGAGGGATTCTTCAGAGTTTCTGAATGTTGATCTTATTCTGATTGGATCTTCCTTCTTTCCTAATATTGTATCTTCTGGGTGATTAATGCTTCTTCTGGATAGCCTTTTCTGGAGTAGATCAATAGCAGGTGCTGGATTGCTTATAGTGACTCTTTATGCTGTTGAGGGAGTGTCTCTGTTGAGAGCCTATGATAAGTTGTCTTCAGTACCTGTGAGTTTAACTTCCATACCTGCAAAGAATTCATTTTGCTTTGACTTTTGAGAGTCAAGCTTATCATCAAACCTAACACTGTTTGACTCTTCAACAATCTGTGTTTCTGTATTATATACTCTGTACCCTCTTGAGCATTCAGAGTATCCTAACATAATACACTTTTGTGCTTTAGAGTCAAACTTGTTCAAATAATTTTTTGTATTCAGAATAAAACATGTGCATCCAAATGGGTGAAAATAAGAAATGTTGGGCTTTCTGTTCTTCCACAATTCATATGGAGTCTTTTCCAGAATAGGTCTTATGGAGATTCTATTCTAAATGTAACACGTTGTGTTTATTGCCTCTGCCCAGAATATCTTAGCAACGTTAGTCTCGTTGATCATGGTTCTGGCCATTTCTTGCAATGTTCTGTTCTTTCGTTCTACAACTCCATTTTGCTGGGGAGTTCTAGGACAAGAGAAATCATGCAGAATGCCTTTTTCATTAAAGAATAATTCAAAATCTTTATTTTCAAATTCTCCATCATGATCACTTCTGACTTTGACAATTCTAAGATCCTTTTCATTCTGAACTTGGTTGCAGAAGGTAACAAACACAGAGTGTGACTCGTCCTTGTGTCTTAAGAACTTTACCCATGTCCATCTGTTATAGTCATCTACGATTACTAACCCATACTTCTTGCCACTGACTGAAGCAGTTTTTACTGGTCCAAATAAGTCAATGTGCAGAAGTTCTAATGGCTTAGAGGTGGAAACAACATTTTTGGATTTGAAAGCAGGTTTTGCAAACTTGCCTTTCTGACATGCTTCACACAGAGCATCTGAATTGAACTTCAAGTTAGGAAGTCCTCTGACCAGATTGAGTTTGTTAATCTGAGATATTCTTCTCATACTAACATGTCCCAATCTTCTGTGCCAGATCCATTGCTCGTTGTTAACAGACAGTAGACATTTTACATTCTGACTCTTTAGTTTAGAAAGTTTTATTTTATAAATGTTGTTTTTCCTCTTTCCATTAAATATGATAGTCCCATCTTTCTGACTTACAGCTTTGCATGAATTTTGATTGAAGATTATATCATAACCATTATCACTTAATTGACTTATGGATAACAGGTTATGCATTAATCCATCAACTAATAAAACATTACTTATAGATGGAAGATTTCCATTACCTACTGTTCCAGAGCCAATGATCTTTCCTCTCTGATTGCCTCCAAATCCCACGTGGCCTCCAGGCTTAAGTTCCAGGCTTTGGAACATATGCCTTCTTCCCTTCATGTGTCGTGAGCATCCAGAGTCCAGGTACCATGATTGGTGTCTTAGCCTTGCTGCTAAAGATATCTGCCACATGTATGATTTTATCCTTAGGTACCCACATTTTCTTGGGTCCTTATTTGTTAGTTTTACCAAAATTCTGATTGAACTTTGGTTTGATAGAATAATCACTACTTGTGTATTTTATGTCATGTATGTGCCCATATATAAAATGTGAATTAAGTGGAGTGCGTTTTAAAACTAAGTCCATGGCATTTTTTGGTGTAGGTACCTTACCTTGATATCTTATCCCTTTTCTGCCATTTCTGCTAACTCCATAGATCATTGAAGCCATTTTGCTTCTGTCTATGTTTTTAGCTAGAAACTTCTGAAAGTTGTGATCATACTCTTTGATGATCTCATCAGCATTGCTGGGAGTTTCAGAGATTGTTTCCTTCTGAGAGTTTTGCAACTGTTTTTCTAATTTTGAAATTTTTTCTTTTAACTCAGAATTCTCCAATCTGAGACTCTCAGTCTTATCAGAGTCAGAGACAAGATTCCTTTTCAGGTTTCTGAATTTGACTCTGATCTACTGATAGCTTTCCAGTATTTCATTAAGGCTTTCAGCAAGTTCAGCCTTAGTAAAGTTTATGGTAAAGTCAGAGAATACCTCTTCAGTGTCTGATTCTGAGTCTGAAACAGAAGCTTCACTGTCTTCTGATACGTTTTCCATGAGAGTTATGTTTGCTCTTTCATCATCTGATTCCGTGTTAGCTTCAAATGTGTCAGAATCATCCCATGTAGCCATGAGGCTTTTCTTCTTTTCCTTGAGAAACTTCTTTTTGGGCTTTTCTTTCTGAAGCTTTGGGCAGTCACTTTTGTAGTGCCCTTGCTCGTTACATTCATAGCAGATGATGTATTTGTTGTTTGGCTTTCTGTATCCTAAAGAACCTTCAAATCTTCTGTGTCCAGAGGAGGATTCTGACCTTCTGTATTTGGATGAGGATTCATTCTGATTTTCTGATCTTCTGGGATTTCTGAACTTCCTTTGTTTCTGCTTCCACAGTTGGTTCACCCTTATGGAGAGGAGAGACAGTTCATCTTCTTCTAATAAGGATCCATCCGAGGTTTCTTCCACAACCTGCAAAAGTTTGGAGTCAGATTTTCTGTTATATTTTAAAGCTAATGGCTTACCTTGCTTTTGAGGTTCATATTCTTCTAGCTCTATCTCGTGACTTCTGAGGGAGCTAACAATTTCCTCTAGAGAGATTTTGTTGAGATCTTTGGCTTGCTTAAGTGCTGTGACCATTGGCCTCCATTATTTTGGCAAGCTTCTGATGATCTTCTTAACGTGATTAGCAGTAGAATATCCTTTGTCAAGAACTTTTAGTCCAGCAACAAGAATTTGAAATCTTTAAAACATAGTTTCTATAGATTCACTGTCTTCCATCTTGAATGCCTCATACTTCTGAATGAGCGCAAGAGCCTTGGTTTCTTTGACTTGAATGTTGCCTTCATGCGTCATTCTCATAGAGTCAAACATATTCTTGGCAATTTCTCTGTTTGATATTTTCTCATACTCTGAATATGAGATGGCGCCGAGGAGAATTATTCTGGCCTTGTGGTGGTTTCTGAATTCACACTTTTGCTGATCAGACATCATTTTCCTGTCTATCTTCTGACCACGTCCATCTACAGGATGTGTGTATCCATCAGTCACCATGTCCTACAGATCAACATCATGGGCCAGAAAGAAACTCTCAATTTTGTCTTTCTAGTAGTCAAAGTTTTCTCCATCAAAGACTGGAGGTTTACCACTGAATCTGTCCCTGTCTTCATTGTTGTCATTGCTGATGTTTTGGCTTGGTCCCACCATAGTGTTTTTCTGAAGCTTGGATCTTGTACTGACACGGTTAAGTATTTAAGCTCAGAACCAGGCGCTCTGATGCCAATTGAAGATGTGAAAAACACAAGAGGGGGGGGGGGGGGGGTTGAATTGAAAACTTGGATCTAAAAACAGCTTAATGACACAGTATTTTTATTCTGGTTCGTTTGATCTCAAACTACTCCAGTCCACCCGTCAAGGTGATTTCGTCTCTCTCCAACGAGGTCTTAATCCACTAATCTCAAAAGATTACAACAGCTACTTTAACAACTGTTAAAGTCTTCTTGAGTACAACCACAATCTGGTTAATCTCAAGGAACTCTTTTATAATATGATTTAAACAAAATGTGTTGTTGTTTTTCTAACAAAAACAGTTTATCACAACTGTGATAATTTACACAGGTTTGTAGCTTAGAATAAAGATTGAATTTGCTTAAGCTTGAATATGCATGGTTGGTGATCTTAGCAAATTGTTGTGTGTACGTGCGTGCTTCATTCTGCAAGCTGACTTGTTTATATAGGCAATGTAATGACGTTGTCCATAAAGCAAGTTTAATGTTATTAACACACTTTCCTTTTGGAGAAGATTCTGTCTGAAGAAAGCCGTTGGCATTAATTCTGTCTTGAATGTTTAGTAACGCTTCAAAGTCTTTTTCTCCTTTCTACTGATGACGCTTCAGAATATTGATGACTTGGTTTGATATGTCTTTATTCAGAATCAGAGTTTATATAATAAAGCGCAGGTTCTGGTCACCAATCTTCAGCGTATAATATGATTGCTTCAGCGTGTAATACTTTATGACTTATCTTCTGATGCTGATCCCATCAGAACTTCTGCATACATAAAACATATTTTTAAGGAGCATATTTGTTCTTTGTATTTATTTATTCTTTGTATTTGTTATCATCAAAACTCTAACCAAGGGTTGTAGAATCAAACTATGTTCTAACAGTTATCTAAGCTAATCCTAACAAAATTACAGGTTGATGGAGTTTGGAGCAAAAACTTCCCCAAAACTATACCCTCAAAAATTAATGAAATGAAGTTATAAAACAAATATGAGCAGACCGCGCTAAGCGGGCCTGGCTCTCTAAGCGCGACTTCTTTATTTTACACACTAAACTGCCCTAAACCGCGCTAAGCGCGCTATCCGTGCTAAGCGGGCTTCAAAACTTTGGTTCTGCCAAAATGTTCAAACGCAAGCAGCGCGCTACAAAATGCGCTGAGCGCACTCACGCTTAGTGGCCTCTTGGGCGCTAAGTGGGCTCTCCTGGACAAAACTGGTCTTTAATTCCGAAAACGCACATCCGGAGTCGTGCCTTCGACACCTTATTCCTCGATGCTCCAAAATGCAACAGTTACCTACAAAATGTATGGAAAAATATCAAACGGTACACTATGTACACAAATAAACACAAACTAAACGTATTTACATAAAAGTCGAGTTTATTCAACGATATTAATGATAAAAACAAGATAAGTGCAATAAAAAATAACTACAAAAATAACTACAGTTTTCACTTATCAGTCACTATTCAAACCATATGATAAAATCTGATAATTCAATTGAATAAATCAGATAACTCAATTGAATAAACTAATCACTATGATAAAACTATATAGCTATTAAATCTGTTGAAACATATGACTCGATCTCTACAAAAATCACGATACCTACCAAAATTTAAAATTTCAAAAATCACAATTTTACAAGTCCATTCCTTAAATTCAAATTTTATACATCAATTTAATTTCAAAGAGTGAAAGTTGTTCTAAAGAGTGAAATTTAATTCTATACATATATTTTAATTTTATTTTTAAAAAAATTATCAAAACGGTGTCGTTTTTTCTGAGAAAAAAATAAGCATTGAATCCGTCGAATTTTTCTAAATCATCGATTTATCATTTTTTATCAATTTGATTGGTTTTGGTCGATTTAGTCTAGTTTTTGAAACACTGACACCACATCTCAAACTTCTCTCTCATTATTATATTTGCTAATCCCTCATATTGGCATTAAACAATATTGTTTTTTTTCTTTCAATATACTTTAGTTCATAATTTGTATTATATTTAGTCACATCAATATATAATATCTGGATCCGCCCCTGCTTGTGATTGACTTATATTTAAAGCAATCAAATACATAGAGAACATCATGTATAATTTCATATGGATTAATTTATTGAGATGATTCCAAACTCTCTTTTCGTGTTTTGCTTCTATGCTTCTTAAAATATTTGATTTCGTACACGAGACTTAAAATTGGTTTTGAAATTATATAATTGAGAAAAAGTCTATTCAAATCCCTTATAAACCTTTTGATGTCATATTCTCACCCAACAATGTAGGTTCAATCTTGGAATTTCATTCTCACTCTCACAAACAATAAAATAATAATATATCCTAGAAAACATCTACATATTTTCATGACCTTTGCCCCACTAGCTTCCTCGGTTTCCTCGTTTACTTTTAGATGAGTCGTAATTCACTCACAAACAACTTCTATGGAAACAACAAAATTCTACTCTAACCTTTTAATGAAAACAAAACATAAAATTTCAATAAATTTTTATTCCCAATAAATTTTTATTCTGTATGACCTTTTGCTCATTAGCTTGTAAAGTATATTGTGATCAAACTCTCAAGGCGATATATAAAACTCCTATTTAAATTTTAACGATAATCAAATGCGTTAAAATTTAAACAATGAATATATATTGCTCGTTTTCTCAAAGAATTAAAATAAACTTATGTTTGAAGTTCCTATGCAATAGGAAAATTTATATATCATTTAAAGCTAATAAACTTGTGCCAATTTAAAAAAGTTCAATTAAGACGCATCATAATTTTAGTAAAATTTCTATCAAAACAAACAATTAAAGTGAAAATAGGTAAAATAAAATAGCATAATACTATTTAATATTCCTCTATTCGAATTTATGCTATTGTACTTCTACGGGTCTTATACATTACATTGCTCTCCTATAATATAATACTTAACCCATGCCATAATTTCAGCCATTGAAGTATCGGGTTTTAGGCAAGAGACTCATTGAAGTGTTATGTCTTTAAACTATTTTAGAATACTTTTACAAACATTTCATGGTCTAGATGTACCACCTTTATTATCGTCTCATTGAATTTGGAAATATATCATCTCAGGGACTTATAGTGCCCAGGCCAAACATTAAATATGCTGGTTGTCAAAAATTTCCTTTGTTTGCTTGCAAAAAAATTGATGGATTAGTTTCCTTGAACGGTCTTTGAAAGCATAAAGTTATTATTCGAT